>CM076574.1:1037310077-1037772966 GCA_034641835.2 Pinus albicaulis | reverse complement strand
TTTTAAGTAAGTGGCTAGAAATTCTCCTTCTTACACCTATTTATAGTGTCAAAATTCCTTTAATGCAATTACTGGAGATTTATCTTCTAGCTGTTAGGAGTTTATTTTTCTTCGGAATTATTATTCGAAAAATAACAATAAGTTCACAATTGCATTCTTCGCATAACAATGCTACGAAAATATAAAATACAAAACTAAGAAATAGATGCACATATACAAAAATTAACACCTCTTTTTTTTTACAATAGTCCCTGTAAAAACCCGAAGGAAAAACTAATGTAGCATATGAGGGTTTTATTAATTATTCAACAATTTCAAGAGTACAAAAACCTCCTTGCTAATATGGCAACGCTCCTGCAGTATGCTATTGGAAAAATGAACTGGAAGACACCCTTGTATCCCTCTGCAATTGATCTAGCCTCTTTGGCGAACTCGCATTTCCTTGTTGCTTTCTCTGCAATCCAGAAATGCGCACTGCGTGCATATATAAATTCATATAACCCCATAAACACCTCCAGGTGATATTTCCAGCCTCCCTTTCCCTCTGAAACCCACTCGTTGTGCCTTCAAGACACTGATCCGACAATTGGAAATTGAAACGAGCTCTGTTCACAATTCACACTGTGTAAACTAGCTAACTCGCACTCTTATATTCAACCTCCTTCAGAGATAATTTAACCTCCCTCTTTCATGTCTCTTAGACAAAGTAAATACTAAGGAAATATTCCTCTATAATCTCTGCTACCAAATCTATGTTGATCCCTTAATTCAATTCTTCCTTAGCTTCAATTGCGTCCTTGTTGAATAATTTCATCTAGGTAGTCGAACTGCTCAACTCATAATGGATCCCATCTCCAAACCCTTTGACTTTCTCTTATAATCTCTCATTCAGGTCTCAACAGCCACGATTACATCTCAACTAATGACTAAGATCATCTTGACTTCATCAATAAAAGTTTCTATAGAAAAATCGAACTTCCTTAATTAATTAACTTTAATTAACCACTTTTCCTAAGTTACACATAGGATATAATTAAATTGTGGCTAACAAATTTAATTAAGGCGTCTCCAAGTCTTATCTCACGAAAACTTTTCTGGGCTTTGGAAATCTTGTGTTCTTTAGCTTCTTAGAATTCATCTTAGACCAGAGCACATGTTCACTGCTACAAAACTCAAAAACTAATGTAAAGTCCATCTAGGGTCTAGATTGCTCCAACTAGTCCACTAGGTGAGCCGATTTGTGTAATTGACAAAATATATAATGAGTATTCAAAAAAATATTTATCCTCAACCGTGAGGAGTTACTCGTAGTGTCATATATCGTTGGAGATGTAGCGGAATAAAGTTTCCAAGCATATATATTATACTCTCACTTTAGCTAAACAATTGAAGTAAAAAAATGTATTCAAAGAGAGAATATAAAAATGGAGCATAAAAAATCTAAAAAAAAAATCCAAAAGACTTGAAACATGTTATTTGATTATGTAAATTTCTATTTCAATTGGACAACTTTAATATCAATTACAAACATTTTCAACATATGCAATAAATTTAGACCATTTATTATTATTATTATTGTGGTATATTTTTGTTATATATAATTTTTATTTTATTTTAAGTAAACCACTTAAATTCTATATATATTAAATATTTAAATATTTGTATAAATTAGTATATTGTATTATTAAATTTAAAAATATTTAAATTCAACGTCGTCTATAGGTCCAGGTCCAACCGTATAGCTTCCCATCCATATATTTAATGCATGACCATGAATTACATATGGTTTATCCTTTATTTGTACCACACTATTGTGTTGATAATGGTGAACATATAAATCAATAACCCCTCACCAATCTACACATTATTTCAAAAGAAATAAATCAGTAGTGGGTTGTTTGGTTGTGGTCTCTGAATTCAATGTAAAAGTGCAGATTTCGGACAATCAAAGCTACCTATGAATTCAATGTAATGATGCTTTTATCGATCACAAGATGTAAGATGTACCATGTTGTTAAAGTTTTGAAATGACATTTGTTGACATGGAGGTATGTTTTAAACAGTTGTGTATATACAGTGATGTATCATGTGAATTTTACGGGTTTGCAAATTTCTTTTCCATCTTAAAGGTTGACTTCTTGAACTATTTTTAAACCATTTTAGAAATTGATATGCATATATATGTTAGTTTTGAAAATGACCTTAAGACGGATCAGTGATCATGTTTGATATCCATATCAAATGGTAAGCTACTCTCTTTGGATCAGCGATGAAAAACTGGTAAAATAATCAAATTTTTAGAAACATGGAACTCGGTCTCATCAATATAATGTTATAAATGTTGAATATTAATATCATTTATTAAAATAAAAATTGATAAATTGATAAAATAGTCAAATTTTTGGAAAGATGGAACTAGGTATCATCATTATAATGTTATAAATGTTGAATGTTAATACTATTTATTAAAATAAAAATTTAAATACATGAGAAAATAGATTTTTTACATTTATAACCAGTGAATATGTAGATGGTAGTCTATAATAAAAAAATGTTAAATAAAATTCTAGTCTTTTATCTATTTCTCTTGAACAGTATTTAGAATTGTAAATTTCTGTTTTATCAAAAAAAAATTGTAATTGTCCATGGGGTTTCAGATACATTATGATTGGGTGCTACTTTAAGGTACTCTTTGATGTGAAGTCATCTGTTCAATTCCCCAATATGATTGAGGTGTTATATTACACAGGATAAAGATGTAGTCCTACCAAACTTACTAACAAGAAAATACACTCAACTTTATATCAACCACACACTTTCTTATTCAACCAATCAACTGCAAGCTTCAAGTCTCCCACAACATGCATCTTTATGAGACAACCACCTTTATATCAACCACTACACTTTCTTATTAAGCCAATCAAGTGCAAGATTCAAGTCTCCCATGACCTACAGCTTTCTAAAAAATACCAACTTTATATCAACCACTACACTTTCTTATTAACCCAATCAACTGCAAGTTTCAAGTCTCCCATGACCTGCAACTGTCTGAGAGAACCAAAATTCCAAGGTTATTCAAATCTTTAATTTGTTATATTAACATAATAATTTCACTAAAACAATATAATATGTTTAAACCTTATTCAAATGATGTTAATATATTGGTTCTATTTTATGATATGGTCATTATTTAATTTTGACTAAGACTCAAATCTTAGCAAAGCAGCATGTAGATTCATGGTAAGTTACGGATTTATGCTAGGTCACCAGTCCAATTCTGCAAAGGATCTTATTGTCATGAAAATTCTACTTGCATTATCGTCACAAATTTTACAGGTGTAGAGTATACATTGATTTGATGAAAACATCAGTACAACATTTTCTGCAAAGAAAAAATGTTTTAAATGGCATTTTACCGCTATGAAGAGACCTGAAGATCATAAACCGCTATGAAGAGACCAGAAGATCATACACCGCTATGGTGATCGGGTAAGGATTCTCTGTACAACTGCTGTATGCAAATTGTTTAAGTCTACTTTTAACATAAATAGTATTGTGCTTTCCACACACAATATGAAGAAAAATTTCTTGAAAAGGTAGCATATGCACAATCCATGAAACTAATTTGTTGAAATGTTTAATAAAGCATACTAAAGATGGACATATATCAAAGTACTGGGCAGTTTTCAACAATTGACTGGACACTCAAATATCATATCACAGATTTCAGATGAAACTACTTTGGAATGTTCTCATATCCTCCTACTTTAGGTAGGAGTAGGTTTCACCAATTGATTGAACGCTTCAAATCATATCACAGTTCAACAATTGACTGGACACTTGAAGATAATATCATAGATTTCATATGAAACTACTTTGGAACGTTCTCATATGCCCCTGCTGTGGGCAGTTTTCAACAATTGACTGAACACTTTAAGATCATATCACACATCAACGATGGGGCAGTTTTCAACGATTGACTGAATACTTCATATCACAGTTCAAAAATTGACTAGACGCTTAATGATCATATCACATATTTCAGATGCAACTAATTTGGAACGTTCTCATATGCACCTAATCTGGGCAGTTTTTAACAATGGACTGAACACTTCCATCTCATATCATAGATTTCATGTACCCATTTTGGAATGCTCTAGACAGCTAAACAAAATTGAACCGTATAGTTCTACCTCAGGCTTAGTTAAATGACGACTCAAAGGAAAAATAGTGAAAGAGATCTCTATAGCTCTAGAAAACGGAACATTCAAGAATTAGCGAAGGATAACGCGTACACAATTCAGATATGGGCACATGTTTAACTAGCGATCTATAAATGCACTAAGGCAATAGTGAAAAATATCTTTATAGCTCTAGCAAAAGGAACATACAAGAACTAACGAAGGATAACGTGTACACAATTCAGATATGGGCACATTTTTTACTAGCGATCTAGAACTGCTCTAAGCCACTTGTGAGGAGCTTAAGGGTTTTATATAAGAAAAGACAGCTCTCTAAATTGATAAATAGAGAGGTATTTTTAAAGGAGAACTAAGTAGTTGGCACAATGGGATGTTATCTTTTATATCTCGGGACATTTTTGGCCCCTTTTGTTATGGTGTTATAGTAGCTCTCGCTAACTCTTGGATATACTCTTGGTGTTATAGTGGCAACTTCTAAGTTTGAACTTGTGTGTTGCCTAGATTACTCCAACAAGCTAAACTTTCACCATGATAAAAATAAATAAAAAGAAAAAAGAAAAAAGAAGAAAAAGATAAATAAAGAGTGGATGCCTAGATTGATATAACATTGATATGTTACATTAATGTTAGAGAATGAATTTTGTTCAAATTAGTTGTGACAACCCTTTTATTAACCCCAGTATTGTAAATAATATAATCATATTTGTTGTAATTAACAGGTTGTACTTTAGGACACTCATTTCAGAGCTCGAGGAGGGGGATTTCTTGGGAAATTGGAGGAAGCTTGGTTACTTAATGCCAATCATGGGAGGTTGACTGGTGTGCCTTATGGGGTTGGCTACACATTAATTAAACTAGAGGCAAAGAGGATGAGAGCCCATATCTCTCTTGGGAAAGTTCAGAAGCGAAGGGACAAAAAAAATTAAAGAGGTAGACTATGCTGGCAGAAAGGGAGAAAGTTGAAAATGACTAGTTAAGGGAGTGACATGAGGAGCTGGCATGTCAACACCCTAATAAACTACATGCAATGAAACAAAACCATTGACCAAAGACTTGTGATTGGCCATGGACAACACACCACAACCTTCTACATTTGTAACAAAATAATGGGAGGCTACAGGAGAAAGACATAGGGAAAGAAATGGGGGTTGCACAAGTGTTTTCCATGATGAAATGCAGGAAGGAAACCCAAAAAAGAGAAAAGAAAAATGAAAAGAAGGGAGACAGTGAGAGCAAGGGAGAAAAAAAAAGGGAAGGAATTCCATGGAACAACATAAAGGGTAAATGGGAGAATAGTAGAAGTGACAAAGGAGTTGGAGCACGACATTGCATTATAGAATATAGAAGAAGAGGAAACACACATAGGAGAAGGAGAAAAGAGCATAATACACATAGGGAGGAGAGATCTTGGAATCAAGGAGGTGCAAACAAAGGCATAATGAGGAAATAAGAAACATAGGGAGCATAAAATGGGTTGGAAAAAGCTTGTTGCAATGACTGAATAACAGGAATACTATTGGCTTGCAGTGCCCCAATGTCCTCAAGATTCCCATTTTAGGGTGGAGGCACTAGGGTATCAAACTATTTTGTTGTTGAGTGGAGATGTTCTCTCAGGATGCCCAAGAGTAATTGATTGTTGGGTGGAGATGGGTCAATCTCTAGACTCCTAGTGGTGTTGACAGTGTGAGTAGTTTTTCTTCAAGCGCCCTTCCTCAAGCTTTGAAATCTAGTTTGAGAGTGATAGAGTACAAGAAATATTATAGTTCAAGCCAATATAAGGTTGGGTGGAGAGTTCAAGTCTCAATATGAGTTTTCAAACTTTACATCACAAGTTAAGTGTGTATCTAAACCTTTATGCATGTGTTTGTTGTGTAAATGTTCAATGTATTGTTAAAATGTATATGCTTAAACTAAATGTTATTTTCTATGGAAATAATGAGCAATAATGATTTTATGTGTTTTCTAAGGAATGGTTAATTCTTGTGTTTATTTCTGAGTTTAAATTCGGTAATAATTTCCTGAGTATAAGAGATGTGCCATATTTATGTTATTTGACTATATCTTGTATTAAATATTCGTGCTAGAAGACCCTACATTATGGAATTTGTTACTACCGCTAAATTATGGAATATGTTTACATAAAACATGTATTTCCTTTATTTATATATGTGTGTGTGTGGGGGGGGGGGGGGGGAGGTGTTGTGTTGAAACCCAAATAAGTTGAGGAGAGGTAACAGAATTGTTTTAATTGAAAAAAGGGAAAGGTCTTTGTGGGCTAGTCATATGTTTACATATACATATTGAAAGCTCAAGAAAGATATCTTATATACATACACCTTAGTGTATGGATTGGACCAAATATATATATATATAAAGAGAGAAAGTGTCCCCTTATCTCTATATATATGGAAAGTTGAAGAGGGATAGATGTGGGAAAACACCAAGAGGCCTTGGCAAATTTCTCATATACATGTATGTATATATGTGTGCGTTAAGCACAAGTGGAATAACCGTGTGAAATAAGTGTCAAAAGGAATCTCGGGTAAATAAGTCTATGCATGTCGGAAATAAGCTTAGGAGGAACAATCGAATTTGACCAAGGAGGCATCCCACTAATATATGTGTATATATATTTATGTGTTGTAAGTCGGGAGATGGAGCGTAAACGACTAAGTATCGATGGTGGATGGGAATCAATTCCCAACAATTTATGTCGTGGGAATTCCCATCTTGGGGTCTCGGACCTCGGGGAGACCTGGAGTGTGCACAATTGTGGTAAGCCGGGATAGGAAATAGTTTAGCAATCAAAGTGAAGAGGTTCCATCTTGGGCCTCGACGTTGGAAAGACCATGAAAATGCCAAATTTATTATAACGTAAATGCCTTGTTTTGCACCAAAGGGTTGGGACTAGTGGGACCCAGGCCAGGTAGATGTAGGACGTGGAACTAGGCTAATGTGGTGCCACAGTGGCATGGCACATGGTAGTCAGATTTTACCATATCGAAGGGAAATGACCCTAAATTGAGTGACATGTGGTGCTCTTAAAGGAGGCCATGTGGACGAGATGACATCAGAGTGACATCGTCTTGGGATGACGTTATATCAGTGTATTGGTGGGAGTGAGTGAGGTGCATTGGTAATGGGAGAGATCTATGTCATAATATGGAGATATTTTCGTCCGTTCACGTGAGAGGAAGTCTACTCGCCCTGGAAAAATAATTTTTGTGTGTGTTGATGGGAAAAAAACAAAGATATTATCGTCGATTCACGAGTGGGAAAGTCCATCTCGCCTAAGGGTTTTGAAATGTGCCTGATAAACTACCAAGGGAACACATCGAGAAGTGAGTGGCCAAGACAAGAAAAACTCTTGTCGTTTTACATGGAAGGATTTCCATCTAGCCTCGGGAGTTTTGCAATGGGCCTTGTAATGTGTCGAGGATTGAGGTCGAGACCGAGATTTTATTATGCAAAATTGATGGTTTGTAAGCCATGGAAGGGGGTCTTATGGGGTTATGTGCGATGATGTGGCATATGCCACAGACATGTGACGGAGGCATGGTACAAGACTGCTAAGTGATATGGACCCACGCAAGGATGGCATGGCATGATATGGAGTTTCATGTGGGGCACCACATGGTTCCACGTGGTAGAGTCGGTGACATGGCAAGAGGTTATTGACTGAACTTTTAAATGGCCATTGTTTTTTATCCAAAAGTTGGATTGAGGAAAATTTTATATCACCAAAAATCTATCAACAAGAGAGGCGTAATGTGCTTATTTTGGGTTTTTAGGAGTTTGAAAAATGACAAAATTTTAAGACCCCATTTTTGTAACAATACATTGGAGGTTGGGTCCAAGATAATACCACTTTTTCCTACGCTTAATATGGGCTGGGGTTGGATGAGGATTTTTATCAATCTTTTGATTTAATTTTAGTTTATTAAAATTCAAAGATTTCTCTAGGAAATGTTTGAGCTACTTTGTAAACAGTAATCACTTATCACAATTAAGAACTTAAGGGTAATAAGTAGTTTAGTTTCAAACATATTTTGAATTTGTTTTGGAACATACTCATTTCTAAAAGTAATGATAGGTGGTGGGTTCGTACTGGAGATTCATCATTGAGTTTCCTCAATAATTTTTTCCTTAACCTTCTTAATATATTTTGACTAAAAGTTTGTTATTCTACTTTGGTCATGGCTCTTATTTCAAGGATTTTAGCTATTAGCATGATTTCAATTGAATTTGTTTCCTTTCAAATAACCAGCCTAGATCCATCTTAACTCTGGATCTATCAAACGCCGAGAGGGATCAAATCTCTTGAGGTGCAAACCTATTTTTTGTGTGCAAAACTTGAGGAAAGGTTTGCACCTCGAGAGATTTGATCTGTCTCGGCGCTTGATAGATCTGGAGTTGAGATGGATCTAGGTTGGTTTGAGTCTTGTGCAGCCAAGGAAAATCTATCGAACATATGATTAATTTTATCAATAATATGTAAATTCATCTAATATTAATATAATCATTTTATATATGATAAATATGTCTAATATTTATCTGGTCATTTTAATTTTAAATATGCTTAGTTACCTTAGTTTGTTGAGATGATAGATATTGTTAATAAATTTAATGATAAAAAATGATGAAATAAAAATTTTGAATGCAACGTGACAATGTAATAGTGTTGGATGATAGAAAATGTGAATAGTAAGAATGAAGCCAATTGCCAAGAGTATTCATTGTGATCAATCTCAAACTATTCTCTTCTACTATTTGTATTCTCACCTTTGTTAGTTTTGTCATCTTTTCAAATGGATTATATGAAAATGACAGTTGAAATCGTAAACTATTTAAATATTTAGCTCGCACTATGTATTAAACATCATACCTTGTCTCTCTTGCTCTCCACTATTAATAGGTTGAATTATAATAACACAAAAATCAATGTACATTGTCAATAATTTGTTCTGCTTACACCAAAATCAATGCATGTTGTTAATCCAATCACTTCAAAATCAATGTACCATCATACATCCAATTACATAAAATTAGAAATCAACGTATACACTGAAATCAATGCATCTAATGCAAGAAATCAAATAAGATTAGAAAACAAAATCTACACTAAAATTAATTCATCTAATGCAAGTAATTAAATAGGATTAGAAATCAACATCTACACTGAAATCAATGCATCTAGTGGAGGTAAGAAAATAAGATTAGAAACCAACATCTACACTGAAATCAATGCATCTAGTGCAACCAATAAAATAGGATTATAAATAAACATCTATACTGAAATCAATGCATTTAGTGCAAGCAATCAAATAGGATTAGAAATCATCTACATTGAAATCAATACATCTAGTGCAAGCAGTCAAATATAATTGGAAATCAAAATCTAAACTGAAATTAATGCATCTAGTGCAAGCAATCAAATAGGATTAGAAATCACCATCTACAATCAAATCAATGCATTTAGTGCGAGTAATCATATAGGATTAGAAATAATCTAAATTGAAATCAATGCATCTATTGCAAGAAATTAAATATAATTAGAAATCAAAATCTACACTAAAATCAATGCATCTAGTGCAAGCAATCAAATAGGATTAGAAATCACCATCTACACTGAAATCAATGCATCCAGTGCAACAAATATTCTTCTCCCTCTCCCCCATCCAGCTCCATCTCTATTTCCCTCCCTCTCTCCACTCTCTCACATCCTCTCTCTTCCTTCCTCTCTCTCTCTTTATTTCCTACCTCTCTCCCTCTCTCTCTCTCTTCACCCTCCAGCTCTATTACTATATCACTCCCTCTCTCCTTCTCTCCTTCCTTCTCTCCATCTATCATTCTTTGTCTCTTTATCCCACCCCAAAACATACACACTCTCTCTCCATCTCTCCTTATTTATCTCTATCTCACCCCAAAACATAAACACTTTATCTCCATCTGTCCCTTGAAAATACCTCTCTCTCCCTATTTCTCACTTTCTATGTCCTCTTCTTCCCTCCCTCTTTCCCCCTCCAACTCTATCTCTCTATCTCCCTCCATCTCTCCTGCTCTCTCTCGTCCTTCCTCTCTCTCCTTTTCTCTCCTACCTCCCTCTCTCTTCCCCTGTCTCTCTCTCTCTCTCCCTTTTTGCTCCAATTTTCTCTCTTCCCCCATCACTCTCGTCCTCTCTCTCAAGTCCTCTCTCTTGCCCTCTCTCTCTCTCTCTCTCTCTCTCTCTCTCTCTTCCCCCATCTCTCTATATCTCTCTCGAAACATCTACACTAAAATCAATGAATCTATTACAAGAAATCAAATAGGGTTAGAAATCACCACCCATATTGAAATCAGTGCATCTAGTGCAAGAAATATTCTTCCCTCTCTCCCCCTTCCAACTCCATACCTCTTTCCATCCCTCTCTCCACTCTCTCACATTCTCTCTCTCTTCCTTCCTCTCTCTCTATCTCTCTCCAAATCTGTTACTATATCCCTCCCTCTCTCCTTCTCCCCCCATTTACCTCCATCTCTCCTTATTTTTATATTTATATCACCCCCAAACCTACACACTCTCTCTCCATTTCTCCTTTGTCACTCCCTCTGTCTCTCGACTTATCACTCTCTATGTATGTATTCTTCCCTCCCTATCTCCCCCTCCAAATGCATCCATCGATCCCTCCCTCTCTCCTCTTATCTCCCTCCCTCTCTCCTCCTCTCTCGCTCAAGTCCTCCCTCTCGTCCTTCCTCTCTCTCCCTTTCTCCCCTACCTCTCTCTCTCTCCCTCTCTCCCTCTCTCTGTTCCCTCCAATCCTCTCTCTTCCCCCATCATTATCTTCCTCTCTCTCAAGTCCTCTATCGCGTCCTTCCTCTCTCTCCCTTTCTCTCCTACCTCTCTCTCTCTCTCTCTCTCTTTGCCCTCCAATCCTCTCTCTTCCCCCATCACTCTCTCTCTCTCTCTCTGCCCTCCAATCCTCTCTCTTCCCCCATCTCTCTTTCTCTCCCTCTCTCCAACTATGTTACTATATCCCTCTCTTTCTCCTTCTCTCTGCTTCTTTCCCCCCTTCTCTCTATCTCTCATTCTTTGTCTCACCCCTAAATTTACACAAACTCTCTCCAGATCTCCCTTTGCACTCCCTCTCTTTCTCCACTTCTCACTCTCTATGTATTTCTTCTTCCCTCCATTTATCTCCCTCCAAATCCATCTCTCTATTCCTTCCCCTCTCTTATCTCTCAAGTCCTGTCTCGCTCTCTCTATCTCTCTCTCTCTCTCTCTCTCTCTCTCTCTCCAATACTCTCACTATCTCCCTCCCTCTCTCCTCCTCTCTCCCCCCTCATATTTTTCAACCTCCCCCTCTCCCTCTCTTACACTTCTCTACCACTGTCACTCCTCTCCCCCTCTCTCTAGCTCTTCATTCCTCCTCCCCCATCTCCTTGAGTTTATCCCCATCACTCCTTGTCACTCCCCCTATCTCTCCAACTCTATCACTCTATGTATTTTTTCTTCCTTCCCATATATATGTAGAGTTAATATATATTAAGGTTAATAATGTATTTTTTTTACATGGTATTAATAATGATTTGACCCATGGTATTTGGCTCATAGGCTTCACCTAAATAAAACCTCTTTTTTGAGTGTTCGTAAATATAAAGAGGTTTATAGAGTAAATATAAAAAGATGTTTTTTTTTTCCATACCTCTTTTATTTACCATGATATTTGACCCATAGGCTTGGTATATAATTAGATGTTGAGTTCTAATCCTATTTGTTATATTTTTATATAATTACCATGCCTCTTTATACCTCTTTTATAAATATGATTTTTGGCTCGTGGTATTTGGCTCATGGTATTAATAATAATTTGTCCCATGGTATTTTTCCCAAAGACTTCACCTAAATAAAACCTCTTTTTGAGTTTTTGTAAATATAAAGAGGTTTATGGAGCAAATATAAAAGGAGTTTTTATTTATTTGTCATTCCTAATAAGTATAAAAATAGGTTTTATTTATTTACCATACCTCTAGCCTCTCGACACAATGATTGATATCATTGGATTTCAACTAAAAACATTATGTTCAATTAAATTTGGTATCATTGTGAATTAAGTTTTATTGTGTAGATTAAATTAGCTTAACTTATTTGTTTACCAAAATTATCATTGTATTATTTTAAGATTTTAGTTAGTTTGATCAAATTATATATATATATATATATATATATATATATATATATATATATATATATATATATATATATATATATATATATATATATATATATATATATATATATATATATATAATTTGATTTCCCTGAAGCAAGTTATATAGTTAATTTGTTAGATTTCAGAATTTTCCAAAATTTACAACTAGCAATTGCACCTGATGAAAAATCATTGAAGATGAAAATTAGTTAAAAAAATGTCATTCAAGGTATAAGAAATCACTTACATTATGCCAAACTGATAGATTCTATAACCTTTTCAACATAGATTGCATCTTAATCTTCAAAGATGGTCTTCCAAGATCCAATAGAAAACATTTGATAGGTTTTGAAAAAATAAAGGTAGTACATGACATGAGATAGGTTAATAAAATAATATTAATTCATGAACAATATGATGGTTATATTTCCAAATCTAAATTTGCATCACAACCTCACAAATTTCAGACATCATCACATATTAGATGAAAATGAGCGAGACATCAACTCGCAATTATTCATAACTTTTGGTGTAAAATCTACAACTTTGATGGGAAACTCTAGTGCAATGTATTTGATCATGCTTAATATCTCCAATGTTTCCTCAGAGAACATTATCTTGGAAATTGGAAAGAAAATCAACACACGCTCTCTCTCTCTCTCTTCGCCCTCCAACTCTGTCACTATCTCCCTCCCTATCTCCTTCTCGCTCTCCCCCTTTCTCCCCCCGTCATATCTATGTCTCCTTGTCTCTCTCTTTCCCTTCTTTCCCTATCACTATCCTCTCTTTTTCTCTCCCTTCCCTCATCTCCTCTCTCCCTCATTCCATCTTTCTCTCTCCCTTATCACTCCCTCTCTCTCTCCATCTCAATCTCTCAATGTCTTTGTTTTTTTCTCCCTCTCTTTCCCCTTTCCAACTCCATCTCTCTCCCGCACCCTCTCTATCAAGTCCCATCTCTTTTCCTTCCTCTCTCTCCCTTTCTCTCCCACCTCCCTCTGTCTCTCCCCCCATCATGCACATACCCTCTCTCCACCCTCCAACTATGTCACTATCTCTCTCTCTCTCTATCCTTCTCGCTCTCCCACTCTCTCCCCCCTCCATATCTATGTATACATGTCTCTCGCTTCCCCTTCTTTCCCAATCTGTATCATCTCCTTTTCTCTCCATTCCCTCATCTCCTCTCTCCCTCATTCCATCTTCATATCTCCCTTGTCACTCCCTCTATCTCTCCACCTCTCTCTCTCTCCCCTTCTCACTCTCCCCCTTTCTCCCCCCTTCATATATATGTCTCCTTGTCTCTCTCTTCCCCTTCTTTCCCCATCTCTATCCTCTCCTTTTCTCTCCCTTCCCTCGTCTCCTCTCTCCCTCATTCCACCTTTATCTCTCCCTTCCCTCGTCAACTCTCTCCCTCATTCCATATTTATCTCTCCCTTATCACTCCCTCTCTCTCCACCTATATCTCTCAATGTATTTTTTGTTTCCTCCCTATGTTTTCCCTTTCCAAATCCATATCTCACTCCCCCCTCTCTCAAGTCCCCTCTATCCATTTCTCTCCCACCTCCCTCCGTCTCTCCCCCCATTACGCACACACTCTCTCTCCACCCTCCAAATTTGTCACTATCTCCCTCTCTCTCTCTCCTTCTCACTCTCCCCTCTCTCCCCCCTCCATATCTATGTCTCCATGTCTCTTTCTTCCCCTTCTTTCCTTATATGTATCATCTCCTTTTATCTCCATTCCCTCATACCATCTTCGTCTCTCCCTTATCACTCCCTCTATCTCTCCACCTATATCTCTCAATGTTTTTTTATCTTCCATCCCTCTCTTTCCCCCTCCAAATCCATCTCTCTCCCTCCCTCTCTCCTCCTTTATCTCTTCCTTCCTCTCTCTCCTCCTTTATCTCTTCCTTCCTCTCTCTCCACCAGTCTATTCCCCCGCACCCCCCTCCCTCTCTCTTAAATATGATCCCATTGTATTTTATTTAAGAAAATATATAAATTAAAAAAAAAAAAAAAAAAAAACAAACAAACAAACAACAACATAATTGCTTGTAAAATATTAAACCTGTATTTTGGACCAATCATATGAAAAAAAATACAACAAAAACCTTAAAAGAACCATGCACATGCATGTATGGTGGTTCTTTATAATATTTTATATATTATATAAATTTCACATTTGTATATATAAAAGTATTCTCATTTTCCATTTATTAAAACCTGGATTTAATCTCTATGGGAATATTTTTAGTAGTGGCGAGGATGATGATTTTAGATATACCTCAAAAGTAATTATAACATTTTTTCTTTTAGATTTAACTAAAATATGTTATAAAATTAAATTAAAATAAAGTATTTGTAAAATATTTTGATTTTGAAATAAGTATGTGGCATTGACAACCCAGTGGCTATGGTATTCACCCATGGTATTGTAACATAATAATTAAAATCATATATCCATAACATAATTCTAACATAATAATTAAAAACATACATCCATAACATAATTATCGAAAGCCTAGATGACCCATGGTATTGATAAACCATGGTATTAGCCCATGGTATTATGATTTTTCTCCTCTCTTTCCCTACCTCCCTCTCTCTATCTTTCTCTTGTGGGTATTGGCCCATGGTATTGTAAAAAAATCTATTTAGAAGTTAATAATATTCATGGTAAATATTCATGATTAAAAATCTTCTTATATTGTAAATATTATTTTTTTATTGTAAATTTAAAGATGATTAAATCATTATTTTAATTTATAACAAATTTTTAATAACAAAATTTTAACTTGAAAGACACCAAAACCTAAATTCAATCTAACTTATTAAAAGAAACAAAAATAACATTATAAAAAACATATATAAAACTATTTGTTTGTGTATCTAATGGCCTAAAACATTTCAATCATCTAAGATTTGAACCAATGGCTCAGACATAGATACATTAACAGCTAGGGAAGTTGTTTTCAAATAAAAATGCCTTACGACATAATAAAATTAATATTAAAGATAATTATAGTTTATGAAAAAATTATTCTCTAACCTAAACAGACCATTTATTATTAAAAAATGTGTCAACAACTTCATTATTTTAAAAGCCCCATTGTAAAATTTATAATCTCCATTGTATTTTTCACATACATTTTCATTAAAATTTTAGTATATATTTACACTATATTTGTAATTCTGCATAGCTATCTAAATGCATACTACATTTTTACTCATCATCTGACTATTTAGTGTGATGCATATAGTTTTGCGGTGGGACATACATGGAACCCGCTTCCCGTGGAAAGAATAGTGTAAGTTAAATACATGTTGCAGTCAATATAATCTTCATCTAAATTTTTTTAGCCCGAACCCAATGGTTCAATGGTTCGGAGCTTCAACTATGCCTGTACACCCATTAACTCTCATGGATTCAACTGGGCCAGTGGCAGAGATATTGAGTTCTCAAATAGCTCAAATTAAAGTTAAACAATCAGGTTATTTATGTTTTCGGAATATTTAAAGTTAAATCATCAGGTTTTCGCAATATTTTGGAAATTAAATAGAGATTGAAGAAGAATATTTTGGAAATTTTTAAATATTATTTAAATTTAATATATATGAAATATTATTATTGTCTAAGATTAACTTTAAGTTAGATATAAAATTGGTATATGAAATTTTTTGTTTGTAAACAAAAGATTCATTTTAGTATAATGATTTGACTATTAAATCTTTAAATAAAACTAACTTTTTAATTTAATTTATATTCATTAACTTTTCAAAATATTCCAAAATCCAAAATTAAATTAGATTCAAATACCGAAGTAATTCAGATATCCAACATAGCTACCATACTGTCAAGATTTCGATGAAAATTTTAGAATTGACCAGTAACTGGGGTTGGTGCCAAGTTCCAAGTAAAAAGGCAGTAATGTATACTTGGCATGGTATTATGTGGGTAATGGATTGTTATTTCCCTTATTATGGGATGGATCTGCTAACTTGATGCTTGGTTACAAGTTTTTTTTTTTAAATTGTCTATAAAGTATATACGGTATATTGTAATATGAATATGTTCTTTCTCAGTCTACGATGAATATGAATTGTTTATAACAGCGTTTTTTTCTACTGAAGAAAAAATGTTAACCTTCCCATTCTCTTCAAATTGAACTCTCTATTAAAAAAAAAATTTAAAATGGAGAATACATTTCTTTATAAAGTACTGTGTCTTGCTTCCTTCTCCCTACCTGTATAAAAATAGTTAACTGCATCTCATGGAAAGATTGTTTTTCTGTTCCGGTTATTTACTGATAATAGATTAATGAAAATTTATTAATAGAAACTAAGCACATATATAAAACAAACGATTCAGAATCTTTCAATTTTTAATAATAAATTGTTTATCTGGTACACATCTTAAGTAGTTGAATGTGCTATGTTGATGGTTGCTTGTAATTGCATGTTGGATTACTCTTGCAATTAGCTGTCAACCACGGAAAATGACAGATTTCAAATGTCCTTGGGTAATAACGTTGATCCAATAATGTAATTATTGGACAGTGTGTTTCTTCAACCTATTAAAACTATTTAAAAATATTTTATATAATAATAATAATAATAATTAATAATTAATAATAAAATATATAAAAAAAAACATTTAATATTAAAATAATAGTTTAATATTTTATAATTAAAATATATAGAAAAAATTTAATAATCTAAAAAAATATTTAAAAATATCTTTATATAAAGAGAAAGAAGAAATATTACAAAGCCATTATAATTAGAAATAAAATAAAATAAATTTACTAAATATAAACTAATTCAACTCAATTTAACATAAAAGAGATATATTGTATATAAATTAAGTTTGATGTTGATGAGTTAATTTTTAATAAAAAAACAATTATTAATATATATTTTGAAAAGAGATGAAATTTCAAAATTAAACAATGTATTAATGTAAATCTTTCTCATATTTCTTCGGACTCTCCAAGTCTAATGGGAGGTGTTACTTTTAACTAACTTGACTTTCAAACTCTTATTATTGAAATGCAATTATAATTTTTTTTCCCAAAATTAGTGGAATTAGCTTTGGATAACGCTATCACATCCAGCTTGTTAAGAGCTTTCTCTTGATATGTTTTAGTATTACAACAACTCCCCATTATCCAAGAAAGTAACTTAGAAAGAATAATGGGGACCATTTAAAATTTTAGAATTAATATTCAATTTTTAGAATAGAACCCAAGTTGGGATTTTCTCAGGTTAAGATTTTAATTTTCTTTTACGAATAAGAAAATCACTAAAAAACTTCAATTAAAAAGCATATAGCGGGACAAAATACCGAAAAACGAATTCTGAAGTGACGAGTTGCGAAGTAGTGAATTGTGAAATGCAGAAAAGTCGAAATGTCAAAATTGTGAAGTAGCGAATTCCCGAAATGCCTAAACACCGAAATATTTTATCTAACAGATACCAATATCGCATCCTATCAAATGACATACACCGATATCGTCGTCTATCTAAAAACATCGCACAGTCGCAGTTTCACACTTCACATTTCGAGGATTTCTTGAATCACTAAAGCGTGTCAACTATCAAATCACCAATGAAACATCTTGATATAATGTCATTTGTCATAATCCCGTAGACCTATACTTTCAAATTTAATGTTCATTCATGCGTGTTTGTAATCTAGAGGTTTTCAATTGATTTTTAGTTTCAAAATTGAATACCAAAGGATTCCCCATTATGCATGAATTCAATTGATAAGACTGTTAGCAGTGTTTCGAAGTGATTTGGGCTTATCATCTCTGATTTTGTTTGAACGGGATAATTCTAAAATGCAAGGCATAAAAGGACGTCACGATTGATTAAAGCACGAAGGAAATCTGCCACCCTGACATAGTTAGTCATGCAGCAAGAGGAGAACAATGAAATGGCTCCCTTAATCATGGATACCACATGCAATCCAGAAATTTGTTCCTAAGGTTCAAAAGGGATTTGCCAACTCTTCAAGAATGAGAATTCTCAAGTAATTCCATCCAGGAAAGTGGTAGCTGATGATACTTCTTCCAACGATTTAGAATCCTAGACAAATGCGGCTAACTCCTTTCTTCATATAATTTTTGCTCGTCCAAAAATGCTTCCATACACTGACTTAGTGACATGGGTGTTAGGAAATGTAGATATAAGGGATAGAAAATTTGTTACCAATAAAAAAAATTGTCATTAGTTCCCTCAAGCCAACAGATTTAAGGAAGATGTATAACTTACGAGAACCTCAGAAGAAATATGACTCACAATTCGTTAAAAAGTTCATGCAAGAAAACGGAAATCCTGCAACAGTAATAAAAGAGTGGAGAAATAGCCCTAACTGGCATAAGTGTGATCACAAGGGTATGTATTTAGTCGCTTCTGTTTGGGTTTGTAAATAATAATAAGTTTAAAGAGAACTAGACATGCTTGATAAAAGCACCCTCTTATGGGTATATTTTAAATTGGGCAACCATTCTTTCTGATAATTTTATAAGGCTCATCACAACGTATAGGGAAAATCAAAATGTTACAGCCAATATAGCCCCTCCTTTTTACATGAGTTCTTATATCATGGATGTAGTATGTTTTTCTTTTGAATTTCCCTCCTTTGGATGGAAATGGACTGAAGATGTAGAAACCCCCATTTTTGTCTAGCAATATTTCTTGTGCGAATCAAAATACTACTCTCATATTTTCAAAACCTGCAATGAAATAATGCTCTGTGTCTACCAAGTCATTTTTGAAGTTAAAATCCCTAGAATTACCATTGAAGCTTATAAAAGTCTTAAGTATATAGGTAGGTGGTTTGGTGAGGAGTACTTTACATACATCCATGTTTTTGGAAGCTATTCCCCTCCACATGTCTTACCTATGTGCATACCAGACAAATTATTGGCCAAAGAGATTGCGTATCAAATAGTTGGAAATGGTTTGACAAGAGTCTTGAAGGATGCCAAAAAGACCGTTTGACCAAATTTCCCTTTTTTCATGTGGCTCATACGCACTAAACAATTTCAAGCATGCCTATCTTAAAATTAATCATTTAAAACCGTTTAAATTCCCAGTTTTTCCCAATAGAAATTATGATTCTTATGGTGTTGCTAGAGAAATAACAAATGAGGTCAAGCTTTGAGCATTTCCAAGCGAGCCTGATAGGTTTGATGATATGTTCGAGTCATTTTCAGAATTTTCTAGAGTTCAGCAAATAGCAGTGGCAAGACTCAGTCCTGAAGACATGTTAATGTTTAAAGAGTATTGAGAACAAAGAAATGCTCATCTGCCAAAATATTTGTTCCAAAGACCAGCACCAGAAATAGAACAGATTGAAGTTGGAACTTTTTCATCTCAAGTACCAATTGTAGAGATAGGAATCACAAATATTGAGCAAGATGACAAACTCTCCCAATACTGGGAAGACTTTGAGAAGGTATTATCTACAGTCGATATTGTGACCACTCATGATACTATTCAGTTAGATACCACGGTTATTTTTGGCACTACAAACTCAGTAGCTTCTACAATACAGCCAGGTGTACAACAAATTTCTACTAATAAAGATAATTCGAAGAGTCAAGAAGAAAGAAAATAAACCTCATTCACTACAAAGGTTCCTATAAAAGGTTTTCAGCAAAGTGAAAGCCAAATACATAGTGATATAGAAGATAATAGAGAAGCTACATCTTCCCAAGACATGGAAATCATCCTAGCTTTCCCCATTGATGAAATAATCCTCAACATTGAGGAATTACCTCCATTGGACATATGTTATAGTCAAAAACACAAATTTTTCATGAACAGATCATAGAAGAGGTGAAGGATGGAGAAATATCCATAACTAACTCCAAATGTAACACTAATGCAAGTCCTTTGGGAAGAGACTCAATCGGCTCTAGAGGAAGAACTTCATAAACTGTCTGAATTTACAGGTGCTTATGCAGATGAAACTAGTCGTAAAGAAACATAAATTGAATCATTAATCAGAGAAAAGGACCAGAAAATTGCTCAAATGGATCAATTTTTCTAGAATGAAAAGAAAAATATTGAGCAGGAGCTGCAATTAAATATCTCTAATCTTCAGCAAGAGTTTGAGGGTCTTAAAATCAAATTCGGGAGTGAGCTTAAAGAAAAGGATCAACGGATTCATCATATATAATATAGAATTGAGAAGTTACAGGAAAATCCCAAAATCAATGAAGTCAAGAAGGAAGCAGCAGAGTTGGAAACATTACTATGAAAACAACAAACCATTTTCTATCACAAGCTAGACCAAATTCAAGAGCTAGCTAAAACCAATGATCTATTAGTCACTCAAATATCTGATATGAGGAATTATTATGGTGAGATTGATGATAAAGTGTCTAAGTATATAGATTGGCAAGACACTACACAGGGTAGATTGGCCGATCTCCCTTGTCTTGAAGAATAAATCAAAGACATAGTATTTGGAGAGTGGGACATCAAAATGAAAAGTGTTGAATTAGCTATTATCAGAGATAATAATCTATCTTCCAAAATTTCTAAAAACATAAAAGATTCTTTTTGCAAGCCATCGTAATTCATGATTTTCCAAAAGACACTTTTCCAGATATCAAATTCCTAAGGCAATATTGTCAAGAAAAATCAAGAAGAAAAGCTCTTGACATTCAAAGCTTGACAAAATCAAATATGGAAAGTTACTGGTACTTGTTGATTAAACCTCATAGCCAATGGCTAATATTGAAGTGTCTCTCCAACATAGCAGCTCAACTTCTTCCAGCATTAAAGGATGCAATATTCATGGGGAAAATGTGATGCAACCAATTCATCAGCCCCAGCTCGAACCTATGGTGAAAGTGTGCCAGCTCGAGGATCAATTAGAGAATGAATATGGGAAACAATCACGAGATTGATCCAACTGATGCAATTTATTTTCCTAGTTTTTAGTTATATAGTTTTAGAGTAATATTTTTAGAGACTTTTCACAAGTCTTCTATTTTTGTAATATTAATTAGTATTTAAATCCCTTCCATGCATTTAGAAAGGGGTCCATAATTTTGAGAAGACTGCTTTTGGAACTTACACTATTGTTGGAACAAAAATTATCTAATTGGAAATCTGAACCCAGAAGCTATATTTTTCAGATCTAAAGCTATGATGCAATGAGTACTATTATCTGTGTATTAATTGTTTTATGTTTCTGAGATTTATAGCGAACTTATTTTTGTGTACTTGTTTCATTCTGATAAGCATTGAAGT
This sequence comes from Pinus albicaulis, assembly GCA_034641835.2. NCBI lineage: Eukaryota > Viridiplantae > Streptophyta > Pinopsida > Pinales > Pinaceae > Pinus > Pinus albicaulis. The sequence goes on along the minus strand of CM076574.1, from coordinate 1,037,751,311 downwards.
GAAATATGTTCTTATTACTATTGATATAATATATTGAACAATATGTTGTTAGATGTGAAACTAAGAAGTATTTTATGTGATTTATGTTCTTCATCAACTAAACTGATTAAATTGATTTAGTTTCTTACATGAACTCATATTCATTAAGTATGCAATGATCTATATTGTCTCATGCTTCTGAAAATTTTCTCTATAATCATATAAAAGAGTCTAATCCCGAGAAGTAGTTAGATTTAGTTGTAATTTATGTTATAATTAGAAATAAATCACCCCATTTGTGTTTATTTTATTCCATTTTTTTATTCATATAAACTCTCTTTATACAGGAAATTGGTCCTTATATCCCCAGTTGGACCCACCATTTCAAAGGAAAAGGAGTTGCTTTAAGCTCCCGACCAAGTGGAATCCCCAAAGTTGACGCAACCACCTTCCGACCTTTAATATTTTTGGTGCTAGAAGGATGTTCATCTGACTATGTATGGCATATAAGGTGAAAAATCAATAAAAAAAGCCATCATAAGAGTCAATCCCCCTCCAAAACTGCCAGAGCTTCTAGATCTTGTTCATTATCTCCAAGTCAAAAGTATAAAGTTGTAGAGCCACCTCTCTCATCTCCTGAAGTATTACCTCATATACATTCTTCAGATTATATTACTGAATCTCCTGAAGTTCAGTACTTGATTGAGAAATTCAAACAAATAACCATATCTCCAAAAAATCATGTTAATCCTAAAACTTCTGAAGAAAGTTTTACATCCCTATTTCGAGGTATTGGTGTATTAACCCAATCAAGAAGTGAAAAACTTGGGATAACTCCTTTTGAGTTTCCTATTCATTCACATCGCAGAAAAACTACTACATTAGCATCTCAAAACAAATATCAGTGAGATCACATCATCTTCACCTCCATTTACCTCTACATTCTCTTCTTCTCAACCCATATCTTATTACATATCCATCTCTACTCAAACAATTAGTGCTACTATACGTAGTACTAGTCCAACAGTAATTTCTTCTCCATCGACATTTGCTTCTAGACCTGCTATCCCATCCTAAAAAAACAAGGCAAGTAATGACTAACTTACCATAGACTAATCCTGGCGATGTTCAAATGGCAGATCTAAATCCTCTCCCGTCACATCAATAAAAATGGTTACCTAAATATAACCCTAATGATGGTCTTCCCGCTGAGGAACATCTCAGTAATTTTATGTTAGCCATGAATCTCAACGGTGTTGTACATGAAGATGTTGTAGTTATATTTTTTCCATATACCTTCCAAGGATCTGCAGGATGCTAGTATTTTTCTTGCCCATCAAGCTCAATAGTAAATTGGAACACCTTCCAAGAACAATTTCTTGCAAAATTTGGTGATAATAGAACAATTACCTGATTGATCAATGATATTTCTAATATAAAAGCCAATTCAAGGGAAAATATCAAGGACTTCAAGTCCAGATTTAACAAGTTATTGAAACAAATCCAAGATGCCTCTAAGCCTAGACTGGATGTACAAATAGAATGGTACATATCCTCCCTTCCCTCTAATATAGAAATTTTCGTAGATAGAGCCAATAAGGCTACCCTTATAGAAACATGAAAGAATATTTGTTTGTTGAAAGAATAATTGTTTATTTAAAAAAGAAGACAAAGGTAGAATATAAAAAATCCAAAAGGGTAGCATTCAAAGACGGGTCAAAAAAAAAAACTCCTAAAGATCCTTTTGATCTTGAAGTATTTCAAAAGGTTCTCAAAACCATGTCCAACAAAATGGTCGAAATTAAGAAACATGTTGTTGAAACCTCTTCCAAGAAACCTTTTAGATCATTTAGAAAAAATCAATCGTCTATCTCTCAACCTCCCAATGATATTTCTAATGCAAAATCTGACCAAGAGGAAGAAGAGGAAACAACAACTTCTATCGATTAATCCCAAGAAGAAGAAGTGGGTGAACTACATGGATTGTGGGATTTTGTTTTAGCCTCCTCTGATGAATAATCAGAAACCAAAGCCATTCTAGTTAACACAAGAAGTAAAAATTATGTAGAACCAACACAAATAACACAGAAACAGAAACCTCCAACCTTTATTTCTAAAGAAAATTCTGTCAACAAAAAACCTCGAGTCAAATCATCTCAGCAGGTCACATCTGATTCTCAACCAATCAAATCTACATCCAATCTTCAGTCTAAAACTTTATTAGTATCTAATAATGTTGAATATAACATAATTGAGGCTATGAAGAAGATTAAAGCCAACATTTCTCTCCATTAACTTAGAAAATTAAAGAAACAACATAAAATTTTATTGAAAGAGCTAAATGCAATCACAACATCTCTTGTTCCTACAACTATTATAGCTAAAGCTGCTAATGAAATGGGAAAACCCCCTATTAACCATTCCAACAAATTTAATGCTTCAGATTCTATTTTGATCGGTGATAGATCTAATTCCCATACACCTCCTTTTCTCTTAACCTATGAAATATACAATAGGAATGTTCATAACGGTTTGATTGATTCTGGGGCATCATCCAATATAATGCCATATTAAATCTGTGAAAAATTAAATATTGCACCCCAGAATTCATCAGTTAATATAGTTAAATTGGATAGAACAAAGGTCAAGTTATTAGGAGAGATCAACTCGGTAAGTATTAGATTTTCATAAAACTAAAAAGTTGCTCAAATCATCGATATACTGATTGCAGAAATTCCTGAATTTTATGGTTTAGTTATTAGCAGAGATTGGTATGAAAAATTACATGGATATTTTGCAATAGAATAGTCTCAGATGTGGCTTCCATATAATGGAAAGCCTAATCAAATTACATCCGACCATGAAAATCATATGAAGTACTCAGTTACATACCTTGGGGAAGAAAATGAGCCTATAGAATTTAACAACAATATTATGGGAAATTACTCTGTAAAATCATTTTTAGGGATTTTTAATGCGTAAAGATCACCTTTTCCAATCAACTATGGTTCACAAGTAGAAAATTACTACCGGACTGCTTCTGTTAGATGCTTCAATTTTGAAGAAGAAACTGTAGTCCAATATCTGTTTTGGAAAATTTATTTCGATGGATCAAGATCCAGTGATGGTGTAGGAGCAGGATGCGTACTTATTAGCCCAAAAGGTGAAAAAACCATGCTATATATAAAATATATTCAAGTGTTTGGGGATTCAGAGATTGTTGTAAAACAAGTATGAAATACTATTTATTTTATCTCAATTCACTTGAAACATTACCAATGCTTAGTTCAAGACCTTACATCTCATTTTATAGCATTCAATATCTCTCCTATTCCTAGATTACAGAATGCCAACGCTAACGTTTTAGCTAATGTTTCTTCCAAGCTTATTCCACCAGAGGATTTTAGTCCTGGAAGATTCTCTATTGAATATTTTTCAACCATCTATACCAGATAATGTTACTAGTTGGAAAGTTTTTAATGATGATAGTGATATATTACGTTTTCTTACTTCTAAGAAATCATATGATGATCAAATTATGGATGAAGATGAACATGATAATTAGATCAAACAAGAAACTGATAAATCTTTTTTACCAAAATCTATGCTTAAGCTTGAATATTTATATGATTTGAAAGACAGATTCAAGAAAGTCAACAATTGCAAACTCCAAAGTTCTACTCTAAATTTTTAATTAGTCAACTTAGGATCTGATGATTTACATCAAGATATAAATTTAGGGCTTAGCCTTTCTTCTGAAGAAAGGAATTCATTCATTTCATTATTGAAGAGGTACAAATATATTTTTGCATGGAATTACCAAGATCTTAAAACTTATGACCCTTCTATCATTCAACATGCTATTCCTATGATGCGTGAAGTTAAACCTATCAAAAAAAAGCTCAAGAAAATTCATCCAAACTTGTAAACACAAATTAAAAATGATTTAAACAAACTATTGAAATCCAAGATCATTTTTCCTGTTAGACATTCGAAATGGGTCTCTAATTTGGTACATGTTAGGAAAATAATGGAGATATTCGAATTTGTATTGACTTCAGAAACTTTAATAAAGCATTTCAAAATGATAATTTTCCTATACCATCAATGGAACAAGTTTTAAAATAAGTAGTAGGTTCTGAGTTAATGTCTTTTCAAGATGGATTTTTAGGATATAACCAAATTTTGGTTCATCCCGAAGATCGTTTGAAAACTACATTCTGAACAAAATGGGGAATTTACACATACCAAAAAATGCCCTTCAGACTAATGAATGTGGGAGCCACATTTCAAAGAACCATGGATATTGCATTCAAAGGATTGATAAATAAAATGGTGGTAGTGTATCTCGAATATATAACCATATACTCGAAAGATAAAAACAATCACTTGTATGAATTAAAAAAAATATTCGAAAGATGCAGGAGATTTTGAATTTCTCTTAACCCGAAGAAGTCAGTTTTTGCCTTAAGAGAAGGAAAAATCTTAGGTTTTATTGCCTCAAATAATGGAATTTGTATCAATAGAGACAGGATTAAAACAATTTCAGAAATTCCACTACCCCATAATAAAAATTCAATGCAATCCTTTTTAGGACAGATAAACTTTGTCAAATGATTTGTTCCAAAATTTTCACATATTGTTCTTCCACTACAAAATATGATCAATAAAGATACATTGTTTAAATGGGGAGAAGAAGAAATGGAAGCATTCCAAATTATCAAACAAGCAATTGTTGACGCCCCTTCTCTTTCAACTCCCAATTTTTCAAATAATTTCATTCTATATACTTTGTCTTCTAATCTGTCATATGAAATAGTGTTAAATCAACCAGATGATAAAAAAATTGAAACCCCAATTGCTTTTTTTAGTTCTAATTTTCAAGGAGCTGAATTCAACTAATAGGAGCTGAAAAACGGGAATTTGCAGTTTATAAAGCTGTCAAGAATTTCCAACCATTTCTTTTAAATATCATGTCAAAGTGATAGTTCCTTTCTCATAAGTCAGAAAAATACTTATTCAAAAGGAACTAGGAGAAAAGAGGGCCAATTGGTTAACAACAATGCAAGAATACGAATTAGAAATAAGACCTGCTAAAATTGTAAGAGGTAAAGGTTTTTGCAGGTTCATTACAAGAATGAATGGCACATCACTAGATGAAGTAACAACTAGTACTAAACAATTTACAGAGGTACTCATGGTTGACCCTCAATCTCAATAAGCTGATTTAATATTTTATTTAAATAATGGTTATGCTCCATTTAACTTTGATTTAAAATAAAACGAGTGTTAATATTGAAAGCTAATCAATATTAGTTAGTCAATGATGTGTTATTTAGAAAAAAATATGACTTTGTCTTGCTGAGATGCTTAGAGAAAACATAAATACCTAATGTTCTCGAGGAACTTCATGATGGACCAGCACATGGACACTTTGGTGGAGACACTACAGCTCATAAAATTTTACATGCAGGGTATTCTTGTCCAAACTTATTCAAAGATGCACATAACTATGTCAGAAATTGTAAAATTTGTCAAACTGCATCAGAAAGACAAAGAAAAGCATCAATGCCATGGAAACCGGTAAATATGGAACAACCTTTCGAACAATGGGGACTTGACATAATAGGTGAGATCATTCCTCATTCTTATAAACAACACAAATATATATTGATTGCTACATATTATTTTACGAAGTGGATAGAAGCAAGACCTATTAAGACAACCAACTCCGAAAAAATTATTGAGTTTATTGATAAATTCATCATTACAAGGTTTGGTGTTCCTAACACTCTTGTATTTGATAATTCTTCTTATTTTTCTAGAAACACCATAACTGAGTTTTCTTTGAAAAGAGGGTTTAAATTAAATTATTCTACAAATTATTACCCTCAAGGAAATGGCTTAGAAAAATTGACAAACAAAAACCTCATAAGAATAATTAAACGAACCATCGATCAAAATCAGAAGAATTGGCACAAATCCTTAAACTTTGCATTATGGGAAGATAGGATAACTAAAAAAGACTCAATAGGAACTTCTCCTTTTCGATTGGTGTATGGGAAAGAGGCAGTTTACCTTTAAATATAGCTATCTTATCAACAACCCTAGTTCAATTTATTAATGAACAACCTTTCCCTTCATTACAATTATGAATGTCTCAGATAATTAAAATGGAAGAAGAAAGAGAAAAGGCTAAAATTGGTACATAGTCACTATCACGGCTAGTCAAAACTTCGTCGATTCAAATACAATCAAGGATAAAAAATTTGAGATTGGAGATTTAATATTGAAATGGGATAAAGTCCATGATAAAGGACAACATACTAAATTTCAAACATTGGCTTGGCCCTTTTCAAATAGTTGAAAAAATTGTCCATCAACTTTCATTTTTGCAAGATCTACAAGGGAATAAGGAAACTCTTCCCGTTAATGGAGTTATCCTTAAAAAAATATTTTTCAGAGAAATGGGGCTTCTTTGTATAAATATGTATATAGGTTAATTCAAATAAATTATTTTTTTTGCAATATTACGCAAAAAGGTGAAGCACTTCCTATTTCGTAAAGAATATGAAATAATCCATAGATATAATTAAGGAAATAAAACATAAATTGAATTGTCTATTTCTTTAGAAAAAATTGATTTAAATAGCCATTAGAAAGAAGAATTCTTCCAACCTATGTGATTTGAAAATTTATTTTGACATGAATCATGTTTGAAAATTTATTTTTACAAAGTGAAACTTTATTTAAGTATGTACATTTACTCAAATGGTGATTCAAAAGCTCATAAAGAGAAAATGAAAACCTTCCCATTTATTTATATATTAGTTATTTTTTTAGAGTATCATTTAAAAAATATTAAAAAATTTAAATTTGAGATATCTCATCACGAGTCGAGTCATCATGTTGATAGAAAATTGATAAAATTGACATTATCAATTGGCTACCAAACCAAGATAGTGGCTTATGGTATAAAAACTTCGAGACAAGGGATCTCATCACGAGTCATCTTCATAAAATTTATTATAACGTTGAATGACATTATCATTTCTCAAGCCTAAAACCTTGTGATAATGATTTTAAAGGGGTGTGTATTAAGAATATTTTAAAAATAAAATAAGTAATCATATTACCTCTGTAAATATATATTATGTTATGAATGGGATGTTGGTTCATTTTTGGTTAAATAGTAACCTTGTTGAGGGCTATGAATGCCTTCTCGCAAAGAAGGGGATCTACTAGTGACTAATAATTTTATATAATAGCCAAGCTTCAAATAAATTTCTATTTATCTTTCAAACTTATTAAGGTTTGAATCATTTAAAGAAAAAAATCATTTGCAAAAGTATGGGTGAATTTTTTTAGGTAAAACCAGTTATTTAAATTAAAATTTCTATTCATATCAAAAAAATAGATTTCAATTACTTATAAATTTCCTAAAAAATTGTCTCTGGCATGAGATTTTGTCGAGATTCTGACTGGTCCTGCAATGCAAAATTATCGTAGGTATTACAACAAGATGGAATTATCCAAGAAAGTTAACTTAGAAACAATAATGGGGACCCTTTAAAATCATAGAAGTAATATTCAATTATTAGAAATAAACGCAAATTAGAATTTTCTTAGGAAACAGATTTTAATTTTCTTTACAAATGAGAAGCAAAATCAATAAAAAATGCTTAAAACTAAAAATACTAAAAGCCAAAACCATAAAGGAGACCGAATACCGAAATAGAAAAGTTGCAAAAAGGAAAAATTTTAAAAATGTTGAGTTGCGGCAGTAATTCTAAATGCCGAAATGATGAAATAATGAAATTTCACATTACAAATTCCCCGAAATGCCGAAGAATTGATAAAATTATGTTTAAAGACATCACATACTGCAGCTTTCATTTCACATTTTTTCATATTTCTCTAAATCACTAAATCATGTTGAGTATCAAACCAACGATGAAACATCTTGATATAATGCCATTCGTTAGAATCAATGTGGACTTATGTTTTAAATTTAATGTTAATTCATGTATGTTTGTAATCTCAAGGTTTTCAATTCATTGTTTAGTTTTAAAAAATTAAATACAAGGATTCTCGTTATGCATGAATTCAATTGATAATTCGTTAATATTGTTTCAGGTTATTTGGGCTTATCTCTCCTCGGTTTTATTTAAACAAGATCATTCTTAAAACACAAGGTATACAAGAGAATGTCAAGATTGTTTAAAGCATGAAGGAAATATTCCACCCCACCATAAGTTAGTCACAAGGAAGAAGAGGATAACAACAAAATGGCTCCCTTAATCACTATACTACATGCAATCTAGATATTGGTTCTTCGGGTTTGGGAAGGGATTTACCAACTCTTCGAGAATGAGAAACCTCAATTAATTCCAAAGAGGAAAGCAATGAGCAATGATACTTCTTCCAATGATTCATAATCCTAGGACAGATATGGCTAACTCCTCTTTCTTTCTAGAATTTTTTCGTCGCTCAAAAATGCTTCCATACAATCGACTTAGTGAGATGGGGAGGAAATGTGTGGATATAATTGACAAAATTTGTTACCAATAATAGAAATTTCACTGTTCCCCAAGTCAACAAATTTAAGGGGAATAAGTGTATAAATTATCAACCTCGTAAGAAATATGACTCTTAACGGTCTTAACTTCACGAAAGAGAACAACCATCCTCAAGCAAAGCAGTTAGCTGAAAAAAGAGTGCATAAATGACCATCACCGACATGTTGATGAAAAGTGTATGTATACAATACTCTCTTAAAAACATTTACTCTCCAATAGCTACAATGATGTCAAATGTTTGGGTTTGTCAATACTAATAAATTTAAAGAGAATTGGGCACCTCGATAGAAGCAAAACTCTTAAGGGTGTATTCTAAATTGGGCAACCATTCTTTCCAACAATTTGATAAGACTCATTACAACCTATGTGAAAAGAAAAAATGTTACAACCAATAAAACCCCTCCTTTTACATGAGGTCTTATATCATGGATGTAGTCTATTTTTTTTCGTGAACTTCCCCCTCTTTTGGATGGAAATGGACCCAAGAAGTAGAACCCCCATCTTTATCTAGTTAGATTTCTCAGTGGGAATCAAAATACTAGTCTCATATTTCAAAATATGCAATGAAATAATACCCCCTCGTCTACCAATTCATTTTTAAAGCCAAAATCCCTAGAATTACCTCGAAGCTCATAAAAGTCTCAAGTACATATATAGGTGTTTTGGTGAGGATTAATTTACATACATCCATGTTTTTGGAAACTATGCCCCTCCACATGTCCTACTCCTACATACGTAAAACATTATCGTCAAAATAGGTGATCGTTCACAATCAAAGTTGCAAATGTTTGACAAAAGTTTTAAAAGATTCCAAGAAGACTACTTTGGCAAACTTTCCCCTTTTTCGTGGTCACATTTATTCAAACGATTTCAAACATGCATGTCTTGAAATTGATCGTTTAAAACCATTTAAATTTGGGCTTTACCCAATAGAAATTATGATTATTATGGTGTTGCTATGAGAAATAACAAATTAGGTCAAGCTTCTGAGAGTTTCCAAGAGAGCCCGATAGGTCCGATAATATGTTCTAGTCAATTTTTTGAATTTTTTCATAGTTTAGAAAATACTCGCAAAGACTCAATCCCGAAGACTGAGTGCTTAAAGAGTATCGAGAAAAATAAATGCTCATCCGTCAAAATATCTGCTCCAAAGATCAACAATTCGTGAAATAGAACAAATTGCGCTGCAATGTGCTCATCTCAGTACCAATTGGTAAGATAGAATTGAAAATACTGAAAGATGAAAAATCAATACAATAATGGGAAGATTTTGAGAAGGTGTCGTCAACAACCGATATCGACCACTCATGATATTATTCATTAGGTGCCGCCACTTATTCTCGTGCATCATAACTCGTAACTTATATATATGACGCAAACATCACATGCTCCATCGATAAAGATAACTTGGGAGATGAAGAAGAAGGAAAAGAACCCTTACCGACTGTGGAGGTTCCTAAAAATGGTTTTTGAGCAAAGAAAAATTCAAAGACAAGAGTGATATGTAATATAATTAGAGAAGTTACATCTGTTCGTTGAAGCCCCGAAAATCGTGTCTACAACAAGGAGACACTCCACCCGGTCCGACCTCGTTGTTGCTCTCCTTTTCCATTTGGTGTAGTGGGTTCGACCGGAGATAATGTGACCAATTTCCCACATGTGTGTGTGTGTTGAGAATGATATTTCCTTTCTTAAACCTTCCTAAGTCAAATTCTTTTTATTCTAACTCTAATCTATAACATGCAATTGTATTCTAATTAAATGTAAATAATCTAATTCTAAACTTAACCCGTGATGTAATATTTTCTTTTATGCGATCTAAAAATGATTTCAAATAGCAATTGGTAATAAAGATCATTCAAATGTTATAAGAAAATAATTCAATAAAGATAAACCACTCCATATAAAAAATTCTGACGAAATAGTTGTGAAAAACATATCGCATAATAATATATCCATATATTAAGCATAAAAAAATGGCTATCATCATACAAAAGTGCCAAATGATAACTCAAGCATTCAAGCGTTAATACATAAAACAACCGAAAATAAATATCACGCAATACAAAGGTGCAATAGCTAAGAGATAAAAGTACCATTTATAACTAGTTCTACTCATGAGCTTCAAGTAATAATGACTTATCTCTTCTTAACTAACATCCACTAAGAGTACAAAAAGTGCAACATCAGTAGTGATATTAAACGTAGATATCAATAAACTCTCGTTCCATTCATTCATCAAAACTCCTCCTCGAAGTGTGCAAAAGTGCATAAGCTCCGAGGGACAATTTTTTCGACAAATTTCAGACCTTTCTCTAAATGCATGAGAAGAGTTTAAATACTACTAACTAAATCTAAAAACAATTTATTACAAAAATGTAGGATACGCTGAAATGACCGTCCTCCTTTAGGCAAAAAATAAAGAAAAACTAATACTAAATCTAAAATTAAAACTTAACAACTAACTACTAGAATCGTTTTGAATCGTGTTGCTCAAGCATTCGATTTGAGAAGAATAGGCCGTCGACTTCGTACTTTAACTATCCCATGAAAATGGAATTGGCAAGAGCCGGCACCATCTTCAAAGAATTGATGATACACTTGAGAGTCATGCACCTGGCCGTGTGGTTTTACTCGTACATGCCCCGCAAGAATCCTAATTTAACTTCGTTAATCCTTAATCGATTCCGACTTTTCGGGGCTTTCTATTTTAGCCTGTCTGCTAGCTTTCGTGTTTTCTAGGTAACTTATATGTTTCGCAGATCGATTTTCCTTGTGTAAATTTTCATTTATTCAATCAATATTGTTGGTCATTAAGCCGTCGCTTCTTCGCCACTAAGCCCGTTTCGTCTGAGCTCAGGTATCCCATTTATTAAAAAATATTTATTTGTGATTTTAATCAATACAAAAAGACTCGCTCTTTCTCCTCCTCCATCTCTTGCCAAGACAAATAGTCAAGAATCCTTATCATTTAAATCATAATCATGTCGTAAGTCTATGACATGATTAGTGATTTTATCACTTTCTTCACAATAAGAGTTCCATTGTAATATTCTTTCGCATAATATTTCATGTTGTCAGAGTAGTTGGTCATTTAAAGAAATTGACTCGTGGATAAATTTCGTAAGCTTGGGATCATCTTTGTGCATCTCTTTATGGCGACCCCGTAGCCGTTTTCTTCCGCCAAGCTATTCTCCGATATCCTATCCGGTGATTTCTTGGAAGTCTTGCCGTAATTTTTGCTGTTTCGTGCTTCATCAAGTGGCATTGGCTTGTTGGGTAGCTTGTTGTTGCAAAACTCGTACTTGATCTTCTTTTTTCACACTACAATTGTCGTACCTCATATGATTTACTTCAACACCAGAGGCATATGCTCCTTGATCCGAGACAATTTGGTGAGATTTTCATTGGATCGCAGTGGATCTCAAGACATCGCACTGTCTCCCGCATCATGAGAGAGCACATTTTCTAATTTCTTTTCTTCCTTGTCTTCTTACCAATCGCCTTGTGTTGTGGACTATAGAATACATCAAGAGGAGGAATTTTCCTCTATTTTGAGCATGAGTTCAAGATGGGTTAATGGGAATATGTTCTGAAGCCTCCGAAACATCGCTAGTTATTCCCGTGACTATATTTTTCATGTCCGTATACTACTCACAGTGTCCGTGTGTTTTTTCCCTTCAATATTAATCAAATCATTGAATGTCTCCCATTCCTTATCTATCCTAGTTTTTGACCGATGGTTGTTGTACAATGAGAGGGGAAAGATTGAATCGTGGAGAGGTTGAAACCTCGTTGCTCGAAAGTTCCTTTTCGACAGTAATATCCCTTACCGACCCTTCACTTTTATCATGATCATTATCGACCTCTTAGAATGTTCGCAGGTTTCTTTTCCGAACTTTGAATTAGACTTATCCGTACCTCGAACTTCCACCGAGACCGATACTAGGAGTTAGTTCCCCACGGTTCCCAAATGGGTGAATTTTATTCAAAGGGATAAAATAGTCAACCTCCTTTCTTTATATTTTGAATTCGAAACTCGCGAGGAAACCGTATTTGAGCCAAATGTAGAATTTCTTTAAGTGCGCTTTTTCTTGGAACATGTCATCGAAAAGATCTTCTTCTTTAGAAAACATGCTTATTCACAAAGAGAGAAATTTTTAACAATATCATAGGGGTCAAACTATTTTGGAAACTTGAAAAAATAGAACATGTAATGTTGTTTACTTATTTAAATGCATGAACAACATAAAATAATGAAAAGGCCCCACAGCCACGAAACAGGCTTGCAGACAGTCTTCTGTTTTCCTTCAAATCTTTATTCAAACCTTCGTCTCGCAGTTCGATAACCAATTTCTGTGCTATGATTTTATCGTAAAATATACAAAGGTAAAAAATGAGGAGAAGAAAAACTTCCAAAAAACCCTAACATATGTTAATAATTCTTTCTCCAAACCATTCTGTTCAGGCATGTCTACTTCTCGTCTGTGAGAAAACCGGGAGCGTCTTTATCATACAACATTCTCGTATAAGGGCAACATGATTCATGGAAAATCTTAAAAAATAGGGAATGAACTTGAATCCCACAATTGTTTCTAATAAACATTAATGGGTAGGGGATCTTGAGTTGTCCATTTCCAACCCATTATAGGAAACTTAGAAACATAACATTGAATCCATCACATAAGCAGATATAAAAAAAGGAGGATAAATCCTCTCAGAAATGCTCTTTTAGATCGTATAATTAAAAATAGTCAGGGCTGTTGCTCGTGTAATATCTTATCCTAACTAATAGTAGTGGCTAATAAGATTCAATAAATGATTCATTCAGAATAAAACTTATTAATTTATGGCTTTCCAAAAATCCGACAAAGCATATAGGCAAAGCAATACGAAGAAGTGAGAGAACCAAATACTATACATACTGCTTATCTTTCTTCAATGGTTTGTCTCTCTCCGACTAGCCTCGTGACACTTGGCCAAGTTTTCATTTTCTTCAAGTAAACTCTTCATGAAATGTTTGATATGTCGCCCCGTGGCTCGGGAAATGATATATGAGTCTCAAATCTTGTGGAGTAAATGAGCCAATGATCTCTCGACCCCGAGTCTTAAACTCCGTTTGTTTGTAATATCAAGATTATCGAGTACCCATTTAACCATGTCTCTGTATGGAAGAATTCTAGGTCTCGCTCGCTATTCCTAAGTGTGAATGAACAAGCTAACTCGTAATGGATGCATCAGAAGACCCATGCGAGCTCGCGTAGCCGGGGAACTTCCATTACCTCGGGTTCTCTTCCTCAAGTATATTATACATGCCCTCCCAAGTAGTAATACCAACGTCTTTGTTACAAGAGGTGTATGTATACAAGGGAGTCATTTCTTTCTCTTAGAACTCCTCTGAGCCTTGTCTTTTCCCATTGTATCAATATTGCCTTATATAGTTCTATGTTCTTCGCTTTCCCTAAAGTTTACGAATTAAGTGATAATAATGATAATAAAAGGTGACGGAAATTTTTTAAATGCCGATGACATATAAAAATATACCACCTTACGTGAAATATCTCTCGATCTAACCAAAACTAAATTTCATTAATGACACAACCAATTCATTGATTAACATTAAAGCACATAATGGGATCTCGATTTATGGAGAAAGCTTCTTCGTACGAAGAGCCTTATGATAAGAGGCGATTCATGATTTTCGCAATATCGTATCGTAGTACGCATACCGCAATATTGAAATACCGCAATATCGCAATACCGTCGAAGCAACATGTGACAATCATCCGTTAACATATTTTTGCGACATGCGATTTTCGATATGTGCCATCGCATATCGATGATTTTGAGGTTTTTAACGTAAGTGATATTTGAGACACAAGTGCGATGCGATGAATATTTTTCATGTATATTTTCGCATCGCAATATCGCAATTTCAGAATTCTTCTTGTAAAGAGATATCCATTACTTTTTCTATTTACGTATATTCCTTTAAGGAATGATCTGTCATTCTATTTTATCATAAAACTTAAGATTTTTATATTTTTCAAGAGGTGGTTTCCTAAGTTTATGATATTAAGTTTTATTGAACAAAGAATACAAGTACTAATTGATTTTTAGATTTTTTGACTAAGGTCCCTCTTATTTAGTATTAGTGATAATACTAAATAAGAAGTAAATGCTACTACAACACTACCCAAGACATGAAATCATTCCAAATTTCCCATTGATGAAATAATCCATAACAGGAAGTAATTCTCATTAGACATATTCTATAGTCCAAAACATAAAGTTGTCAAGAATAGATCAAAGAAGAGGCGAAGGATGGAGAAATCTCCATAATTAAATCTAAATCTAACACTAACTAAGTCCTTTGGAATGAGACTCAATCTAGCTTGAGAGGAAGAACTTCATAAATTTTCTCAATTTTTCAAGTTCTTACATATTCAAACTTTATTCATAAAGAAAAATAAATTCAATCATTAACGGGAGAAAGTGACCGTAAAAACTTCTCAAATGGAGAAAGTTTTTCTGAAAGGAAAGAAAAATATTGAGTAGGAGTTGCAATTAAATATAACTACTTCTTCAACAAGAGTTTGAGGGTCTTAAACTCAAACTCCTGAGTGATCTTAAAGAAAAAATATCAACTGATTCATTAGTTACATTAGAGAATTGAGAATATCCAAGAAAATCCCGAAATCAATGTAGTCAAGAAGGAATAAGAAGAGTTGGAGACATTAATATCAAAATAACAAACAATTTCTCTATCACAAGATAAACCAAATTCAAGAGCTAATTAAAACTAGTGATATATTCTTCACTCGCATTTCGATCCGAGGAATTATAACGATGATATCAATGATGATAAATTACTCAAGTATATAGATTAGAAAGACACTACACAAGGCAGAGTGGTCGATCTCCATCATCTTGAAGAATCAATTGAAGACATAGTATTTGGAGACTAGGAAATCAAAATCAAAGGTGTTAATTAGCTATCACCATAAGAAAAAAGGACATTGGTGAGGGGCGCAAAATGTCACCATAAGCTCACGTGGTGAGGGTCAAAAGAGCCTTTCACAAAACCGAACATCACCAAAGGTGGCGTTGCCGAAAGTAAAGGTGTTAGACATTCAAGGTCCTTCACCAATAATGGTTTATAACGACGGGATAGTGACCGTCACTATTTCATATGAGAAATGGTGAGGGACAATAGTCTCCATCACCAAAAACCCGAACGTCACCAAAGGTATGTCACCGAAAGTATGTGTTGTGGGTGACATTCAAGATCCGTCACGAATATTGATTGCAATGACGATAGTGACCATCACCATTTCATATGAACAACAAAGATTTTTCAAGATGGACCTTTCATGGTCGTCATTATCGGTGCATACATATATGGCGACGTTCATCAATCGCTCACCATTTCATATTTGGTGAGGGTCAAAAACCGGCCATGATAAGCCTATCATGACATCAAGGTCCGTCACGAATGACTATAATGAAAAACAATGACCCTCA
Organism: Pinus albicaulis; assembly: GCA_034641835.2. Taxonomy (NCBI): domain Eukaryota; kingdom Viridiplantae; phylum Streptophyta; class Pinopsida; order Pinales; family Pinaceae; genus Pinus; species Pinus albicaulis. The sequence continues at coordinate 1,037,735,229 of CM076574.1, read as the reverse complement.
CCATTTCATATCAACAACAACACTTACAGTGACTACCTTTTTATGGTCGTCACTATTCGATGTGTATATACAGGCGTTCGTCGACCGCTCACCATTTCATATTTTTAGTGAGGGTGTAAAAATGTCACCATAAGCTCAATGGTGATGGTCAAAAGAGCACCCATCACCAAAAATTAATCGTCGTCATTCCCTATGAATATCGTGGCACGATGGAATTGAGCCACCAACCTCCCCGCTTATAAAGCAAGTTCTCTTCCATTGAGCTAGCACCTCTTAAAGAAGATATCGTAGAAAGTTCTACGAACCACTAACGAAACCGCAGCTAAGAAATATTATGTTTTTAAAAGAAATATTCATGGTCAAATTAACAAGAAAGTGACATTTTAGCATCGTTTCACTCAGTGCTTTCTCTTGCAATATTCCGTCTAAACAATAAACAAAACACATTTTCAATTTAGTAGGAGCATGGCCGGGAAAATAATCTCACAAGAATACCTAGCATTCAACATTTTGACCCACTAAATAACGTTGACATCCTTTTGGAAGTCCTTCACCAAAGGGCTTAAAGTTGGGAACAATGTATGATATGGACATTCGTCCTTCGTGTAGAGTTATATCACGTAACCACTTTCACCCTTAAGAAAAATGTGGTTGTAAATGCATGGTAAACTTCTCTTAACCATAAATATGCTCTTAGTATGGTATTGGATTCTCGCATAGTGTCAAGTTTTATAAAAGCAAAGACTTTAGATTTAACTATGATATATGCATGTTAGCTAAGGACAACATATTATTTAGGAATTTCATGTTGGGAAACCTCCCAAATTTGTGTCCGTGAAAACTCAAGTTAAATGGAAATATTTTTATATAATGGTTGTGACCATATGGATGCACATTAATATACATTTTTTTTCCTAAATTTGAATAATTTATGGTATTTTTTGGTCAACCATTTTTTTGATCTCTGATTTTTATCTAGTAGTTCCAGCCTCGATTCACATTTTTGAGGTTAACCATTTCGATCATCGGTCCAAGCCCATTTAATTAAATAGATCATAAAAGATAAGGTTGTATTAGTGTGTTCATGAGAGTGTTATGCAAAAGTAAGATTGGGAGTTACAAAAATTATCTATGCCCAATTGGAAAATTGAGTGTCGTAGATGTAATAAAATGTGTAAGAGAATATCCTAAATTTAGAAACAAGAATCTAATGATGTGTCATTTGGGAAAAAATATTTCAATTATCCGACAATATCTTCGCACCACATGAAAACCTTGCGAGTAAGTGAAAGAATGCATACGACAAATACATCTAATTATGAAGTCGAATATAGACTTCAAGTGAAAAAGTATCAGATAGCTCACTATAAATAACATCAACCACTTCAAGCACAAAATGGTATAGCATAGGATGTCTCAATACATCAAGAAAATCAAATACATATGCATTACCACATTTTGTTTCGTAGACAATATTTAAATCTCCTACCATTCAATAATTTCATAGTTACCGATTCGGCCATAAAAATTATAGACAAAATAGCCATCTTGAAAAGAGAGAGCTCAAATAACTCCCTTAAACTTGACTTTCAGAAACAAAATAACATAAAAGTTGTGTAATTGTGAATATAAATAGCTAAACACTCAAACTATTAAGGAAAGCCGCATCAATGCAGCGAAAGAACAAGCAGTAATAAGCAACAAATTAGCTCTGGCTAATATGTGCTAAGAAAAGGTTCTCAAAAGTATGGTACAAGAAGCTTCAAACACTAGAACAAGATAGGATACAGAGACAATCAAAGGAAACTAAAAAATATCAAGCAATAAAAACTACCCACCAAAAAAATGTCAATTATTGAATAAGCAATATATGATGTCTCAATCCTAAAGAATACATCCACAAAACTAAACAACTTTCTTACATTTCCAGAGTTTACAAGAATCCTATTAAAAAATACATATGTATTATAAAAAATTAGAGAACAATGTTAAATGCCATAAAAAGGTCCAAAAAATGATTAATATTTTTCACTCACCTTACACGTTTTCCATAAAGGATCGAATGGAGGTCTTTAATGGTGTTACAGCCTCGCTCCTCATGGACAATTTATACACCACCGTATAATCAAGAAAGTCGTATTGTTGTCATTATTCATAAGCAAAGATTCTAATACAAGGATGCAATTGAAAATTATCTAAAATGCTACGATGCATAGTCAAGAAAGTCTTAATGTTAACAATTTTCTTTCTTAAGTGACAATTCCGTAAGCAAAGAATCTAATACAAGATACAATTGAAAATTATCAAAAATGATTCCAATCCGAAAATGCTTGGTAGGCTTGCCTCATCATGCATAGGATATATCACCCTCATAAGACTAGATAATTATGGCTGATTTTCTTAAGTTGCAAGTAAATATGTACTGAATACTCACACACCATTACTTTCATTGCCATAAATCAATACACACACACACACACACCAAACTCCATGACAAATAGGCCTCGTTAGAGGGTAACAATTCTGTAAGTATTTTTAGAGTCATTAATACTTTGTCACATTTTATTTTTAATATGTGACCAATGTAATCTTAGATGTTGTAGTTAGGGGTAGTAATTATGGTCGAGTCATTAATACATTGCCGCATTTTATTTCTAATATGCAACCAAAGCATATGATGTTGTAGTTAAGGGCTATGTAGAAACCACCTAAACTACAGGAAATCTCATAAATGTGATATATAGTGTTTGCAGTGTGTGAGGAGAATATATGCTTGCAATGTGAATAATAAATATTTATTCTCACACACCAAAATTTTGTGTGGAGGAGAGCCAGACCTCTAATGTCTTCGTTAAGACCTTGGGCTTTGAGAAGTTTCCTAAATATTTTTATTTCATGTTTTTAGCAATTCTATTTATTATTTATTTCCCTTTGGGATGAAAAGAAGTGATAGATACTTGATTGTACTCCAACGATTGGTTTTTTATCACAAAATGAGATGAAGTCATTATCATAGGTTTCGCATTTCTCTTTTACAAGAGCTCTCTTCCAAGAACATTGCCTACTTTCCTTCCCTTCTTAAATACCTCAAAGTATAATCCACCGTGGCAAAGACTATTATTGCATCATTCATATGTTTCATAAATTTGAATAGTGAACTCAAGTTGGGTCATGGACGTTGGCAATGATTGCCTTTTACAAAAGAGTCATACTTTTTTTCCAGGGCATATGTGCAAACTAAAATCAAGTAGACAAGTTAGTGATGAAACACTATATTTTCACTAGACTGCACTTGAAGATTGTTTCTCCGGTTCTTTTTCAAATAAAAAAATAAAATAAAATAAAAATCATTTTCTCCATGGAAAAAAATAATCCTAGAAGAAACTTTGGGTATCCCTTTGCAAATCATTACATTCCTTCCACTATTTGATAATTTCATAAATAAATCTTGTAAAAATAATCTATCAACAAGATAACTGTTATTATTGAATTCAGAATTGATCTGCATGAATTAATTAGCTCTTCGCCTGTTGTTATCATCTACACAACTATTCTCCTCCTTCCTAAAAATTCAAAAAATTAATAACTCCCATTTTTTTTCTGTGTTGTCGTTAGACAACCATTTCACACATATTTATTTGCTCTAGAATACCGATTTTGTCCAATTTTAACATTTTCAAAGTTTCAAATGAAGAATGAAGAAAGTCTAAATGTACAACCATGTACTCCCTTCAAATTCCAATTTTCTTCCGGATGGAAGACATTCATCCAATCGCAGTTTAAAAGATAAAGATAATTTTTCACAATGCAGTGGCTGTCAGATCTGTGTGACTTATTAAGATTTGAAAGGAAAAGATGATTGAGGATGCGTTCTGAGAAGGCAAATACGTCGTACTTTCAAGTTGGATCATAATTGAATACTCAATGTTGTTTTGGGCCAATTTGTAGTACCGACCCACTAAGATCTTCGTACATGGTTCATTCATATTCTCAATGAACTCCACCTAATTGTATAGGAAACTTTCGAAGGCCTATCACAATCGCCTAGAGTTTGGCAACCAACACAATCCACCATATAACCAACCCTACAACAACTATATTTCATCAAAGCGAAGAGATCACGTTTAGAGGGAGCTATATATATGGCATTGGATACACATACCAAGCAACCAATGCAGATTTAAGCTTTCTGATGGGGGCTGTGGTGTCTACTCCCTATTGATTTCGTACACACATGACAAAGATTAATTGAAGAAAACCTAATATTTCTCATAATAGGAGTTCTCACATCATGCATTGCCTTTCGTTATACAATAGGCTTCCTTTTTAATATGCCATGATGGTCAACTCACTTGTCAATACGATAGAAATAAAGCTATGATCTACACCATCGAATCCTAAAGAACATAACTTGTTGAATCAATGCTTATAGCATTCCTGTAGTTTTAAATCCAACTTCTAAGATGTGAGGAAATCAGCCAGAAAAAACTAGAAAATTTGATTCCAACTTTTATGTTGGCCATCTATTTAAACCACTTTTTTCAACAAGTTGCTCATCGTTAGTCAAATATAAGAAACAACATTCCAAGGAGCTTCTGCGTAAACCGAAATCACAAAGTTTCTCTTATTTTTATTCTAGAATCCACAACTCTCTGACATAGTTACAACCCTAAATTATTTGCTTAAAAGGATGGCTCAAATTTTCTATCCATGTCACAATAAATTTTACACTCTACATTACCCCTTGTCAAAGCTCTAATGATGTGTTTGAACACTCAAGAATCAAGAATACACCATTCAATCCTAATGTTATGTAAAGACCTAGGAACAATAGGGGGAAAGGAACCTCACAAATGATATTAATAACTTCAGACATTCAAATAATGAGAAAAGTATACTTACGCTATAAAGTGTACCTATTTGAAAACAAATTTCCTAATTTGTTACGTGTACCATTATGCACCCTTGATTTTAATGTTAGACGATTCAAATAATTCCTACCTTAAGATTAAAATTATTATTTTTAATCACATACGTAAAAATATATATTAACGAACATCGAATCGCGTGAGGGTTTACACCATCATCCCTAATGTTATGTAAAGACCTGGGGAACAATAAAAGGAATCTCAAAATGATATTAATAACTTTGTACATTCAAATAATGAGAAAAGTATAATTACGCTCGTAAAGTGTACCTATTTGAAAACAAATTTCCTAATTTGGTTACTGCAGGTACCACATGCACCCTTGATTTTTAATGCCGTACGCATTCAGTCAATTCTACCTTAAGATTAAAAACTATTATTTTTAATCGCCATACGTAAAATATATATTAACGAACATCGAATCGCGTGAGGGTTTCTACCGACATCGAACTCCATGAGGGTTTTTTGCTCTCATACATTAAGATCATTTTCTTTCTTCGTGGTCGCGAGCTCATTTTCTCGTCCGGGTGACTACGACTCACTCTTCTCGCAAGTCGAGCGTGACCATGGTCTTAACCCTGTGGAACAACACACGTTAGTGTTGCCCCACTATCTTCGCGTAGGATATTGTGTGTACGCACTAATATGCACTGTCTACCTACTATCCATTGCAGCGTTCATAGAAATAACAAGAATACCACCAAGTTCACAGCTCTCGATATATAGATAATTAGCTCGCCCTCTTCATCATTTCTTTTATCTCCCAAAGCAGAAGCTTTGGGCGGAGGCCAAGAGCTCTTGCCAGCCGATCAACTCGAGATTAGGTTATCCTATATTTTTTCTATAGAGTTCTTATTTTAATTTATTTTCTCTTGTTTCTAAAGTTGGGGCTTCTTATTTATGCCCCGTTTATTTTGATTTTTTTGCCTTGGTTATGGGCCGTGGTTTGTTATCGATAATAATGGGGGGTTTATATAATTATGTTTTAGAATTGCAGTAAGTTATTCTTATCATGGCGTGCCCAAGTTTGGTGGGTATGAGCTCAACAATGCCCACATACTTGTCTCCATGGTATTTGCCACCGTTAGAGAAAATAAAAAGAAAAACAAGATTGAAATCGGCCTAGAGGATACTAATAATGTCAGAAACGATGATAATAATCTAATTTCACACCAAGATCAGAACAATATAGAGCCTAATATTCCTGTAAGTATATATTGTGTATGAATTTGTGATATTTCTGTAAGTATATACTATCTATGAATTTTTGATGGCTTCTGATGGTTTTATTGTGATTACAGTGGGGTGATGTTTTTTATTTTTTGGTTTTGTAGAAGTAGAGGGCTCAATGATATTTTTCCCCGCTACTTCGCTTGATCTCCATGGATGATGATACAATAAATAAATATGAGTTTGGGGTTGTATTACAATAATCCTAACACAAATCTAGCTTTGAAAGTGACTTAATATAATCAAAATCGATAGTTTTTCCGTAATTTTAAAAAAAGATTTCACCCCCGCAATGGCTTTTATATTGAAAACTCAACAAGCTAGAAATTGAACACAACCCCGCATTTGGCTAATGGGATGCTCTACCACCGCGTATTCATAATATATATCATTAATGGTTTGGTTTGAAGTTGTGGATTAGTAATTCCCCAATGGTTTGATTGAAATCGTCTTCGCCGGATATTGCACGTACGCACTAATCTACACTCGTCTACCGCAATTGTCCATTGTAGCGTTCACGTAAATAAGAAGACCTCACCAACTTGCCGCTCTCGATATATAGGAGGAATAGTTTCTTCCTCTTCATCGTTTCTTTCATTCCCAAAATGCTACGTAAGCTTTGAAGTAGAGTCAAGGAGCTCTTAAGCAGCAAACATCAACCTCGGGGATCAAGTTAGCCATATTGTTTCTTACAGAGTTCTTCTTTTTAATTTATTTTCCCCCGTTTCGGGCTGGGGCTTCTTATTTATGCCCTATTTCTTTTGATTTTTTTCCTTGTTTGTGGGCCATGGTTTTTTTATTAATACAATGGAGGTTTATATGATTATGTTTCAGAATTAAGGATAAGTTATTCATTCATGCATGTGCCCAAGTTTGGTGGGTGGAGAGCCTAAACAATGCCTCCACGTACTACTCCATATTATTTACCACCGTTAGAGGAGAGAATAAAAAGCAAAACAAGATTGAAATCGACCTCGAGGATACTAATAATGTCGAAAATGGTGATAATAATCTAATTTCACACCAAAATTAGAACAATATAGAAATCGATATTCCCATATAAGTATATACTATGTACAATTTGTATATCGATGGTTTTATTGTGATTTCATGCGTGGGGTGATGTTTTTGGTTTTTTGGTTTAAGAGGAAATGGCTCAATGTATATTTGGCCTCGTCGCTTAGCTTGATCTCCATGGATGATGATACGGAAATAAGTATGAGTTTTGGGGTTGTATTACGTTAATCGTAACACAACTCTAGTCGCTTTGAAAGACGAATATAATCAAAATTGATAGTTTTTCCGTACGTAAAAATGAGTTCATCCCGCAATGGATTTTGGTAGTTTGAAACTCAACAAGCTAGAAATCGAACATAACCTCGCATTTGGCTAATGATGCTCTACCACCGCGTATTCATAATATATATTATTAATGGTCTTGGCTTGATTTTGGATTAGTAATTCCCTTAATGGTTTGGTTTGAAGTTGTGGATTGATAATTTTCCTTAATGGTTTGCCTTGCCGTGGATTTGTAATTTCCCCTTAAGCCACTCTTTGGCTCAATCATCCTCGACTCGTGATCAACTTACAACAAAACCTCCCAACCGACGTTATTTTTGTTCAATGTGAAAAGTGTTATTACCTCCAATATTTTCAGCTAGGCGCTGTTGCAGATGATTGAAATAAAAACTCGCTAAAAAACTTTATGACTCACCGAAAGTCTAACGTGCAAATAGATGTCTCCTTAACCTCGGGCATAGCTAAGCCAAAATCATAAATAAACACAAAATAATGTTCATAGCTTCGCTCAGAACTCTCTTTAACTCCGGGTATAACTAGAAGCCAAAGCCATAACAATATATAGGAATTTTCGGCGTACCTTCACTCAGAGTCAGTTTTTTAGCGTAAAGTTTATCAAATTACTAAATCTATATGAGTAAATGGTCGTCGAGGAAGATATTTATCGATTAATTAATTTATATATATATATATATATATTATAATATTATATGTTGTGTTTTACCACCCCAATTTTTTTTAATTTCATAAAGTTAATGAAATCCTTAATATCTTCATATTTTGAAAATAGGCACTATTAATTAATTTAGGTAAAAAAATCAACAAATACGTTTCATTGAAATTGGAATAAAAATAAAATAATATATTGCATTAGTAGCTCTTTGATAAGGACCAAAAAGGTTCAATCAAAATGCATAGCATATAGATTAGGTACTGTATCTCTTATACCCTAAATCATTCATGCATTTAACGTAAATTCAAATATATTTTCTCCTCTTTTTTTACATGATTTATATTTAAAGTTTCACTTAAATTAAAATCTATACATAGAATTTGCAAGGTTTTTTATTCCCGCATGCTTAAGATGGATGCATAAATTACAAATTGCTCCCTTGTAATGAGTCACCGCTTTTGCAAAGAATACAGAATTTTGTTCTTCACCGAGGAGCCGTTCTTTAGCAGAAGTTTATCAAATTACTAAATCTATATGAGTAAATGGTCGTTTGAGTCAAGGTAGTTAGCCGATCGATAAAATTATGGGAAAAATTTTATGGTGTTTAAAATGCCGCATGAGATACTTGAAGATAGTTATTGATAGAGTTATGGGAAGACTTACATGTTTGGATAAGGATGCAAGTGGGGAAGCTGTTCTAAAGAAAGTTTAGGTGTTGAATCTGATTCAGTGTTTCTTTGGGTGCACGTAAATAGCGGAATGAGGTCTCTACAGAACCTTTAAAAGACGTCGCTTCCTCGAAGAAAATTATATGTTATCCCGATTGATTAATCGACCGAAAAGAAGCACTTCCAAAGATTAGGGTTTACCAAAACTCCTCTCGTTGCTGCCCTCATGTAAGTCAAAATTAAAGGCTTGGTCATATCGAACCTTAAGAACATAAGCCATATATGTGAGGATATTACGAAATCCCTCGTTAGTGCCTCAGAAACAATGGAGGAAATTAGGGAAAACAACTACAATCAAGGTATTGAAAAAAAAGGAGAACATAGTAGATGAAAGGGGAAGGGAGGCAATAACATCGATCATGGCAGACGATCTTCTCAAATAACTTTGGTCGAAATTTTTAAGATTTTTTCCTCTATACTACTATTTCCTATGTTATCGCTTTACGTTGTTTTCAACATAAGCAGGCAATTTCTAGTATATAAAATTTTAAAGGTAAATATAGTGACTCTATTAACCAAGACTTTAGATCTTTCCGAACTTACAATAATTCACCTTTTTTGTAAGAAGGAAATACTCTCCAAATATCAATTACAATAAAGTATATAAAAATGTTGTCAAAGTTTAGTAGTATAAAGGAAGCCCTAAGCCAATTAATAAAGCACACTATTCATAGGCAATGAGGTATGGTGATGGAACTCGTATTCCATTACATTTTTTAATTTCCAAGATAACACCCTATTTTAAAAATAAATGTTTACACCACAACAGCATTTTCTGTCTTCAAACTACCTAGTTAAATGAGTTTTAGTTGAATACAAATTTTAGAAGGAAATACCCTACATTTCACCAACCGAAATACGTATACAAACCTGCAAATAGAAGCAATTCCTCCACTTAGAATTCAACTAGAACAACGCACATACTAATCATGTTTTTGAAGTATGTTAGTTATGGGGAAATTATCTAATGAATGTCTCATCATCTAATACCAAGTGAATACATGTTCAAAGTTAGGCCATAAATGAAGTATTTTTATTATTGAAAGTGCAGGTCTACTATAAAACACATGCAAGATAATATAAGAAGGGAAACTAAGTTCAACATTATGTTTTACAAGCATTATTTCCACGTCGGTTTAACCACTGAGTTTTCCCCGCTGGGCTTTATCGGCAAGCATGGTTGTGCCGCTTGGTATGAAAGTAACACTACTATTCTCCTTTCCGCATCATATGAAAAATCGCATCTGGTATTTGGCCGGAAATCATAGAATAGTCCCCGTTTGTTTCGTACTTGAAATAACTCATTGAGTTGAAAGAACAAAGGTTTGAGTTGTCCAGAGGAATCAATACAATATTGTGTAGTCTAAATTTCATGTCCAACAAAGCTCCGTATACGCAATATATGATACAAATTATTTTTTTTCCAACATTCTATTTTACTTCCACCGCCAAATACGATTGTTCTCCTAATTCGAACAAGCCCCCAACCTCCTTACAGTGCCTGAAACTACTTCGCCCAGATTCAATGCGAAGGTTTGTGCTTAGCTCCCATATCATAAATAAGCATCATGGACATACCTACTAATCGCTATCTCCCCTTCTCTACTGGGCTTCATTGCAGCACAAATACCACAACGTATCCGGAATCACTTATTTTATAAAACGTACGTGTGGAGCCGCGTTTGAGGGAGCAAATGAAGGTTGAAGAATTGTTTTGGGTGAGGTGCGTTAAGCTAAAGAGTAATGTGGTGGGGGGTGGGACAAGATTCGAGCTACGATTGCAACAAGGAGGTGTAAGACTGCGGCGCGTTCGCAGATCCTAAATCCTTCAAACTTGATATGAATCTTCATTTCTTTAGATACATTCCTCCATGCCTCGATCCATAATATTCCTCCACCTCTCATTTTTCATGGCCATTCGGAAAATTCACTCGTTTTCCCGGTGGGATTCCTACCACGGGTCTAGGGCTACATCTTCCAAAGATTTTTATTCAGAGGAGTGTTATTTACATCTGATACATATTTTCAATTGATAATTCACCATTCTCATAAATTAGGGTTATAGATCAAGACCGTATCAAGAGATGCTTCCTTAAATATGGCAGCTTAACATTCTAAATGTGAACTCTTCTGTTTCACCATATCTTCTCTCACTCTCGCTAATACAGCTGCTACTTCCACTTCTACTAGAGCAGTGCTGGATAATAAAAAGGATAATTTATCCCAAATCGTCAGAGGGTCCATCTCCATTCCAAAATTAAGTTTGTTGTTCTGTGAGTAATTTGCCCATATGGCCAAGCTATCGATTTTCTCGCAGATCATGGAAACAAGATATGTGACTTTCCGATTCACCATCATTATTCACTCTTTCTTATTAAATAATAAAAAACATGAATCCATAGAAAACTAGGAACAAAACAAACACAATCCATGTATATAAAACTATACATATCCTGCAAATCCTCTAATAACACATAAGGGAAGAAAAGAGTTTGACATTTCTTTCCTGAAAAAATTTAAGAACAATAGCTCTTAATGCATCTCACCTAAGTATTACATTTTCTCAAATGCACAACAAGGGCTCTAAGAGTGAAAAGGAATTTCGTCGCGTACTAAACCTCGCACCAAGGCCCCGACCTCTTCGTTACCTACGCCTTCCTCGAACCCCCGGGGAGACCCTCGATCAAATATTTGGCCTCCTCGTGAGCGAGTGACAACCCGATTACGGCATCCGGCGTGTTTCTTTCCTAGTATTATCGTTGCGAAGGAGAGATGAGGACGATGATGGGCCAAGGTTCCCCAAAGAAGAATATCGTTCGTATTCGTTTTATGAAAGAACGTCCGACCGAGGCAACGTCCCCGTTTCTTTCCGGAAAAAGTAGCTAGAAATAAAAAACATATTTTGAATTTATTTTTCATATTTTCAATTTCTCCACAGGTAAAATAAAAACGGATATTTGAAAATTTTTGATATTTCTATATGAAATGCGTGTTTTTGTTTTTGTCACAAAGAAGACATATATGAAGGATAATCCAACTTAGGGGTGAGTAGGAGTTATAGACCATTTTTTACAAAGTTTTAGCATGGAGAAAAATTCAATTTTTAAAAAATATGAAATTATAGTAAATATGTGTGCATATATACATGTTTAAAGAGTTCATCTCATGTGTTTTTTTAAAACGATTTTCTTATTAATTTTGTATATCTTCTTTGTTAAAGAGATTTCTTTGTATTCATTTGCAAAAAAGTGAGTGGGCTTCATAGTTGGTAAATTTTAATAATTTCAGTTTTTTGAGGTCACTCACTTACATGCAAGGTCTATAACGTACATAAATATTCAAATATTATATATACTGTAATGGGTTGTAATTGTTATTAGCTGTGCTCACTCTACATTAGAGTTAGTAATACTATGCATGTTATTACTATAATGATTACTATTCTACCATAAATGTATTTGCATGATATTTGGGTGATCTATGTTAGTTTTTATTCATAATGATGTTTTTTATAGTGGTTTAAATGATTGCTAATAATATCATAATGAATGCGATCCCCACTCAAATATTTAATGATTTATAATGCCATTTCATTAAAATTTATTATATGTGTTCCAGTGACCTTCCGCCTATAAGGTGGGAATATAATAGGACATTAGACAAGAATATATATTTGTGAAGCATTCCATTAATCCCTAACTTTATATAAATCCAATACTCAATAATGGGGAAATAAATTGTCTAATATTTGAAATATGTATGAGCTAAATGAGGTTTAAATTACTGTTGGTGTTTGGTTTAACTCACAAAATTTCTTCAAGCGACTTGATTGTTTTTAACCATGACCCTCAATTTCTCCTAAGCCCATTTGATGCCATCCATATAAATGTGTTGGAAAGGTAGAAGGTGGCATTAGGAAGAGGTTCTTAGGAAAAAAAGTCATTTTATCGCTCGGAAAAAATGGAAAAGGAAACATTTCGCTTAGGACTTTGTTTTTATGTTAATGTATGAATTTATCTTAAGATTATTAATCTGTGACTAAGGTATTGATGGATAATGGGGCAGTTAAATACTACTCAAGTATTATCATGGATAGAGGATATGGTATATTTAGCCATATTCAGTATTAAGCCCAAGCCAAAGAACTTACGCAATTAAGCAGCAATATCAAGTTTGATATTATGGAAAAAATGATGACATCATAGTATACAAATTTTAGTGAATCTTCAATAGTTTAAATCGTTATGAAATTGAGATAACTGTTTCTCGATATTGTAATGATTTGAAGTGTACCTGTAGGGATGTGAAAAGGTGTCTTTTGTGTGATTTTCCCTCATAATATCCATTCGCATACCATTAATATGCCTGTCTTGCATTGATCATTTCTTTCAGACAGGTGGAGGAATAGATCCATCTTAATAAGGGATGGAAAATTAGTTGACTAAACAATTTTCCTTGTTGGCTAAGGGATGTTGTTAAAATGTATGTTTCTAGGATTTGTGGATTTCATCAGACAACCAGTACATGAAATGCATCTAGAAAAAGTGCTATAGAAACTATCTTTTCAGAGAATAACCATAATCCATTGACCTTCATTAATGTAAGCATAGAAAATATTGTTTTTTAATTTTAGATGATTACAAAAATTAATTTCCTCATATATAAGTCCTCACTCATAACTATTACAAATATTCAAAGCAATGTCTTACAATTTTTGTTGTAGCTAGAGCAACTTCTTCAACAAGGACCCACTAGGATCTCAATGTCTGGCCTCATTACATCCAAATCTAGAAAAAGAAGAAAAGAAATGATCACTTGTTATTTAAAGATGAACTTACTTCAAAAAGTTAAATATTTAAAAAGAATAAAATAAGAAAATTAAAACATTTCCTCTTCCATAATAAAAAAAATGTCACTAGAGCACAATAATTTTAACTTAGTCTAGGTTTTAATGATGCTGTCAAAGGTATGAGCCAGGCATCTAACATGCAGATACATATCCATTTCAAGGAATATATTTTATATTTTTGGTGGTGATTTTTTAAAGCTTTATTAACATTCAACGTTTTAACAATGAGATGGTACTTTATTTCTTTGCTTTTCCAACTCTAATTGGATTAGGAAATTAACTATGGGCTACGTTATTATTTCTGTCAATGTAAGGAATCATCTAGGAAAGCTAGTTTGTCTTCTAAGAAAAACCTGAAAGGTATAAGTATCCATCCTCATACAGTGTATAGATATGCTCATCAGAGCTATGCTCATATTTATTTTCTAAGGAATTATTCCTTTCCAATTTAAATATTATAGAAAATATTAATTTCTGCAAAATGTTTGCGTCTTTTTATTTTATTTTGCATGCTTTTTATATATAACGTGCATTTTTTGTGCAATACGTGTTCCTTGCATATTTTCCTACATTAATGCAGTGCCCAAGTACTTACTAAGAAGTTCTATTAGTTCACTAAAATGGAGATGCAACCTAAACTAGTGCTATTTACAAAGTAATACTCTATTGTATAGACTACATTGATTACTCAATTATATTATGCAAGGGTCATATTTATATAGTATGTTTGTGTTTCACATCTCCTTAGGGAAACCTCAATACATGGAAACTAATGCAACAAACATGGGGTGAAATTGGGGTTTTGAATAGTGTCCTTATGTTGTACTTTAAATTTTCTCACAACTCCTCTTAGCAAGGAAAATTTCATTATATAAAATATCTGGGAGAATTGGAACTCAAAATCTACATACAATACCAACAATAATCAAGTACACTATAACTTTTCAAAGTCCTTTTCATCTTTTCCTCACAATACTTGTCGCTATCAAGATTTGTCCATATTTACCCTTGATTTAAATTACCACCAATTAGGTTACTCCCAAACAACTTGACTCATCACGTGTCGTATGGTCTTCGCTCTAATAGGTTAGTCAATTTATCGTCTCTCATCAGTGACTTGGCCTAGTATATTCAAAATAGAGTTTATCACCCACAAATGTCTCTAGTCAATATTCAATGGGTCTCAAAAAACTAATTTATACCTATTTTCATCTTCACACAAACTAACAATTCCACCCATCCAATTAAGATCCCAGCATCCCGGAAACCATATACAAAGGCAAAGCCCCGTTGAGCCTACTCATCCCCAAAACAATTTTTCGTTCAAATTTCCTCCCACTAAGGTGTTCTTGATCCAACATAATACTCACAAGCACAAAGAAAACCAAGAAAATCTGTCAACTGAACACCCTATAATTGACCCATGACCAATTTTATGGTAATCCCAAACTCTGGGCTCAATATAGAGTCAAGAATTTTCAATGTATTAACCAATTTCATCAGATTAAAAATCGTGGTTGTGACTTTTCACAACATTCCAACTAATTTCCACCAAAAAACCACCCAGCAGAAGCCTTGGGGAAAAATCATCAAGGATCAGAGAGAGGAAGCACTGCAGTATACAACAACTCTCAAAAGGGTCCTTATTCAAAGTGTCTCCACTAAAATGGTGATCGAACATAAGACATATCATGTGTTACCTTTTCTCCAAAATTACATTATTTCTATGTTAACTCTATCTAAGTAAGATTTTTTTTGGATTTTTTGAGGCTTGTGTATGTTATTCTTCCTTAGTAAGATATCCTAAAATTTTATGCTTCTTCTGATTTTTCTATCAAAGATAATCTATATCATCATCATGGAGAGTTAGGTTATATAGTCAATGCATCTGCTTACATAATAACCTTTGGATTATATTGCTTACATTCATATTTGTGTTTCGAATTGATATTTTCCAATTTCGACATGTTCTACGTCAGGTGAAGAAAACAAGACCCTCGGTCCTTTCTGCACATATATATATTCAACTTAGTAGAATAAAGATAATTTTAGATTTTACGGAAAAAACATAATGAATACAGTGTTAGGGAGGAAGGCAATAAGACGTCAACGCGTGAATGTTACTAGAGCCGCGGAACACAAGGGACTACCACTCAAACGTGTTGAATAACAACAAGAGTCAGACTGGAAGTGTTTTATGAGTTCCACGTAAAGTAAGGAGGGAGTGGATAAGGTATGCTAGGAAGTGCTAAGGCTGCTAGAGGCCATTAATATGTCAAAATTCTCTAGGTGGTGTTAGGGTCAACAACACATGCCAAGGATGTTAAGAATCTTATGGAGATAAGGAGCATTATTCAAAATCATGGAAATGAATGAATAAGAGTTTTTTACCGGGAGTTTTAATGAGCTATAAGTGTGCTAAGGAGAGAGAGACACAAAGGTGTAGTGGGTTCAAGAATGATAGAGTTAGGGAGGCATGCCATGATGTCTGTGTGTAGGTGTGCCAATGCATAGGGAGTGTTAGAGTGTATAGTAAAACACAGGTAGTACCATCAAAATTCATGCAAATGTTCAATGTTGATGTGTGATAGGAGTTTCTGTTGAGTTCTAAGTGTTAATTATGGACACAAAGTTATATGCTATGAAATGCCAAGGTATGTTAAACTACCATGTGAGTCACATGTTGTGGCTGTGTTAGAGATAAAATCATGTCAAAATGTAGGGATAGCAATACATGCCAAGCAACCTTGATGAATTTGGGCGTATATTGTTTGGGGAAAATATGGCATGTCAAGATAAACCATGTTTCTTAATTGTTTTACGAAATTACAAGGATGTACTAGAGCCTTGTCTTTGGTAAACTTGTTAAGTGGGACCAGTTAAGATTGGACATGAGTAGTCTTAACATATCTACATAGTTCTGTAATTCAACCATGTTGTCTTCCACGAGCATGAGTATTCCTGGTTTATTTTTAGAATCTGAGAAAACACGCCTGCAAAACACAACACATCTACTTTTCACAAAGAAATCTAAAAACATGAGGGAATCAAACTGGGCTTGCATGAAATATTTTAAATTTTTCAAACCGTTCTTCATGCAGTCTACAAACTATAATAGAATAGGCTAGAGCTTCTACTGTGTGTGATCACATGCCCCTTGATAATCATTAATCGATACAAGGAATATAATTCAGCTTGGTGTTACCTCTTCACAACCACCCACTCAAACATGACAAAACTTAACCCACTTTTTGATGGTGGACACACATAGCCCTTTCAATCCATATGTCTTTGAACACATCTAAAACCTTCCACCCTCCATTGAAACTCCTCATCCTTTCCTCACCAATGAACTCAGTCCCTTGAGCACTAACCTCACAAAAAAATTTCCTCTATCTGCCTTTTTTTCCTTTATGCTTGGCAACACGTAGGAGCTGTCACTATTCACAACTTCCTTGTTGAACAACTCTTTGGTTTGCCCACTTTTTCCATACCGCTACTCCAAGATGAAAGTTCATGGATATGGAGGTTTCCATTTTTCTCTGAATGACGCAATCCTCTACAATACAGAAGGGAACCAGGGTTAGTTGGCTAGCCCAAATTGGATCGCTACTTTAGTCCTTCAAAGTTGCTAAACCTTAGGGCAACAATACACCTACCCTTCTACCAAAATGTTTTCCTTCATGTACATGAATTAGAGTTTTATTTAAAAAATACTCAACAACCCTCCCATTTATACTGACCGCCATCAATTTTCCCCAACCACAACAATCTTTTGTCAATCTAAAAATAATAACAATGTCTTCATCTCAGTTCTTCTGAAAATACCTACTATGATTTGAGTCCTCAAAATCAACATATTCTTGTGTACCAATTCTTTCTTGTCAAAGCTATGAAAAAAATTTGAACTACTCATCTTATCAACTTTCCTAACAATTTGCAGACATTAATGAGGGCCGCAAATTCATTAATGTACCATCGACTAAATGTTTATAGGCTACTTCGATATTTGTCCAAAACCCTATGGACTCATTCCAAGGGAAAATCAACTCTCTTCAGCAATAATCCATTCCTCATATACACATTTTCACATTCTTCACTAAGGCTCACATTCCTTTACTCTTTCTTGTTCCCCGCACATACTTCTTTCAAACCATCTTCCAAATTTTCCGTATATATTGCAGAGATAAACCTCTCTAAGTGCTCATAACCCCGATTCTATGCATCTATCACTAATGGCATACTCCATGGATTTAACATGCTAGAACCTCCCAAACATGGAGTTATACTTATATTTTAAGATTGATTTAATAAACTATCCACCCATAGAAAAACGACAACTATTTTTTTGTACAGACTGTACGGAAATTTCGTACTAGTATCCATATATTATGGAATTTATTCTACTGAAATCTTGACCTCGAATTTAGATATGAGCATAGACCTCAAATCAGTGATTATCTCAAATAATATTACACCTATGATCATTTTTTCTAGAGGCCTCAAATTTTAGTGCACCTCCATTTGTATAATTTTTATCACAACCCTAACCTACTAACTACCACAAGGTAGGGTCTTCAACCCTCTCACTATTTCAAATGGAGGCAAATTTCTCTGCTACCAGAAATGTCTTTACTAACTACATGCCTGGGCTCCCCTGCCAGAGTCGCCACTCTGAGGCTCTATTCTTTCCAAGAGAACTGGGCCATGCCATCCTACTTCCTAAGTATTGAACCCAAGGTGCGATATCTTTCAACCTCACATTATCTCACCCTTGGTGGACAGACGTGGCCTTTTTTAGCAACGCTTTTACTCTAGCACCTCCAACTCAGTCCATTTTAGGACTATATCTTCCCGTCCTCCTTGATAAAATGTGTGATCCTTCTTAATTTGATGTTCTCGCTTCCATACTAAGGCCTCCTTAAATATCTTTTCCTAGCTAGGGATTCTAAGAAATGCCAAAGATAACCATAAAATTATCCACTAGACATTAGGAAATATTATTTTTCTTTTGAATTTCTGAGATTTTGAATCCCATCTCGTGTCCAGCTCCTCTCAAGTTTGGGTTTTTTCAAAATTCAGATGTGTAGGTTGCGAAATGATAATATTTTACTCGCTTAATTTATTGAATATTTGCAATTAACTGAAATAATCAAGTAGGAGAAAAATCAAGGATACCCAATAGGTTTTCTATATATGAAATTTTCACACCTTTAGTCTAGCCCATTAGGTCACCAGTGGCAACAATTTCCTTTCAGAATATAGCTAGAGGAAAAATTCTATCTCCTAGAGGCAACAAGAAGTAAGGAAAATTGCCTCCCTTTTAACTTAATAACTTTGCTGCGTTGAACTTCCTGATACTTTTCTGGTTTCAGCTCTGTGATCAAGTTTTGCCTTGTTGTTCCCAAGTGATAGAACCCAGAGGGACTGACTCTGACCTATCAAGTAAAAACACTTTTATGATCCTTTCCCATCACCTCGTCTCCAGATAGGAACATCATTTTCAAGCAAATTCCTATCCCCAACCTGTTTAGTCCACTTGGCCCCATGGGTCCCATTTGGTGTCAAAGGCATTTCATCAAGGACCATTTGGGAATCTGTGCCCAAAGGATTTAGGACGTAGGAACTTCCTTCATAAGTCTTATTCTTCTCCCCTCAACCCTTCAATCCCCCTCCCTTCCCCCTAGCAGGCACTCCTGCTTAAAAAGGAAAGCAAATCCCACTCTTTATTTTATCTTAGAGGTAGGTTTCAATGTCACTTCCTACCACTCCAGGCTGACCTAGTACTCTGCAAGTGACTTCTGAACTACCGGGACTCTACCCATCGTGAGTCCATGAAGAGAAAGGAGCCTTAGCTATGGTGACAATGGGCTGGTGCCTCCACTGCTTCTCAGCTCTCTTCCCAGAGAACTCCCTTTAGATCCACTGTTGCTCTGAGTGGTAACAATTTGTTCACAATTCCGCCTGTGAAAAACTCTTTTGGGTGTCAAATTTTTTCCATACCAGCCCCCAAGACAGGAAGTCCGTGTCATGGAGGCTGCAAATTTTCCACTGACCTGGTCCCTGCTAAATATAAAGAACTAGGCTAAAGTTGGTTGGCCCACTTGACTCCACATTTAGTCCTTCAAAGCCTGAGACATCCTTAGGGCCCTATACACTGCCTCTTAAAGGTACTAATTACATTGTCCTTCACTAGAACAAGAGTCGTGGCTCTTCTTTGATAGTAACCTAACAACCCTCCAACCTGCATTTCTGGCCTACCATCAATCCGCCCCAACCACAAGCCAATTTTTTTACCCATCTAGGGCCCACAATATTGTCTTCATCTGTATCTTTCAACTCACTTACCTAACAATGGTTCGAGTCCTCTCAATATCATTGTTCTTTTGGCCTGCTTACTCTATCTTTGTTTGTCCAATATAGAAACAACATGAACTACTCCTCTTATCATACTTCTATTTATCTCAGATGACTAAACTAGGGCTCAAATCACCACACAGTCCATTAATTTTTTATAGTTTTGACTTTGTCAAAACTCTACAAGTGTCCATCACAAAATCAACTCCATACGGCCGAATCCATTCTTCATATGCCATTTCTTCAGATGTTCACCTTCCTTCAAGCATAAGTTCCACCCTCCTGACCTGTTCCTACACATATCAGAATCTGCAAACCGTCTTCTAGATCTCGCGTCTTTCATTATGTGAAATAACCTAGTTTGTAAGGGTCACAACCCATCTTCTTATACACAAATTGTATCACAGCCTTAAGATCATACCTGAACTAAAATATTAGAAAACTGTCTTGAATTTTTTGTGTGATTATACTTATAAATAATGATAGAAACAAACTTGACCACACATAGAAAAAACATGACTTTCAGTCTTCCATAAGAGAATCGACCTAGCTCATATGGATCCATAGATTCTGGGCATTTATTTGACTCAATCTGACACAACTCTGATCTCAACGTCACCTCAAACTAGGTTAATCTAATAATATTATGTCATGCTGACTTCAGAAGGCTCTAAATTACAAGGCAAGCCCTCCCTCCTCCATTTATAAAACAGATGACACAGCACTTAAGTGATTTTACTAAACTCAATTTTACACAAGGCAAGATCGTATCAGCCTCTCTCTTCTATTTTATGTATAAAATCTAACCAACGAGATTCAATCCGATCTTGTAATCATGTACTAAACAAGATATCAATCCTTCCTACACTCAGGGAAACAAACACAATCGTCGAAATCACATATAAGTAAGAGAAACAATTAGTTATCAATAAAGACAACACAAGATGTATCCAAATATATGCTCAAAACTCCCCATTCCTATTTTGTATTAAGTGAAGGAATCAGAACAACACAATGCTTAATCTCTCTTGAGATTCTCTCAAAGACTCGCCAATTGTCTCCCGCCGATTCAGGGAAAAAACTACCAAGACTTAGCCAATTCTCATCCTTCCTTCAACTCGCCTTTCTCACACAATTCCTATGGAATTATCTCCATATTAATTAGAAAATCACCTTCCTTGATTGCGCAATCCATCATGGCATCCTCCAATGACTTTATAATTGCACATGGGAAATTTTCTATAAATACAACTAATAGCTATGTTCTCCGAACCGTGTTACAATAAGGATCAAGGGTCTTTTTATTATTTAAAATAAGATAAAACCATAACAACCAAAACCCTATCCCGAGGAGATGTAACACCAAGAGCTTCAGGTACTGCTAGTTAATTGGGCAGCCAACTTCTCGGGGTCGTACTTGGTCATATGATCTTCGTTTGATGCACATGATACCTCGTGAGAAAGATCTCTCCGAGGATTACAACTACAATATGATTCCATGAAATCACCAAATCTTTCATGCCCAAAAATAATCGCTGAAGTCAAACAACCTTCAAAAGTTCAAATTCGAAAAAAATGACAAAAATAGTAAATCGTGCTATAATTAAGAAACCGAAAGAGACAAATGTGTGAGGGCCCAAGTGGAATAGGCAAAGGGCCACCAATATCCACCTCAATCACCTTAAATCGAATTTCTTGAGCTAACTCAATCATCATGACCGAGTTAATCGACAAGTTGTTATGAGATGAATATACCATTGTCCAATTTATTTAAGGAAAAATAAATTAGAGGGGCCCTCACATTCCTCAATTCTCGGTACATCAAAATTCCTCACCAAATCTGTGGCTGCATTTTTTTTGTCCTTTCTCTAGCTCCTGCCTTCACCGTTTCTCATAAATTTTCACACTCCCTCTTAACAAGAAAGGAATTCAATTTATCCCCATCCGGTACCTTTGGAATGTCTCCGCATGCTACACCTCTCTAGTGTTGTTCACACCGAAAATCCCCGAAATGAATATTCTCCGAACAACTCAATCAAGATAATTCATCCGTCATTAGAGTCTTCTCACCATCGCTAGCTACCGCACCTATCTAGTATCGTGATCTCCGCACCGTCGCTAACATTTGCATCCGTGCTCCCCTTGAATCAAGGTTAACTCTATTTGTGCTCCAATATTTCACATCTGTCACTTTGATTTTTGTCTTGCTGACATCTAACTACATCAATCTAACTGATCCTTCCTACTATTGTTGTATTGTGGGCTCCTTGTAGCCATGTTCGATCCATGAGACACGCCATCTCAATGGAGCTTGCCCAAATTTCTTATCTTGGGATTATGTCTACACATAAACCCGCCTTACACCTCGAGGTATGGCCGCTCCCTCTTCCCATTAGGCTCAAAATTTCCCCCTCATGGAGGTCTCTTCTTGAGTGGACGCTTCCACTAGGTCTCCTCTCTGCTTCACCAATTATGGCAATTACCTGACAACCTTTGGAGATTCCGTTTCGTGAGGATGCATGTTGGTGAGGTTATTTATGTTCTCTAAACCACCAAGTCTCTAACTTCCTACCTTTCTCTTCTCAAAGATTTGCATGCATCCCGCACCTCGTCGCATATAGGTTCTCACTCGCGCAGCGGTGTAATTGTCCCAAAGTTACAAAAGTTTCTACATTCTGACGAAATCGATGATATCTCCTCAGTCCTAACTCCGATTCGACCGAATTTGGGTAGATTTTTTCAAGGAATCCAAATATTCTCTATTTGTTTTTTGAAAATTTAGCACCAAAATCTGCCGATATTCTCTACAAACTCACCTCCAAAAAAATTCCTCATTTTATACCATGTAGAAAATCTAACCAACGAGATTCAATCTCGATCTTGTAATCTACTAAAACAAGATACCGAATCCTTCCTACAATTTACTTAAACAAAACATGATCACACAATCACAGGTAAGTAAGAGAACAAATTATCAATCGCACAACTACATATAAGTAAGACAAATAAATTATCAATCGCACAACAACATGATGTATTTGGGGAAAGAAACTAATCAAAACCCCTACTTGTTTCCGTGTATTAATTCAAGGAATCATGAAACAATACAATGCTTATCTCTCATGAGATTCTCCAAGACTCGTTAATTGTCTCCCGTTGATTTAGGAAAACTCCTATTCAGTACTTAGCCAATTCTCATCATTACTTTAGCCTCATTTGCTTATGCAATTCCTAGGGAATTAAATCCTTATTAATTAGGAAAATCTACTCTTCCTTGATTTCACAATCCATCATGGCATCCCAATGAATTTATAATTGCACATGGGAAATTTTCTCCGAATAACCGATAACTATGTTCCCTTTAACCTCCGTCTCAACCTGGTATTCCTCGAAACTTACATGCATGCAAATCATTAACAGTGAATTATCGCTATCTAATTTGATCACTCATCGTGAATTAACTCTAATTTAATTCACTAGACCTCTCACTATCTCATCACTCAGTTAGAACTAGTTAAGTTGATTTTAACTCATTTAATTGACTTAATTACACTTGCACCCCACTAATGCATCAAATTCGACTAGACCCCAAAAAATATTAGAATCCCTCTAAATGCCTCATATTATACCCTCAACTCGAATTTCTTGAGCTAACCTCGCCTATCATGGAGTTCAATTAATCGACACAAGTTGTTATGAGATGAAATTACAATTTATTGTCCAATTTATTTAAGGGAAAAATAAAATTTAGACACCCCACATTCCTCACTCCTCGGTGCATCAAAATTCTCACTAGTGTGGGTGCATTTTTTTTGTCCTTTCCGGTTTCCAATCTCAATGTTTCTTGTTGCAAATTTCAACATTTCGAATTTGATGTGGCCTTCACACAAAGACACCATTGAAATCACATGCAATGCATTCTCATGAGAAACTTCTCTTAAGATTGATCTCGCCAAAAGAGAACCAACAATATGCCATCCTTCTTCCTAGCGCAAACCGACCATTAAGGTATGCAACATTCTTTCCGAACCCTCACATGATGATTCGTCGAAGGATGATCATGACTCTTTAGCAACCCTTACTCGGCCCTCGTATTCGACCTACTCTTAGACCACATCTCTCTTCACCCCCGTATGTGCTTTTATAAAAATACATGTCAAACATGCTAAGATGTGCCAAGTGATAAGGCATGCCAAGATGTGAAAGAAGGCTATCAAGTAAGAGCCAGACCTATTAAGACAACAAAAGGGAGAAAAATTTTAAACTACAAGGACATGAAACAAGAGGGTTAATAAGTCAACACCTATCTTTCCAAGAGTGGGCATGCTAGGCACACTAACACTAGGCGCAATAGGTGCCAAGTGAAAAAGTCTTAGTGCATTCTATGCCAAGTATTCCTTTGCTTCTCATCTACTTTCCAACAATCTTATCTGCCTCCATAAATAAATTTAATATTAAACCATGCTAAATCATACCAAGGCATCTCACCCGCATTCCATACATGCTAAGACTTTCCAAGCGCCAACACGTGCCAAGCCGTAGTGTACCTAGAGGAGATAATATAGGGTACAAGAGGGGAGGTACTCCAAGGAATAATATGATGTATTGAATATAAGAATGATAAATAATGGCCATAGTTAATAAAATAAATTGGTTAACCCACATTATGTAAGGGACTACATGTTCTTGGGCATATTTTCCATTTCTATACATTTTCTTATCGTATCCACTACAAGTGGTATCATAGCACTTTTCTTATCGTGTCCACTACAAGTGTAATGTAATGTACCTAGAGGGCACATAGCATGAGGGAGGCATCAAGGGAATAATATGAGGTAATAATATAAGAATGATAAATAAATGGGTCATAGTTAATAAACAAAGTGGTTAAATCACATTATGTAAGTACTACATGTAGCTAGGAATAAAGGGACCACATGTAAGGGACTACATTATGTAAGGGACTCCATGGTATCGCATGTATGAAACCTATATAGGAGGCTATACATCTATCGAGAGATGTCAAGGATTATTGTATGGGCAAGCATGTGACTGTGGAGTGATCTCCTTCCTCTTAAGTAGTGAATGTATGTTGTTGCCTTTTACCTTAAGGGTTTTGATATTAATGAAGATCCGAAGTTTTATATTCTATGGTGTAATTTATTGGGCATATTTTCCATTTCTATACATTTTCTTATCGTATCTACTACAAGTGGTATCGTAGCAATTTCAAGTGCAGCTTGGAGATTTGCTTTTTTCTATTTTTTTGTAGAAATTTTTACAAGGAGTTTCAGAGCAAGATTCAGCATCCAGAAATTTTTCAAAAATAAATATTAGATCTGGATTTCATGAAAAAGTCATCAGTTTTCAAAAACTACCAAATTGGAGTCGGGATGAGGAGTTAGTCGTTCATTTAAATCACCATTTTTTAGAAATTTAGACGCTGGGCAGCCAAAGACAACTGTTTTGGAGAGTGCCTAGATCTGGATTTGTGTCACGTTGTTGTATTTTTTAATGGCTATCTATTTTCTAAAATGTTAGTATTGGTGATTCTCTGTTACATGGACTGAAAATGTTCATTTTAAAATTTTTGCCAAAAGAAATTTTTGGCAAAAAAAGTTTGTAGAAAGGCCCATGTTCCATGAAATTTTTTCGTAAATAAATATCAGATTCAGATTCCTTATGGAAAAATACCCAATTTCAAAATCACTGACCTGAGTCCTGATGAGGAGTTATCACCTGACAAAATCGATGATTTTTTTCTGTAAATTTGTATTTTCGTGGTTACAAGGTGTCGCGAAATCATGTTTCCGCAGTGCCTAGATCGAGATTTTAATCATATGGTTAGATGAAGAATGGCTATTCCATTTTCAAAAATAGGTTATATTAAGGATTCTGAGTTATATTGACCGAGTAATGTCCATTTTACTATTAAAGCAAGTGATTTTCTTCAAAACCCTTACTTTATTTTATGGATTCTCGCAAGATGAAGCACAGAAAAGATGATGGCCCTACTATTGAATATTTTTTACAACATCTCAAGGCTCAATATGCAAGTTTTTGGATATGCTCCATAGGGCTTCATATGAAAGATATAAAATAAATGGTGGACCTCACTTGACAAATTTCAAGTGAGAAACTTCCCGAGAAAAAACTTGAAAAATTTCCTTGGACAAGTGGTCTCAAGCCGAAAGAAGGATAGCAAGAGCCATAAAGACTTATTTTCTACTAATATTTCCATATTAAGGATTCATGGAAGTATTCAGTGAGAAACATTGTTGTGTCTATCATTCCTAGTTGCAAGCATAATGCTAGACCAATGTGAATTTGGTTAAAATTTTCAAAGTTCCAAAGAAAGCATATTGAAAACACACAAAGTTGATAATGAAGATGTTCAAATTTATAAAGATCAAGATTTATATGGAAAGCATAAAAAGGTATCTATTTTTATGCTTCAGATATGGCCGTTGTAGAGGTTGCTTTGGGACATCCTTGGATGGAATCCGTTAGTACCGTCAATTTTAATGTGCAAAATAATCTAAGAAGCTCTCGTATAAAAAAGAAGAAAATTACATCGTACGATATTTGGATTAAAGAACCATGGGTAGACTAAGGAGGAAGAAGAAAAAAATATCTAACGACGCGTACACATCGATGATGAGCCTTGATGGTAGACAAACAAACACACACATCAAAGCAAGTACCAATAAAGGAACCGTATACCACTCCATCACCAATCATGGAGGAATAAGGAAAGATATTGGCATCGCTAAAGCTTCAACATATCACCACCCGCATCACCCAAGAAGACAACAACCAACAAGGTGACAACGAATTAGCAAAAAGGACAACAACCCCCGGACGTACATCGAGAGGTGCGACGATCCATCAACAACACATCAACAACAAGAACCACTCGAACCCGCTTCCATCTCATAAGCGAGTGAGGCACCGACTAGATCAAGTGTTCACTTTTCCCTCTGATGGATACATGCACATGAATGGTACCATGGAATACTCTTTTGAGTAGATCTTATTATTTGTGTTTTTCTCATGTTCTTGGGACGAAACATGTTTAAAGGGGGCGGTAATGTAGTACTCAGATAATATAGGGTATGTAGGGGAGGTACCCAAGGGAATAATATGATGTATTAATATAATAATGATAAATAAATAGGCCATAGTTAATAAATAAAGTGGTTAACCCACATTATGTGGGTGACCACATGTAGCAAGGAATAAAGTGATAAGCCCATTGTATTGGATGTATGGTATTGAGAGACCCATGGTAACTACCCATGGTAATGGGTGCATGTGAAACCTAGAGTAGAGGTTGAGACTCTCCATTGAGAGATGTCAAGGATTATGACAGTATGGGAAAAACATATGGCTTCATGGAGTGATCTCATTCTTGGAGCATGAAATGGTGGTGTTGCCCTACCCAAGGGTTTTGATATTAATGAAGATCTGAAGTTTTATCTTCAATGGTGTTATTTCTTGGGCATATTTTCCATTTCACATTTTCTTATCGCATCCACTTACACAAGCGCCAATATGTGTCGTGACTAGTGTTATGCATGTTGTGAAGTGGAAGGGAATGTTGAAGAGTGCTAAGGTGTGCTAGAGAGTGATAATTTCATGTTGATGAGTGTTAAGGAGTACTAGGAAAAAACATTAAGGAGCACTAGGTAAAAAATCATGGAAGTTAATGAATATGAGGAATGTACTCGCCGCAGACTAAAGATGGTTTGTTAGTTGTCATGCCATGGGGAGGAGGATATGTATGCTAAGCATTGTAAGGCATGCGGGGAATATCAAGGCATGTTAAGAATTCCCAAAGTGTGCTTGGAGTTCCAGTAGGCTAATTATATCATGTGCCAATTAATAGTGCCAAGATATGCCAATACATGCTAGGTGTTAAGGATGTGGCGCAGGTGCCAGGGTATGTCAATATGTGTCAAGTGCAACAAAAGGAAGAACTTAATAAGAGGGTTAATAAGTCAAGACTTTATCTTTTAAAGTGCTAGGCACACTAATAATAGGTCCCAATACATGCCAAGTGGCATTGTGTGCCAAGTTCTATGGAATGCTAGGGACTATATGCAGCATGCCAACACATGCTAGGAGAGTTCCATGTTGTGCTAGCGCATGCCACCATGTGCTTGGGCGTCGTTGTCACTACAAGATGTTCTAGGTACAAAGATGTTCCAAGACATGTGGGGTGCTAAGAAATGTTAGGTGGTTCCAAGCACATTTAATGTGTAGCCCTGATTGTTGAGGATATAGTCTTCTCTATTAATAAAATTGTTTAGCCAATTATAGTATTGTTATTATTTCCACATGCAATAGTGTATATTTTATCTAAATGAATTTACAGAGAATAAACTTTAATAGATATAATCATGTGTTGACTCATAGGAAATCTCTATTCGACTAGTCATTACTTGAGGGATATGATACACACTTATTACTTCTTAAAAAATTGACTGACCCTAACCACTATGGCCTTGGACATATTATAAAAGATGCTCCACAATAATGGTATTAAATCGTTATATTTTGAAAAAAAATATATTAATAGGCACATAGTGTCATCAAAAACTCATTGAAATTACTCAACATGACAGACATTTTTTTGATCACTTCCAAAAGTAACAAAAAGGTCAGTGAGGTTGACAAATTTGATCACTAGAAGTGTCACAAAGAGAGAATTAGTGATGGCCTTTAACGACCTCTTCATCAAAGTGAAAATGTCTTCGTTGTGATGGACCATGCAAGACCATCACTACATGGCACTACGTGACGGTTTTTAGTGATCAATGATGACGACGTTTTTTCGACCATCACCAAAGTAAATAAAAAGAGTACCGTAGAGGGTCATTAAAAGTTCGTCATTAGAAGTGTCACTCAAAGAGAGAACAGTGATGGTGCTTTAATGACTTTCACCAAAAGTGTCATTGAAAATGTCTTTGGTGACGACCATAAAGGACCATCACTATATACACTTACAAAGGATGATTTTAATGATCGTCACCATATGTGATATTGGTGACAGTACCTGTACAATCATTACGTTGTCATCTCTACCAATGTGCTTTTTTCTTGTAGTGTATTATCAAAGCTAAGAATCTATCTTCCAACATTTCTGAATACATAAAATATTATCTTTTACAAGCCAAGCTAATTTAGGATTTTCCAAAAGACACTTTGCTAGATATCAAATTACTAAGGCAATCTTGGCAAGGAAACATCAAGAAGAAAATATCCTGACATTCAAAGCCTAACAAAATAAAGGTGAAAAACCATCGGTACTTGCTGATTAAACCTCAATGATGCATAATGTTGAAGTGTCTCTCCAACGTAGCGTATAAACTTCTTCCAAAGATTAAAGGATGTAGTATTCACGAGGCAGATGTGAATGCAACCAATCTATCAAATTTCAAACATATGGTGAAAGAGTGCCAACTCAAGGATCACTTAGAGAATGAATTCGGTAAATGGGTCATGAGATCGTCTGTTTAATAAATTATTTCCCTAGATTTTGCTTATATAGTTTTAGAGCGTTAGTTTTAGAGGATTCTTTCAATGTGCATTCTATTTGTGTCATATTAATCATTATTTAAACCCTCACATTTCTGAAAGGAGTCCACCTTGAGAAGACTACTTTTGTAACTTGCACTATTGCTGGAATAGAATTTCTCTAATTGGAAATATGAACCTTGAAGGTATCCTTTTCGCATCTAAAGCTACGACAAGTGCAGTGGGTACTATTATTTGTGTACTACTTTTTTATGTTTGAGATATTTATAGCAAACTTATTTATGTCTACTTGTTTATTTTGATAAGCGTTGAAGTGATATATGTTCTTATTACTATTGATATAATATATTAAACAATATGTTGTTAGATGTGAAGCTAAGAAGTATTTTATGTTATTGATGTGCTTCATCAACTAAATTGATTAAATTTATTTTGTTTCTTACATGCGATTATATTCATTAAGTATGCAATGATCTATATTGGTTCATGCTTGTGAGAATTTTCCCTATAATCCTATAAAAGAGTACGATCATGAGAAGTAGTTATATATAGTTGTAATTTATGTAATCATTAAAACTAAATCACCCAGCTTGTGTTGATTCTATTTCTTTTTGTTATTAATACACTCTTTATATGGGAAACTAGTCCCTATATCCTTACAATGGTCTCCACCATTTTAATGGAAAATGAAGCTTTTTAAGCTCCCAACTCGGGTGGAATCCCCAATGTTATAGCCACCTTCGAGTTCAACACCGAGATAATTCTTTTGATATGTAAAAAATAATTATTGATGTTGGGATGGTTCAAGCTCTAACAAGCACACTTCAGCAGTTTAATTGGATCATATAAAAGTCCTTAAACTTGTAAATATTATATTAAAGTCTTTGGAGGTTTTAACATGAGTTACAACTTTGGACAACGCATTATAATACCTAAGCTAGAAATAAAAAAAATTCTATTAGTAGTTGAAATGATAGAAGGTTAAATGAGAATGGCTTATAATGGTGAAGAATCAAAACCAAGGTGTGGCTAAAATACGTATATGGGAGAGGATCATGTAACTTGTTTTACATAAAATGAAGGGCATAGTACAGAGGTTACACCTGAGACAACAAGGGGTCAAGAAGAAATCAAAATGGGAGCATGGGGCATGATGTGGGTACAAAAATGGATAGAAATGTAGATGTTCACCCTATAGGGGAATATGGATTGGAGTCATGCATGCAGTTGAAGAAGCTACCATTTTTAATGGTTCAGATATTGTTGAAATGACTTTCTAAGTCTGGCACAAAGAATACAATTGTAATGTTTTAGAATATGAAGAAGGTGATAAGTTCATAATAGTGAAGATAGTGTTAAAGAGGTTAATCAAGATGATGATGGTGATGAGGAGGATTGAGGAGAATAAGGTGTTTCTCCTATGTCATTTATCTGATACAAATCATATGACCATGAAGATAACGTTCTAAGGATGCATATGTGGATGATATAGTCAAGGAAATGGATGAAAATTTCATGAGAACCATTTTCTGATGTAAGGTGGAGGGCAGTGGCTAGATAGGTTATATTATATGAAGTTATCATGGAATCTTGAGAATTTTAATTTCATATATATATATATATATATATATATATATATATATATATATATATATATATATATATATATATATATATATATATATATATATATATATATATATATATATATATATATATATATATATGTAGAAAATTTTTAGGGAGTCCGTATCGCTAATTATTACCTTAATCGGTCACTATTGTTGATCACCATTGCTAGTACTTGTGATTGAGAAATCTAGATTGGATCTTTGGTGTCTATTTCCACTGTACCTCTACTTACCAAGCCAGATTATCAAAATCAAAGGACAACAACTTGTTCCATATCGTGAAGCTATGAAGATAGTCTTCACATTTATCAACATGAAAACAACCAATTCATTGAATGTTTTTTTCCTCATCACAATGTTATCCCATCAGGATTGTAATACGAATGAAATTTTTTTACATGACATATGATTAAAAATAATCTACATATTGAAAGAGAAATATAGAAACAAGAAAGTTGAGAAATAAATTCAACCAAGGAATAATTTTGGTAGATCTCTGGATTCAATATACTGAATTTAAAGGCCATATGATCAACCCTTTCAGACTAAGTTTATTTACCTAAAACAAATTTTCTAACTGTTATTATCTTCTAGAAGTATAGGCTTAAGCTCTCCAAACCCTCTTGTACCAAAGTTTCATGAAGTCAGAGACAGGCAGTTGAATCCATCGTTAAGCATGCACCCCCACCAAAGAAAACGAAACCTCAACAAATCAATCGCATAAAAACCAAAAGCAGAGAAAATGGCCTTCCACACATAATTTGATGGAATATGTTGGCATTGAAATTTACATATAAATAAAATTCCATATCTCTGTTTATTTCTAGGACTCGGTCTTGGTTTCCAAATGCATGGCAAGATGTTCACTTCTTCCTTCCGATTTTTTTTCAGTCTAGATACCACTTCTCCTTTCTCGTTTTTTAGCTTCATTTTTATTTTCCCTCTCTCCACCACTTAGATCGTTAAAATACCTAAGCTCGTATTTACTTTTTAAACACAAGAGAGTCATAAGAATTAGTTTAAAAAAAGAAGATTCATTTTTTAGTTAATATTGCTATGATTTCATAAAAACTACATAATTTTTTCTAGAAGTTTTTTTGTTTTCTATTTTAACGAATAATATTAAGATTGCATTTTTAAAATTTGTTTCACCAGATATTTTTAAACATGATTTTTTATATCAAAGAAAAAGAATATAACAATAAAATTTATAATTGTGACTTGTGATTAAGCTGGTTATAATTACTATTTTTAACATGTATTCACAACAAAAATGTGTCTCATGAGTATTATCACAATATGGAGGGAAACCACGGTGGCCTCCACTTATATCATGTAGCCTCCCACAATTCAACAAAATACACCGCAACCAATAAAATTCACCCAACTCACACCTCATTGTCAAAATTGAAAATTTTCATTTCTGGAGTGACACAATTAAAAGTTGCTGACATAAATGACTAATTCTATACTCGTTGTACTTATTAGTTGGTCATATTTTTATTCTTGGACTACAATAATCATATACATTAATATTTATTAATTTTTTCCACTTTATTGTCTCTACGCAAGATATTTTAGTCAGACTACCTAGGCCGCCATTTTAGTTAGTCATTTTTTGCTTTGGCTGTACTTATCTAGTCATATATTTTTATCCCAGAACTAAATTAATCATTTGGTTAATATTTTTAGTTTGGTCACCTAAAATTTCTCAAATTTAGTAGTAATTCACTTGAAATAAGTGCAATGACTAACATTTTTAGTCACTTAGTCACTAATTTCATCATTTTATACTATCTTTTACAAAGAGCTCTCACTAACAAGATGTTCTCCTTTAACATGAAAAAGGAACGATCTCTCACACATTGGCATAAATGGACTCATACAAATAAACTAAATAACATGTTTCCCTTGAATCCACTAATTAGATTCAGGGAATACTCATAATCATCACATACATCTCAAAATTATGATACCAACAACTCTAAACTCAACTACTTCCCGGAAAAAAAAAATCAAAGTGGCAAAAAGAATTAATGTACTTCTCATTGTGATGATGCCCTGAAAATTAATTGAACGAATGAATAAACAGACATTTCCATTATGTTCCTGGTGGAAAATCATGAAATTTGAGTATAAAGTTGACACTTTTTTGAAACTTTCAAATTTGGTCCTCGAGGGAATCCAAAAGATTCCTTGTAGATTATTTTTTTAATGTCCCACCTTCATGGTTACACTTGTCAAAAATATGCCTTTGGAAAATCGACTGATCATATCATAAAACCATCTACACCATCATACTCCTCATGAAATTTTGGTTCAAATGAGTATAAACTTGACATGTTTTTAACATTGTCAAAATTAAGCCCCCAAGGCATCTAACAATTCCTCAAATATTTTGCATAAATAATATTATGTGAAATATTCCTTGAGAATATTCTTCGCTTGGGATCCATGCATGCAGGGTTTCATCTCTAGGTTTCACAGACTAGTTCCTCCTATGTTTTCTTTTCCCTCCTTCTCTCTCCTCTTAACCTCGGTTGGCTAGGTGAATGAACAAAGCTACAATTTAATTAAAAAAATATGGATGTTGATTTCAAAGCCCAAATTGTGGGCTAATGGTGGAATATTTGGAAATTTTCCGTTGGTATTTGGGGAGATGTTGGGGTCAAACCCCTATGCGAGCACCGACTTGGCATTTTGTGTTTTATAAAATGATGCATTCTTGGTTTTGGTTCCACACCATATGTGGTGCGGTAGTATATGGCATATGGAGCTTCCCATTGGGTGGGTTCGATTCCCACTGACTGCAAATATAGTTGTATAGTCGTTGGGTCATGGTTGAGGTCCCAAGTCAACTACGAGCCTTGATCCTTTTAAATAAATTTGTATATAAATGGAACATGGGGTGGCGGGGTTGGTGACTCGCCACCATTTTTAATATATATATTTTTTATTTAATTAAAAAATTGATCAAAAATCATTGGTCGAATTTTAGACGTCACCGATAAAATGAAATAGGCAAAAATTTGACCACTTATGTCTGCTAATAGGTGCTAAAACATTTCTTATTTAACTGCTCCCAATTTTAGAAGACTCATCAATATTTTTTTAGCCTTTCAAATTTAGTTGGAGACAAAAGTATTGCTCCCTTTGATTTGAATTTGGCTACCAATATCTTGTACATATGAAGTGAGATTTAATTTTCATCTGTTCTATTGGAATTACGATGACAAGCTCTTTGATCTTGTCATGGTTTTGACGAAATCCACATAATTATATTTTTGAGCCTTTCCGTATCCACCTGCATCATTCCTCCCCACTAAGGGGATTTTGGTCCTCCAAAAGCATTAACATGACTACAACATTGATATACATAACAGATTCCCTGACAAGCCACCTTCCCTTTTCTTCACCTTTGTACTTTGGAACTTGGAATGATGAAGTCGACCCTTCTACCATATGCAAACCCATAACTGCTAATACATGTTCAATTACAATACAAATCATGAACCATGGAAAACCCATATCTCCCAAGAGTTTATACAACACTCATAGCCAAGTGTACATCAGAATCAAAACAAAAAAAAAATAATATATCCCAAGCTATCAACTAAAAGTCCAAAAATATCATCATGTTGCTTTTAGAAGTGTTGAAAAGAACTTCACCACTTTTTACAAACATTTCACAACATGTCATTTACAAATGTGGTGATTCAAAAAAAGAAAAAACATTTATGCCACCATCTATCACTCAACAAGGTGAATGGGTCTTCTTCCAATAGTTTATTCTCTTGAACAAATTCCCTAGTTGGTTCCTTCATAAGTTCTTCCTAGTCCTTCTTTAGTCATTGATCTGGATGGAGCTTCAAACATGTGGCTCTCTGATGTCCACTCTTGTTGTAATGGCTGCAAAAATTCTTCTTCCTACCCTGATGTGGATAAGGGTCTTGATTTCTTAGCCTCTTCCTATTTTCCATTATTTTCAAACACTTAGAAACAACATGGTTATTCAAGCCACAAAAAGTACATGGTTTTCTATGCCACCATTTTTTCTCATCATTACCAATTTTCTTGAAATCAAAATGAACATTAGAGTACTGAGACTTTTTATATCTTTATTGGTTTTCTCTAGTGAAATCCTGACGATGAGTTCTTGCATTATATATTCCTTTTAGATTCTCACCTCCCTTTGGAGATGACTAACAATCATGATAACTCGAAGGTTGTGATGCTCTCTCAACATCTTGCACTGTCTCAGACTTGTCGCTTAAAGACTCTCATGTATCTTCCTTTCTAACATATCCTAATCCTTTATGTCTTGATAATTCCACCACATGGATGTGATTAAAAATGCCTTGGCCATTATGTCGTAGGCTGTTGCCTTCATATCCCATATTCTTCATTAATCTTGAACTAATACTTGTAGTGTTCTTTTCAAAAGCACCAAAATCATCATCATCATGTGAAAATGAAACTAGAGAATTATCAACAATGTTTACCTCAGTTGTTGATTATGAATTAGGTGATGATGGTTTCTCTAAGCTTTCGTTTTACTTCAATGCTTCCAAGGCCTCTTCCATGGCTCGTATTTGAAGCTAAAATATATGCTTCTCCTCTTCTACATCTTGTAGAATTCTCCTCAATACAACATTATCTGCTTGAAGGCTCTGATGATATCTTCATTTGAATGATGATAAGAATATGAAGAAGAAGAATACTCACCAAATTAAGGAGATGGAGCATCATCCTCTGCTCTCTCCTTCTCTTGTTCCTCTTCTTACATTTTCTCCTTATAATATGAAAACAATATATCTACCATGTTTTCCATGTTGTAGAAGCCCTCGTAGAGATATTTTTTCTTATTTATTTCCCTTCTTGTTGCACATTAAATATCTCTCATGATGACATTCACAATCCCTGGAAAAAATGTTAGAAAACTCTCATACCACAGTCCACTTGATCCAGAAATTGTTGTGAATACTTTCAAACAAAAATTGTGATTATATAATACCTTTTTATTGATAGTTAAATTTTCTTTTGAAACATGAGAAACAAATATTCTAAAAAACACTTTAGAAAACCATCATCGAAATTAATAAGAAAATAACTAGGAGAAACCATAACATAATTATATCATAGTAGAATTCATCTAGTGTGGACTATGTCTTTGAGCCCTGGGTGAATAGTGGGGAGGCCGATTCATTAGTGTATCCAAGAATATGAGTATATAATGAAATATATGTGAATACAAGGATTAAACCCTTATCTAGAGTGGCATGTCTCTCGCAAGAGATGATCTTCTGCAAAGAAATCTCACTCCCAAGACTTTCTCCTTCAGCATGAAAAATTAATGATCTCTCACAAAGTGGCATAAAAAAAATCACACACATAAATGGACTAACATGTTCCTCTTGAATATGTTGATTAGATTCAAGGTGTACTCATCATCATCACATACATTTCAAAATTCAGAGACTAATGGTTGTAAAATCAACTAATTTAAGGGAAAACATAAGAAAAGTGGTCAAAAACATCAATATACATCCTATTCTTATGATGGAGAGAAAATTAGCTTCTTGGCTAAATAAATGTGTTGTGCGATCTCATTCCTTATAAAAATCGTGAAATTTGAGTATAAATTTGACCTTGTTCTAAAAATGCCAAATATAGGCCTCCAGGTAATCTAAAATATTTCTTACAGATTCCTACGAAAAGGTTCCACCTTCATGGATCCACTTCTCAGTGTTCTACCTCTATAAAATTGGTTTCTCATATTATAAAATTGTATGCCATAGAAATTTGATAGAAATTTCAACTGGTAGAGATTTCAAATTAAAAAAAAAAAAAGGAGACAAAATTCTACTCTATTGATATGTTGAATGGAAATCACAATTTAGAACAACATGCATAGACATAAGATTTAAAAAAAAAAAGTAGATAGTAAATTCTATGGGAACACGACTAGGAAAAACCCCTGAATCCTCTTTTCATTAATCAATTGGATAGAGAAACTATTACAATGGGTTGCTCCAACTTTGAGCACAACTTGCAAAATAATAATTGTTCTCTCTACTGAATGAGAAACTGTGGCCAACGATTTTCCTATATTTTCTCCGCCATCCTCCTATTTCCTTGCACAATTCATGAGTAAATTAGCCCTAAACAATAGATATTTCCTCCTACTTTATTGTGCAATTCTCAAGGATTGGTATCCTAACTCATGAAAAACTTGTACACTCAAACTAGTATACAAAGCATGTTACACTTCCTTTTCATCTCCACTTCAACTAAGGAATTCAAATTCATTGCATGCATTAGCTATTTTGGGTTGATTGATCAGTTCACTAACATATCTCTAAGTTAAACTATTTTCAACTGACTCTATCAATAGTTATAGGTCACTTAACTGAATACAATCGAAAATAATTGAACTATATTTCTAAAATTTACCAATAACACATGCACAACTAAACTCCAAGCCCTCTAATCTGAAATTTACTGATCTAAATAAGTGACAAGAGCCCTGTCACACTAATTAATTACCTCCAAATTTTCCTACTGATGTGGAAATTTAATTTACTCAATTTGACTAAGGCTAGAGTCAAATTTATCCTTTCTTTCTACATTTTTTAACACTCCTTAGCAAGAGATGGATTTTTCTCCACCCCTATCCTACACGTATGGAATTGGAAGTTGCCTCTTGAAAATTCCTTTGTCAATATGTAAACATATTTATCCTCGGTTGGAATGTACAATAGAAACATAATTGTCCTCTTGATACACGATCCCTCAAATGATGATATCAGATATCAATGTTCTTTGACATGTCATGAAATATTGGATTCTTAGGGAGCTTAATGCAACTCTGGTTATCACAATATATCATTTTCGGATCCATCTCTTGACTGAAAGTACCCACAAGTATGTTCCTCACCCATATGGCATCACATGTTACTTAACTTGTAGTCATTTATTCAACCTTTGCTGAGTTGAGTTCCACATACCTCTTCTTCGTGATGTACCAGTAAATAGATGTGGAACCAACACTAGAGATATCACCTGAAGTAATTTTCCTATTTGATGAACTTCATTCCTAATATAAAATGGTGAAGCCTTGAATCTTCACTCCCTCTATCCTCATTACCATAATCCAAACTTTGTAGTGCCTATGAGGTATGATAACACATGCTTTGTAGCCTTCCAATACAACTTGGTATGCCTCACCATAACTTGACTCAGTTGGTTTACTGTATAATACATGTTTGGTATTTTCCTCACAAGATACATCAAAAGAGGCAACAAGATACTTTTAAATGGTAGCATCAACCACTTCACTTGAAGTTTCATTCTACTTGTACAATTTGTAGTTGGATGTGTGTCCATGGGATTACAATTCTCGATGTGAAATATATGAAGTATTTCATAGGCATACTTCCCCTGAGATACAACGAATTTACCATCACCTTTGCATAATTCCAACCCAGGGAAGGAATGCATGAAGCCCAGTTATTTCATTTGAAATTCCCTTGCAAGATCCTCTTTGCAAGAGCATATCAATTTCTCATCACATCACAATATTAAATCATCAACATACAAAACAAGAATAAGCAGCTTACCATCTACCACAATGTGATAGAGGTTTGCATATGCTTCAATTTTTGTGAAGGAAAATCCACTACGATAACTTTCGATCCAAGTGTACCATCCTTGGGGTGAGTATTTGAGACCATACAATGCTCTCCTAAGTCCATACACATGTGAATCCCAATCATATCTCTCAACTCCTTCTGTATGTTGTATGTAAATTCCCCCCGCAACAAAATTTTTGATAAATGTGGTCCACACATCAATCTAGTATATTTTCCTCCCCATTTTCATAGCCATTAATAGAATGGGTATTATTGAGTAATATCTTGCAACTGGTGAAAACATTTCCTCATATTCCACTCCTCTATCTAAGATAATACTTTGCCAACAAATCTGGCCTTGTACTTCTCGATACTCCCATCATTTGCATGCTTCACTTTTTATATCCATATGGAACCAACCACTAATTTCCATTATGGACTTGGCACCACCACAAATACATTCTTCTTCATGATGGATTTGTATTCTTCCACCATGGAATCAACCAAAATAGGTTGATAAACTAATTCCTCAAATGATGAAGGCTTTGTCTCAATGAGCTTTGTCATGAGAGCCATGTAACCACTGTATTGATCAAGTGACCTCCTATGCCCGCATTATGATGTAGGGGCTCCCACATTCTCCCTAGCATCATGCAACAAAATATTAGCTTCTAGGATTCCATTCTCCACTATCTAGAAGATTATGGTTGTTGGGTATGTGTTATATTATTTCCATGACTAGTCACGTGCAGGGGGGTCATAGAGGGGGCGACAACCCACACTGTACGTTGCTCTGGGTGTAGCAAGGGGGCAGTAGGCCCCCCTGTCAGGGTCCGGGGTAACGTTCCAGGAAAAAAAAAATTGTCCTTATTTTCTGGTGGGTGGACCTGCCCATGGTTTTGTGCATGCGTTTCCACATGGTTTTGGGGTATGATGGTTTTCGACCCCTGGTATTTTGTAGATCCGGTCAAGGGAACTACGGTTATTTTCTAATCCAGGGTTAATGTATTGGCGTTTATGTATTCTTCGGAATGTATATATATGTGTTGTAACACTAAAAAGAATATAATAAAAAATCAAGGTGGTCATCCCAATTTGGGATCCAGGGGAAAATATTTGTGTATATATGTTTTATGTTTTATGCACTCGCTATTGTTATTTTATGTTTTAAGATTCGTTTGCAGATAATTTATGTACAGGGTTAAAACCTACAATGGTTGAGTGGGTTCCTCCACTTTTCTTCCTATATTATCCATTGCATGTGGCTGCTCCAAAACCTCCTGAATCTCATCCTGAGGTTCCTTCTTTAGATGTAGAATATTCTTCTCTAGTGGGATACTCATCTCTCATTGTAGAGAGCATATCATAGAATTATCCCCATCGAACTTGACATCTCTCCTCACAACTGTTATCCTAAATGAAGGTAAATACACTTGATAATTATGTGGAGTTTCAATTTATCCTTCAAAAGCTCTTAACTTTGCTATAGCCTCAAGTTTCCTTCTAAAATCCTAGGATACATGACAATAGACTGAAGCTCAAAAAATTATGAAATGATACATATCAGTATTCTCCCAAGGAAAGCTTCCTTATGTGTGATCATACCAAGAACTGTATGAGGACTCCACTTCTGCAAGTAGATTTTCATATTGCATGCTTCTGCCCATAGATGGAATGGTAGCCCATGATCATGCAACATTACCCTTTCTACTCCACCTATGCTCTTTTTCTTCCTCTTAGCTACCCCATTCTGGTGTGGATTATGAGTTGTTAGCAATTCTCTTCAAATACCTTCTTTGGCACAAAAATCCTTGAAGGAATGCAGAAACAATTCACCTCCATTGTCGCTCCTCAAATCCTTCACCTTCTTCCCAGTCTCCTCAACCAATCCTTGAATACGATTTTTTTTGAGAAAACTTCATCCTTCTTCCACATGAAAAATATCTAGCATTTTATAGGGAAATCATAAATAAAAATAACATGGTACTTATGTTTTGATATGGAGGCTATAGAAAAGGGTACAAAAACATTTGAGTGGACTCGCTGCAATTTTTCATATGATCTTCTTTCTTGGTCATGGAAAGTGTATTTGACATATTTCCCCAATGTGTAACCATTGAATACATCTTTCAGGTCAATGGAGCCTTGAGGGAGATCGATGGTAATTTTTTACTGATTTCTAAGGCACCATGGTGTATATGGCCCAATCTCCTAAGTTGCAGCTCTCCAACATCTCAACTCTACACTTTTTCAACCTTACTGCTCAATGTAGTGAAATATCCCACCTCATGTTTTTATAGGTTCTTCACTTGAACCCTAATATGGTTCACATTCTCAGTAGCTATGTGTCTTAGAAAGTCTTTCCATTTAATTAAAATAAAATCATAGCCTTTATCCTCCAATAATGTGGCAAAGATCAGGTTCTTCTTCAGCCCAGGTACAAACATAACATCTTTGAGGCAAAGAGGGGAGTCTTTCACCCTCTCAAAGGTGAAAGTGCTAATTCATGTAGAAATATATCTCTCACTATCCCCTATTTTCATATGCATCTCAAGATCCTTCTCCTCCAAGCAACCAAAAAATTCCTTGCACCCTGTCATATGGAATGAGGCACCAAAATCAAGGTACCACACAATCCCCAC
Organism: Pinus albicaulis; assembly: GCA_034641835.2. Lineage (NCBI taxonomy): Eukaryota > Viridiplantae > Streptophyta > Pinopsida > Pinales > Pinaceae > Pinus > Pinus albicaulis. The sequence goes on along the minus strand of CM076574.1, from coordinate 1,037,693,721 downwards.
AATAGTGTTTTCCATGCATGTTATTAGGGTGAAGTGTGATTCGATTTTTGAAGCTAGTGCTTCACCTATTTCTCATCCTCGACGCTCCATTAGGGGAATTTTGAGGTCTAAAATGAGCCTCCTAAGAAAAATGTAAAACCAAAATAAAATTTATAAGAACCAATAGGATTCAAGATGATAATGTCAACCATGGGGTATGATTCACCATTTTTGGAGTAAAAAAGTAAAAATATTAAAAAATAATAAAATAATAAAGCTACTTTTTCAACTCAGCTCCATAAGGTTTTACTCAAATTTAGAGCAGGAATACTCGTTGGATGAAAAATCTAATTCCTCATCCAAGGAGTAGCCATGTTTCATACTTTCGATGGAACCTGCTACATGAAAAATGAGAAATACATGAAAAACATGATTGAAATCACATTTTTCATGTATTTCTCATTTTTTGTGTAGCACGGTCCATTGAAAGTATGCAACATGGGTAATCCTTGGATGAGAAATCAAAATATGCATCGATAGAGTGTTTCTGCTTGAAATTTGAGCAAAGCCATTAGGAGATAAGTTGAAAATACGAGTTTAAAAAATAGTTTTTTTCTTTTTTCTCTCTAAAATTTGGCGATGTAATCAAATTTTATTTTATTATTTCCAATATTATTTTATAATATGCTTAGGAGTTCCATTTCATACATCAAAATTCCCCTAATTCATTGGTAGACTTCTTATGTGAACATTTAGTGGAATAGTGCTCATATTCATGGTAGTGGAAACATTTTATCTTTCTCAAGTCTTTCTCTTGCCATTGTTTTGGTTTGATTCAGGTTTTCTTTGGGTCTTATTTCCTTAGCCCTTCTTCATCTTTCCAATCAATGAAATGTTTTCTTCATCCTCATATTTGGGTGATATTCCATCTCTGTTATTTTTCCTGAACTTTTCTTGAACCAAATCATACCACAAACTTTCCCAATTAAGTAATTTTTCCCTTCCATTCATATAGTCCCTGTATATGTGTGAGGATTTTGGAATGCCTAGGAGAGCTAGTCTGACTAGGTCATATTTTTTAGCATTAAACCCAACCCCTCTAAGATCATCTAGAACCTTTGTAAACCTAAAGAGATATTATGGAATAGTATCATTCTTCTACATACTAATGTTTCAAAGCTTGTATTTCAGGGACAATTTTCTATGGTCACTATTATTTTCAAATAAATCATTCAATGTCTTCAACATAGAAAATTATTTCTCTTTTCCATGTAATCTGACACCACATGGTTTCTCACACCTTCTGGAAGAATTCTCTCGGCCTTTGAAAAATCCTTATTCCATTTGGATAATTGTTGTGTATCTGAGTGTGGAGGTTTTGCAATATCAATTTTAACATACTATAACACACCATTATCATCTATCACTTCTTCCATTCGATCCTTACAGGCTATGAAATTTGATCTACCCTCTACGCAATACTCCAATCTCAGTCCGTTGAAAGACATTCTCCTGGTTATGAAGAAAATTTGCTACATTGAAGCTGTAAATTTGAAATTTCTGAGAGAAAAGTTTAGAATATTAGTTATAATGTGATTTCATGGCCCTGATACCATGTATAAATCTGATAGAAATTTCAACTGCTCAAGGTTTCAAACTGAAATTAAAAAAAAAGAGAGAGAGAAGACAATTTTACTCTATTGATTTGTGGAAAGGAAATAAAAATTTAGAACAAAATGTACAGACATGAAACAAGAAAAACTACAAGTAAATAGTGATTTCTAAGGGAATCCAACTTGGAAAATCCCTTCAAACATCCTTCCATTAATTAGTTGAATAGATAAAATATTAAAATTAGTTGCACCAACTCTGACCACAACCTACAAAAGAATAATTGTTCTCTCTGGTTTAGAAAGTATGGCCAGCACTTAGCCAAATATTTTCTTCTCTGTCCTCCTATTTCCTTGTGAAATTCGTGAGAAAATTACCACCAAGGAATTTCCTCCTATTTTCTTATGGAATTCCCCAGGATTGATATCCTGACTCATGTAGCACTTGCACAGTCAAACTAGTATACAACTCACGTTACACTACCTTGGAAACTCCACTTCAGTTGAGGAATTTGACTTCCCTGCATGCATTAGCTATTTAACATTGGTTGATTAGTTAACTGATATATATTTGAGTTAGACTATTGTCCCACTGCAAAATTGACCTTGAACTGACTCTCTCAATAGTTAGAGGTCAGTAAATACAATACACTAAAAATAATTGAACTAGATTGCTAAAATTTAGCAGTCATACATGCATAACTGAACTCCAAACCCTTTAATCTAGAATTTATTAAGCTAAATATCTGATAAGAGCCATGTCACATCAGGAAAATTCCTCCAAGTTGTGCCATCGATATGGAAATTCAATTTACTTAATTCGATTAAGGCTAAAGTCGAATTGAGCCTTTCTTGCTACATTTTTAAGCATCCGCACCACTGGAATTGTAATGATGGGCACTAAAAATTGGTGATTTTCCCATTAAATTTTAATCACATTAATTTTTAAGGTTCTCCAGAGCCACCTGGATCATCTTCCTTCACCATGTTTGACCAAAATTCTAATCTCCAATTCACATTTATGGTAACTCTCCCAAAGATTTTTGTTTTTGGAATCTTTCCAAGAATGAACTTGTACAACATGCCACATGTCCAATTTTGCAAATATGATTTGGAAATTTTACTACAAAAAATTCTATATCTCTCCTCAAATATCTGAAAATTTCACATTGTGAATAGTCGTGGAAAAATTGAAGCTTTCCTATTTAAAATTGAGTTTAGTACTATTTAGGAACCCTAAATTCTAGAGGGTATCTCTCAAAAATTTAATGAATGTTCACATTTTTAATATTAATTACATGTACCCCGTGATATATCCTCAAAATTTCACAATCTAAAACATCCCATAAAATAAGTTATAGTGAAATCTCGCAATGACTCATTTGACATAGATTTCATCATCACCAATCACAAACCCTAAATTCCATAACATATATCTCTGAAAATATAGTGGACCAAGATATGAAATTTTAACTAAAATTTATCTCTTATATCACATAAATATCCTCAAAAGTTTCACCATTTGATGTAGCCCAAAAATTTTTACATAGAAAATTATAAAAGACTTATTCACTCCACAAATTGTATTTTTTCTTCCATGCACATTACTTCAATTTTTTTCTCCTTTTGGACATCATCATAACCCTTTATGAAAATACATGTTACTTCACAAAGCCACATAAATTCATCAATTAAATAATTAATTCCCATTTTTATTTCAGTTATCCAAATACCATGGGAAAATACCATACCATTCATAAACCATAGATTTGAAACAACCATCCATGGGTTTGAAACCATCATTTCACTTTTTACCTTATATATTTTTAGGAGAACTCCATTTTTGTATTGTAAGTGGATACTTATCTATAATATCAATAATATAAGCTCTTTGACATCAATGACAAAAAAAAATTCAACGCCTTCCTCCATAATTCATACTCATCAATCATGTGGGTGCACTTTATCAGTAATTCAATTCCACTATAACTAACACATTAACATCTAAGTAAGATTTTGATAAAATGTATAACCATATAGCCTTGTAAATAGGATGTTTCAAATAAAGTATTTAGATTATGTCAATGTAAATATACCTAAGCATTCTCGCAGAAGGGTGCTATGTGATAAATAACTTTTTTTTATAGATATTTGTCATAATAGTAACAATATTCAATATGGTATTGACAACATGTGTTATGAGTTTTTATTATTATAACATACCAATGCTTACATTTCTTGAATGATCATTGGCCCAAGTATGGAATGTGAATTATTCCATATCTTATACAATTGTGTTTGTGTCATGTCAAGGAAGTGTTTAATATGGGGTTAACGGTCCCTATAACCCCTTCTTAATTTTATTATATTCGTTTGTTTAAAAGAAGGTCCAGTGTTCCCATGCCATGCATTTTTCACCAATCCCTTAATTTCTCCAATGAAATTCATATAAGAATGAGTCAGCCCATCAGTCAACGCTCGCAAATATTTTTGGCCACCCTTTTCAAGGCTTTCTCATCTAATAAAATAGTTTCAAAGTGCTTTTTAATTGCATTTATTAATTGTAATTTTTTGAGCATATGTGCCAAAAATAAACTATTTATGACTAGTGACAAATATGCCAAACAAATAAAAAGAAAAAAGGAAAAAATATGTTGCAAAACCCTATAATCTTCAGCAAAAAATTCAGATATGCAAAATAATGTTAGAGAAAACCTACAAAATAGTTAATAAATTCTAAAAATACATGCCAAAACCCATAATAAATAACCCAATGGAAATAACTTGAATTTTATTAATTGATGATGTCACTTATGGAGCAGAACATAAGCTCTAGTCTTTAATGTCCTCCTCCATGCGAGGGTCCTTTTGTGTCCCTATGCTTCAGTTAGCTGCATTCTCTCTCTTCCTTGCTACAAATGGGAAAAGAATAAGACTCATTGAACTCAATGTGGAGATCTAATGAGTAATAAGATGAGAGTGACAACGATGATAATGATCATGTGTGTAGAGTGAGGGGAAGACATCTCTATTATAATAAAATGTTAGGATAGATCTATATCTAGTCAAAAAATAAAATTATATTAGACCAAATCAAGATATAAACATTAGGATTGTTTTATTATATTTAATAAAGGAAAATATTAATGAAGTGGTCAAAAATTTTTTTACTGAACTAACTCAAAAAATAATGGTTAATTGATTTCAATAAGAAAAATTGTCAGATTAATTAATAAATAAAAATGGTCCATGGGGTCCTGGATTGGTGGTGATCAGGTGCGTTGTTAACGCTCTGCTAGATGTTAAGTCATTGTTTCAATTCCCCACCCTATTTGTGTGTTATTGTTGGACAAGACCATGATGTAGCCTCATGAGTGACGAACTTATAAAATTCAAAATTAATAAATAGAAATGATTTATTAATTACTTTAAGAAGACATGGTTAAAGTGAGTTATAAATAACTACTAAATGGTTTTTCAATAAATATATCATGGTATATATGTGTAATTATTAAGGAATAATAAATAAATAATATTTTATTTAATTATTCATGGGTACTATGGTCAAAATGTGTTTGAAATCATTAATAAATAGTGATTTAATAAGTATTTCAAGGGGGGAACTTAAATGATTAAGGAATAATAAATAAATTGTGATTTATTTAATTATTCCTATAAACTTATGTGTTATTTGCATAAATAAATTAAGAAATTTTTTCTTTTTTTAATTATTTACTAAGGTGAAAGTGGGTTTTACACATGGGTTTTAATGTGTAAAACCCATACTACATGGAAAATTTCGGTCATCCAAATGAGAAATAGTTAGGTGGTCAATTTTTAGGTGATAAAAACATTTAATGAGATGGGATGTATGTTTTATCAAATGACATCTACTTATGATCCTATTAGCAATTCATTGTTACAAGACACAAATTGTTGCCTGGTGGTCTTGGAATTGAGTTTCCTTACCATTTTTTTAAGTTTATAATGATATGATTACTTTCTTCTGTAATTTTACTACTTTAATGCCTCGTATTTGTCTAACTGTAGTTAAACTCATAGATTTTAATAAAGAAAAACAAATTTGACAATCGGTTGAATCAAAGTTTGATTCAAAGTAAATTTTTATAATTTTATATTATTGGTAATGAATAGTTCAATCAATTAGCTTACATTCAATTAAGTATAAACAACTTTCATCCACCTTAAAGTATTTTATATTTCTTGGTTGTATTGTGTCCATTCTAGGTAGGCTTGATGGACCTATACGTTGCAACTCTTGACCACTTCATTTTGGAGTTACATTCTTGGAATGGGACTCGATGTGCTCATTGGTAGTTTTCAAAATGACACATTTTTTAACAAGATATTTCACCATAGGAACTTCTTCATTTATATGTTGTGCACCAACCACCTCTCTAATTTCATCCAAATTGTAATTAGCCCCAGGAAAATGCATCAGCATCTGATCATCCAGAACAATTTGTTTTGATGGAATATTCATTGTACGTTCATATATTATGATAGAATATGGATTCTCCTTTTATGAATGTCTACATTTTTCAATAACTACCATGTCCTTTTATCTTACTTGAATTATATGTTCTATGGGTTTTTTCCCTGACAACTTTCTCTGCTAACTTAAAAGATTCACTATGGTGAAATGGATTTCAATTACAAGGAGACAAAAATTGTCTTCCAATCACAAATAAAGATACAAATTATTTTACAGTTACTAATATTTTCCTCCAATTACATAAAATTACAAATATTGTCTCCCACTCTTATGAAAAGGATGAAAATTGTCTTCCAATTTTATAGAAAGATAAAGACTTCCTTCCAATTATTGTAGAAGAAAAAAATTATTGTCCAATTCGTCAACAAGAATATAATTGTATTATAATTACTCAAATTTCCTTCAATTACATAAAAAATTTCCTCCAATTAAACACTAAGAAAAAAAATTGAAATAACACAATTTGACAAAAATACTCTTTCCAATGAAAAAAAAAATCATGCCATGTGTTTCTATAGTCACTACTCTTATATGCTTGTTCACTAGATTTTAATTTGGACTAAGGTTGAGTCACAAGCATGTGCATATGTGGGAGATGACTAGAATAAATGTTGACACATTCATTGGAACATCCACATATTTCTAAGACTATAATACATAGCCATAAACTCGTTACTTTCCCTCGTCTCCCTCCCTCTCAGTTTTGTTATGCATTGGAAATAATATACATGCACTTATAAATGTGTTCCTACCTCTCTATCTCCCTCCCTCCCCAACCACTCTTCCCACCCCCATCTCCCCCCGCTATTCATCTCCATATTTATCTCAACCTACCCTCCTCTCTCAATCTCCATCATAGACTCCCACTCTCATTCTTCCCCCTAACTATCACTCTCTCTATCTCTCAATAAATCTCTTTCTTCTACCTCCTCTCTCTCCTTCTCCCTCACTCATTATCTTTATGTCTCTATCTCTTCTTCCCTCTTTAAATTTTTCTTCTTCACACACATTCTCTCTCTCTCTCTCTCTTATTCCCTCTTTATATTTCTCTTCTTCTTACTCTCTCTCCCTCCCTTCCTCTCTCCTTATCTATCACTCTCTATTTTTACCTATTTATATCTCTCTTCATCCGAGTCTCTCCCCCTCTATATCCCCACTATTTTTTTGCCTCCATCCCCTTCTCCTTCTATCTCTTTCATTTTCCTTTGTATCTCTCTCTCCTTTTCCTTCTCTCTCCCCTCCATATTTGTCTTTATCTCCCTCCCTTTCTCCTTCTCTCTCTGTCTTCCTCTCCCTTTCGCTCTCTATCTCTCTCTTCCTTCCTCTCCCTCCCCTATCTAGCTCTATATCTCCTCTTTCCTCTACTTTTATATATCTCTATCTTACCTCCATTGTCTCTCCCTCTCCATATTGATCTATCCCTCTCTCCCTTATTATTCTTATCACTCTCTCTCTCTCTCCCTTCTTCTTATTCTCTCTCTCTCTCTCTCTCTCTCTCTCTCTCTCTATATATATATATATATATAAATCTTCTTCTCCCCATTGCTACTTCTATCTCCCCCATATAACTCCATTTTTTTCCTTCCCTCTCTCACCCTCAATTTATCTATCCCCATATTCATCACACACTCTCTCTCCCTCTATTTAACTCCTCCAAGTTTATCTTTATCTCCCTCCTGTCGTCCTCTTTCACTTCCATACCTCTTTCCATATCTCCCTTTTTCTACCCCCACACTCTCTCTATCTCCATACCTATATTTATCTCCATCCCTTTATCCATTCTTCTTCCCCCGCCCCCCCCCCCACATATATATATCTATTACCCTCCCTCTCTCCTTATCTTTATCTCTCTCTCTGTCTCTCTCTCTCTCTTTCAATTGTTTTTCCTCTTCCATCTTTATCCACTCTCTCACCCTATCTCTTTCTCCCACCCTATATCATTATATATTTATTTTTCTCACAACACCCACACACTCTCTCTATATATATTTCATTTTATCTCTCTCTCTCTCTCTCTCTCTCTCTCTCTCTCTCTCTCTCTCTCTCTCTCTCTCTCCATATATATCTTTCTCTTCCTCCATATGTACTTGTGCTTCTCTCTCTCACCCACTCTTTTCCCTTCTTCGTCTTCTTCTCTATTTCCCTTCCTCTCCCTTCTTCCCTCTCAATCTCTATCTCCACCTATCTCTCTCTTCAACCATATGTATCTCTCTCTTATTTCCACTCTCACACACTCTCTCTCTTCATCTATATTTTCCCTCTCTCTCTCTCTCTTTGTCTCCCCCCGTTGTCTATATATATATATATATATATATATATATATATATATAGATATAGATATATAGATATATCTGTGTGTGTGTGTTTTATTGACTCTCTCTATCTCTTGTGTCAATATTTGTCTTTATCTCCATCCCTCTCTCTCTCCATGCCTCTTCTACCTATTTGGCTCTCCCTTCATCCCTCTATCTACCATGTCTAGCTTTATCCATTTGTCCATCCATCTCCTGCTCTTTGTATTTTCTTATAACCTCCCACTCTCCCTCTCCATATATACCTATCTCCATCTCCCTGCCCCTCACCCAATTATCTCCTATATATCTCTCACCTACCCCTCCCCCCATCGACCTCCATTCTCGTGCTATCTCCTTATGTCACTGTCTATCTCTTCCTTCCCTCTCTCCTCTCTCCCTCACTCCATTACTCTTTATATCCATATTTCTATCTCTCACTTCTTCCCTCTCTACTTCTATACTCTTCCTTCTATCTCCCCTTAACTCTTTCTCTATCTCCATTCATTTCTCTCTCACTGTGTGTGTTTGTGTTCTCTCTCTCTCTCTCTCTCTCTCTCTCTCTCTCTCTCTCTCTCTATATATATGTATGTATATATATATATATATATATATATGTATATGTATATATATATGTATATATATATATATATATATGTTCATTAATTTCTCTCCCGGTGTGTGTGTGTGTGTTCTTATCCTCTCTCTCTCTCTCTCTCTCTCTCTCCTGACCTTTTTTTTACCTCATCAATCCTCTCCCCCCCGTTCTATATATGTATAAAAATAGTATTTTTTATGTGTCCAACTATATATCCCCCTCTCCTTTTTTTACCAACTTGCCTATATCTCTCACTTTTTTACTCTCACTCTCACTCTCCCCAACTCTATCCCTCACTCACCAACTCACTCTTCCTCACTCGACCGTACCTTCTCTCTCTTACTCTCTCTCTCTCTCTCTCTCTCTCTCTCTCTCTCTCTCACACACACACACACACACACACACACACACACACACACAGAAACTTTATCCCTCCCCACCCCCCACCCCAAAAAAATCTCCTCAACCAATTCCCATGTGTTGAATTCCTCGCTGTGAGAACACAAAACCATTCTCATAGATAGGAAAGTGCATAGCTTTTTAGTGCTAAGAACATGGAAATTTTTTTATTTCTAGGGTCACACACTCATTTTTAGTTATACGAACATTCACATTGTTAGATATTATACTTTTGTGATCCATATTGCAAATGAGAATGTCATTCAGATTAATAGACATTTTTTTTTTCAATTCATTTTTTTTGGGATTAGAAGTTGATGTGCATGATGATTTGGTTTCATTGGATGTTTTTTCATGATCACAAACCTGGTGGCTATAATTGAAAATACACGAAAATATCAAATTTTGAGATATGATTTTTTTTCTATATGCTAGACAAATCAGTTTTCCATGAAACTATATACAAATACAAAGTTTATTGAGTAGATTCCAAATCTACTATTTTCAAATGAGTTAGTAGGTTTTACTATTTTTAATATATTTTTAACATTCTTTCTCTTCTAGTTTGCACTGACTAAAGGCCTTATAATTTTAAGGATATAATATTTTTGATAGTTTTTAAAAGTATATATGATTAATTCATAAATTTCAAAAAAATGCTTGTGCACAAGAACATTTTTTTGTATACAATTCTACAAATCTTTTTAACAAGCTTTTATTATTTATCTACTAAAATTTTGTAGTGTTGAAATAATGGAAATGTTTGCATTATATTTTGCATGAGGAAATATACCAATGATATGAAGACTAAAAGTTCACATTGTTATACAAAATTGCTAAAAATAAATATTATATATTCTAAAGCTAATTTATTTTCCTACATTACATACTTTCACACTATCTTCAAATTCATTGTGTAAGTGTCAGCGATCATTCCCCCAAGTTAATATATTGTTGTTTTTCCGAGTTTGTATTTCCACAGTTAAGATATTCTTGTTTTTCCAAGTTTATACTACCACTAATGCATCATAATGAATATCCTTACCTTACACTCTCCTTGAAATCAATTAGAAACCACAATCAAAATGATTATGCACAAAACAATATTGCAACTCCAAATCTATCTGATTTCAAATATGTTTCCAAATTTGATTCATAAATTTGTAAATCCATTTTCCTTATTTTCTAAATATACATAAAATTGAAAATCACCAACATTGTTAATATTAAAACAAACTAAAGTGTACTCTTTTCCTCTTTTATTGTGTGTCTAAATAAATCAAAGAAAACAAAAAAAATCTTTGCTTCCAAATTCAAGAATAACCTAAAATATGCTAAATGAATCAAAGAAATCAAAAAAACCAATAAAGAAAAAGAATTCTTCCGAATTCAAGAACAACTGGCAAATCAAACGCTCGCTTTTCTTATCCCACTAATTCACTTTTCTTTATTTCCTTCAACATTTTCCTATTTTCCTTTATATAGTTGATCGTTACACACAATATCTGTAACAATATCAAGGAGAAATTAGTAGCACCCTTCGTCCTTTTCTTTTTCACTTCTAATTATGAAGTATTAGTCTTGATAAATGTTTTTTATGTTTCCAATTGAGATATGTATAATATAAATATAAATAACTTCAATTGAGTTATTGTTATAGAATGAGCTATTGTTCTCTTTCTATTTTATAACGTGTAAAGAAAACTATTAAGGATCTACAAACAAATTGCCTAATACATCCTCCAAAAAATGATGACATTATATTCCACGATAGTTCATTTTTTCACATTTTTTTTTAAAGTTTATTGATATCTCTTTTAATAAAATATGTAAAAAAAATTATTAAAAAAATCTCTATTATAAAAATACATGTCCATCTTATTCTGTTATTAAATAAATGTGAAATTTTTTTAATTTAATAGTAACATTAACTAATTACTCCTTTCAAAGATTTTAATTTTAAAAATAACATATATACATTAGAAAAATATCTTAAATATTATATATATAAATTTCAATTAAACATTACATTTAATTTGTAAGCTAATTATTTCTATAAGATAATGAAAACTTCTTTATACCCATTTTATTAAATTCATTGAAATTTCTTTTTATTCATTTCATTAAAATTATGTTTTATTAATAAGCAAATCATAATAAAATTCCTTTTGATTGATCTCATGAAATTCCGTTTTTATTTATAACCCCACACATTTATTTGAATATCTTTATTTAATTTTATTATATTTATATCAATATATTATATTTTTTTTAAATTATAATAATGATAATATATTATTATTATTATTATTATTATTATTTAATTAATATTTTATATCATATTACCTATTAATATTTAGAAAAATAATAACTAATTTTCACTTTATAAGATTTTTATATCATTATTATCCAAAAATTTACTCAGCATCATTACTAATATAATGCTCATATTAGTTGCTAGAGACCATCTCTATCAATATTAAATTTATTTCTTAATTTTCTTGGATCTAAAATTTTGCATGTTCAATGTGCGTGTGTATAAGTTTCAGGGTTTCCCTTTTGTACTAGGTTCGAGAGGTTGTATTTTTCTTCTAGCCTTTTCATATTGACATTTTGGCTTGGTGTCTCTTGTTATTTTTTATTTGGATTTAGTTTATATATTTATAGATGTGAAGTTTACTTTTACGCTCATCATTATTTATTTAGAATTAAAATTTACTATACGAATTTATATTTTGAAAAAAATAAATTAAATTAGTTTGTGATTACTTTGGAAATTATATTATATTTTTTATTATTTTTTAAATTCTTTTAGTTTTTTTAATGTTGTATTTATTTAATTTTTAATAATTTTTATATTTATAATTTTCATTTTTTATTTATGTAATTTTAAAATTTTTAACTATTCCCAAAAATATATTTTATATTAATTTTGTTATATATATATATATATATATATATATATATATATATATATATTATTTATAAACATTATTGATAAAATAACATTACCCTTATTTCAAAATATAAAAGAGCCACGGCAAAGTACAAAATTTCTCAAGACAACCTAACTATGATGTCTTCACCTTCAAAGTGACCATATTTGTCACAATCAAAATTAATTGGAAGGGCTACGTGCCCTCCTTCACATTAAACAAAGGCAAAGACATATGCACTTAACAACTAGATTCCTGTGCAATGGGTTTCTCCCTCAAGGAAGTCCACTGTGGAGTTATGGTACAAATAACATACGCTGAGAATTCATATTTCTCATTATACCATACTAAATCGTTATTGTCGTTTTGTTAGCAACTCGATAGAAATAATCATGAACCTATGTGATAGCTGCCGTAATGGTTTAATGTGTGAGGGTAGATCAGTGTGAATGGCATTTTAAAAAATTAAAAGGATATAGGTACATGCAATTTTTTTTTTTATGAATTTAATTTTATGGTTATGCAATTTTTTTTTTATGAATTTATTTTTATGGTTTTTTCAGTTTGAGTAATGTGAGAGGTAATAGGGTAAGTATTTTGAAATTTATATAAATTTATATTTATTATGTTTACTGATTATTAGTGATTTAATATTAAGTTGATATATTTAAAGAGAAAAAATAATTGAAAGTAAACAATTTTAGTTTAAAGAGAGATGTGTAATTTATTTAATTTTTAATATAAAATTTATGTGTCACATTTAAAAATTTGATAATATTTATAAATTTGATAATATTTATATGGAGTAAATTTTTTAATTTTTCCACTGGAGATTATCTTGGGAGTTGGGTGGAATCATGACTATTATCCTCCGTAATAAGATTTAAATCACCTCTAGTGACATTGGTGAGTTCTAATGCCTTTATGAAAAAATGTTGTGATGGATCCCATATGCATTCAAATTCTTATCTCTACAAGCTCAATTCATTATATATATATATATATATATATATATATATATATATATATATATATATATATCACTCTCATTGTGCTTTCTCACTTTTTTTTTTTTTTTTGTTGATATTACAACTCTTCATGAAAGAGATGTAATTTCTTTCCTATTTAATATAATATTTAATATTTAAAAATACAAAATAATAGCCAAAAAACCACAAATAAAATATTTCGTAATTATAAAAATATATATTATATATAATATAATATAATATAATATAATATAATTTCGTAATTATAAATATATATATAATATAATATAACTAGATTTACTATCTGATTGACAAGTATCTCAAGTTTTTCAAAGTGACACATCTCATTATACATTTAGCAATATTAAGAGATAGATCAATTTGTAGTAAAACTAATTTAAGGAAAACCCAATTAACGTTGTCATAAGCTTTAACCGGATCCAATTCCAGCACTAACCCTGAAAGGTTCTTGAATTTCATACTATGTTGTACTTCTCGTGTTGATCCAATGGCATCAAGCATGTCTCTATTTATTGTTTATCACTTATATTACTTAGGTTTTCACTTACGTTTGTATGAATGACATTTAGCATTCGTCTCGTTAGAATCTCGTCAAGGTCTCGTTAGAATCTCATCGAGATCCAATCGATAGAATTACATTGTTCTAAATATTTTTTCGAAATGTCACACTGATGTATTGATTTGTTCCAAATGTGACAAGCATGCTTGTATATATACCCTAGATCTATGAGTTTATTAATCCATAACTAGAGAAAAGTAGAGGAAGGTGCTTAGTTTTAACTTTATATGGATATTGAAATATTCTCAGCTCCGTGAGTTCGTAACTTCGAGAGAGAGATATGATACATTTGTAATGAGCCATTGTTAGTCTCATGAATTTAAGCACTATCTTTCATTCCATGCAACCCTAATCAGAGAACCCTAAGGGTTTGTAGTAGCCACAATTTACTACAAATCTCCGGAAAGAAAAATAATACGCAAGAAGATTTTTAGATATGAATATTCATTTAACTTTTTCATAAAAGTTATTAATTTTTAAATAACTTTTGTTACAATATCATGGCTTATCAATACATTATTTTAAAAAAAAAAATGACTTATTTTATAAGACACTTGTTCATATGACATTTTGGTTAATTAATCAATTTAATTAAAATAAAGGGGCATAGATACTTTTCAAATTTAATATGTGACTACTACTAAGAATATTCTACAATATTATGTGGAGGCCAAATCTATATAATCCACATAATAATTATTTAAAATTAAATTAAAATTCTTGAAATGTTATTCCAAAATAGACATGTCTATCTACATGATTATATAAAACAATTGAAAAAAATATACTTATGGTTAAAAGATTTAGTATAAGCTAGCTATTTTAAATTTTCATTATTTTCTCGCCAATGGGAGTGATGAACTCTGAGATGTGCTCGACATGTGTGCAATGAATGTAGACATACGATAGATGGGAAGGAAGAAAATTTTCATATCCTCCCATTACGTAAGGTGGAAGGTGAGAGTAACGATGCAGCATGCAAGACTTCATTCATCCTCCAAGAGAATGTGGGATGGTAAGGTAAGTTGGTTAATGGAAAATGTTGGGGTTATGGAATGTTATATTTTGTTGATAATATCGAGGATGGAAGATTGTGGTATAAGTATTGTTAGTTTGTTTGGATTCTTTAACCCTTGGTTATTATGGGAGTGGTGGAGAAAAGGTCACCACCGCTTCCTCGACCATGAACATATAGCAAAAGCATCAAGTTCTTTTGCTAGTGCCTAGCTCCTCACTTTTGTTAGTGGCTTGAGGGAAATTTGCATGGAAAGACAACTAGTCTTAGTATCGATACCTATGTTGTTTGATAGATTTTTCCCTAAGCGTTTTTTTTCTATGGGAAGGTTTCTTGGTCTTGTTTCTGCTAGAAATATTTTTGTTATTCCTATCTCTATGGTTTTACCTTGGAATTTTTAGACGCATCAGTGTGTGAGAAGCAACTGGTCTCAGAGGTTGTAGGGAGGTCTACTGCATTTTTCCTTGGATTTTATTTGGCTTAGGTTCATCTATTGTGTATTTGTGCTTTGGTGTCGAGTATTTTTTCCTTCACCTTTGCGCTGAGATGCTTCCACTATCAGAGGAGAGGAAGATCCATCAGTTCGGCTAGTGCAAAACTTAATTGTGGGTGTGCTCGCCTACCTCTTAGCTAGTGTGTGGTGGTTGTTAGTTCTGAGGGGAACGCTTCTACTAGATAATTTTGGGTTGGCATTCGGCTCGCTTTGGTTCACGACTTGCTGGGAGATCCTGTAGAACATTGTCAGTCTTGTCTTGGGGGCATCTTCTTCTGCACTCGCCATGTGACTTGTGTCGTGCAATTCTCACTCCCATCCCAAGAGGAGGGGAACCTCGACCATTTAGGCTAGTTCCGATAAAAAGCTCTAGTTCAAGATGGGGGATAAGGTTGTTCAAAGACCCCAGCATGATGGGCGTGATCTTTGGGGTGTGATAAGAGCGTTTTCAAGAGATCATGGTGACACATTTGGTTTGAACTTCGTGTGGGGTGGACCTGCAGCTAGAAGTGGTAATAAATCTAGTGTGGAACGTGGGGGTGGAGTAGGTGTGCAAGGTCAGAGCTGTTGGTAGGGGCATGCAGGAGTTATTGGCTGAGAGATTCGCTTTGATTCCTTTCGTGACCTGCGCCATATTGTCCTGATTTTCATGGAAGTGTACGATAGGAAAATAAAGGAAGAGCACGAGGTTGTGCTCACCATACTAAATTATCTACATTGCATTCAATTCCATGTTATAGAAAGGATTGTGGCGATTTATCAGGGACAAAAAATTCTAGAAGAAAAGGTCGAGAAGTTGGAAACATGGATGGATCACTTTGGGAAACATGTTCAGTGTTCATATCAGCTCCCTCCCCGTCCATGATCTGGGTTGTAAAATACAACATCAATTACTTCTTATTATTAAGCATGGTCACAAGTGTTCTTCTAATTATGTTTTTCTTTTGGTGCTTTTGGCTTGTTAGGCTTTAGAATTCTAATCTTGTTTGGCTTATGTTTTTTTTTTAATATGGTGATAGAATTTGTCAACAAAACCATTCGGGATGAGAGTAATTTCATTTTGATAACTATGTACTCTCATTTTGATTAATTAATGGAACCTTGACTTACACAAAATAAAAAATGATGATTTTCTATGGGCATTTTTCATTTCAAAATGTAGTAGAAGATTTGTTGAAATTGCAAGTTTAAGTTGTGTACTCTACACCATACAAGTGCCAAAGGGGATTTCAAGAGGTTGAATCATTTATGCATTAAAAATACAATTTAAAAAATGAAAAATTACAATATTAGGAAGAATTATATCTTTGGAACATTTTATTGGGGCGTTTCTCAAAACAAAGGAGATGTGTAATTTTTGCAGGCTTAACATCTCGTTGATATAGGGCATATATATAGTCTATATTTATCTTAAGTTTGCATCTATTATGTGTTAAAAGGAATAAAACCTCTTAAGGTACATTATATAAAACAACTGAAAAAAAAAAATAAAAAAAATAAATAAAAAAAATAAATAAATAAATAAAAATATTGTTACTGTTTAAACATTTAGTACAATCGTGCTATTTTAGATTTTAATGATTTTCTTGTGACATTTTTCATTAAAAAACGTGGTAAAAGATTTATTAGAATTGCAAGTTAAGTTGTTTAGTCTACACAATAAGAATTCCAAAGGGCATTTTTAAGAGATTGAATCATTTATGCATTAAAAATACAATTTAAGAAATGAAAAATTACGATCTTATGAAAAAATATATATTTGAAACATTTTATTGGTGTGTAACTTCTCAAAACAAGAGAAATATGTAATATTTTTCATGGAATATATATGTATAATGTTAAATGGAATAAAATTACTTGAGATACAATTATTTTACACTAAAAAAATCACTTTAATAAACTTAATCCCTAGTAAAAGGCTTCTTAAGCTTCTTAAATCCAAGATTTAGATGTATCTACATGAGGCTTATAATTTTCATAAATCAAAACGAATCTTAATAAAATAGAGTGAACAGAACCTATTAACAACAAATATATACATATATAATTATCTTATAAACTAGTTTAAATTTATTTTAACCCTTAAAAAAATTAATATATCAATATATACACTTAAAATTTTACCCAAAATAACAATTATATCTTGAAAGAAAAATTTGTTTACTCTTAGCATTTAATTTATTTTTTTCCTTAAATTTTCCAATTATCATATTTCATCACGATCCTTCTCTCAACAAGCTTCAACATTTAGTTTAAAAAACAAAATAATTATATTGATATTTAGCGCCACAAAGAAAATAGACATCAATTATGTCATAGTTAATATCATCTCCATCATTTTAAAGGTGTTTGAGCAAAGTATTTATATGTTAAAAAGAGCTTCACACCATGGAAATTTCTTTCAAAATAATTATAAAGTATTTTTTTTATATTTTTAATAAATATTATATTTATATTAAAATAATAAATAAATATATTCTAATTAAATATTTATATATTTTTGAAATTGTTTTTGGTAATAAGATTTGTTGTTAGAAGAGATTGTGAGAGCGAGAAAATAAGCATTTCTAGTGGCTTTTGTTCCTTATTCTCTTTTGATCATTTTGCTATAAATATATGATTTCATTTGTGGCTAAGTGAAATTTTTTTAAGTTTTTGTGATAGATTGAGAGTTTTTGCTACTGTGGACACATAGTTTTCCTTGGTTTTCAGCCAAATCATTTTTCTATAAGTTGGATTCTTATTCCATGCATTATTGGCTCATTCGGATTTTTCTTGTTGCCTAACAATGATATGGTGGTGGTTCTTCTGTTCTTAAGTGGTTGAGATCATTTGTTAGTCAATGGGCATCCAAAGTAGAGTTGTGTTAAAATGGCGGAGTCAATTCACTATCTTTGATTTGTGGATTTCCTCCTCCACAAAGAAGAATATGACTATATTAAAGGAAAGGGGGTTTATTGGAAGGTTCAATGGTGTTTTTCATAACTATAGTTATGTTTTCAAATGGAGCTCTATTAATGATCCATGTGGCTTGAGAAACCCATAGTGATTAAAAAAGGGCTTAGGAAAGACTAAAAATAAAAGTCCTTGGATTTTCATGAAACTAGGGTCAGATCGATTAGCTCATACCAATATTTCTAATGGCACAAATGAAATCTCAATCTAACATTGTATGTGAAAGTTATGACTACTAAATGTTTTGGTCAACTAGGCCTCTTTTCTAAACTTAGCAGAGCGCCAATTAAATTTGGAGTCTGTATAAATCTGGCGGAGGCACTAAATTTGGAGGAAATTAATGAGACAAAAATTTATAACTTTGCAAAAATGATTTATGACTGCTGAAACTGGTGAAATCATCGCCTAGTTAAAATATCAGGTAACCCCAAAAAATCTATCCATGATTCTGACACTCTGAAAATTTGGCCTCAAGGGAATCTTTTAGATTCCTCGTCTCAATCAAAGAATATTCTCCTCGTAATTCATGCTAGGAATAGTTATCTCTCAGTCACTGTGTCCATTTTCTTCCATGTTTCTCTCCATCTCCCTTCAGTATCCCTCACGAATGAGTGAGTGTCGTGTTTTAAATAAATAAAAAAAGTGATTTTTTTAATAAAAAGATCCCTCACGAATGAGTGAGTGTCGTGTTTTAAATAAATAAAAAAAGTGATTTTTTTAATAAAAATTCGTTGGGCCACTTGGAAAAGTGTCACATTGGGAGGTGAGGGGTCGACAATTCAAACTGGCCACACTGCTTTTAAAGTAGATCGTTGGGGTTTCCCAGGCATGTTACATCGACTTCGCAGCGCGGCTGCCATATGGCTGTATAGGCCTGTGAAGCAAGGTCCCAATATAGAGGTATCATAAGGGTTGCGTTCGCCCCATATATTTGAACTATATATATATATATATATATATATATATATATATATATATATATATATATATATATATATATATATATATATATATATATATATATATATATATATATAGTTCAAATATATGGGGCGGGCCGCAATTGGCAGACCCACCAACCCCAACCACCACTCTATATTAAAACATGGGACAACGACGATCGAACCTATCTGGCCATGTGGCCGGCGCGCTCCACGGGCGGCCCCATTCCAATACAACATGCCACCACCAAGAAACTAACGACCTACTTTAAAAGCAGTGTGTCCAGTTTGAATTGTCGACCCCTCACCTCCCAATGTGACAATTTTCCAAGTGGCCCAACGACTTTTTATTAAAAAATCACTTTTTCTATTTATTTAAAACACGACACTCACTCATTCGTGAGGGATACTAAAGGGATATGGAGATAAACGTGGAAGAAAATGGACATGGTGACTGAGAGATAACTATTCCTAGCATGAATTACGAGGAGAATATTCTTTGATTGAGAGGAGGAATCTAAAAGATTCCCTTGAGGCCAAATTTTCAGAGTGTCGGAATCATGGAAATTTTATACTCAAATGAATCAGTTTTTTGTAAGGAGTCTCATGGTGTAATCAGTTTCCTCATCTTAGCATCATATCTTCAATCAACTTGCCAAGAGGAATCTTAGTGGAATCATGAGGAATCTAAATTATTCCCGTGGGGCCAAATTTTCATAGTGACAAAATTATGTTGATTTTATACTCATTCCTATTAGTTTGTAGCAAGGAATGTGATGGCATAATCTGATTCCTCATCTGAGAAACATGATTTTAGTCAACTTGCAGCAATGAATATTTATGTAATATTTAAGAAACTTTGAGATTCCCTAAAGGCCCGAAAATGTCATTCTCAGAACTAGACGAAATTTATACTCATTTTTCTTAGTTATTTGCAAGGAATATGATGGTGTGATCATATTTATCATATTTCCATCTGAGTTCCATTCAACTAGAGAGAAGGAATATTTGGGGGAATCTTTGAGATTCCTGAGGGTCCATATTTGACCGAGCGAGAAGGGGGTAGATTTTAAATCATTTGAACTAGTTTTTTGCGAGGAATTGAACCAGATAATCCATATCTTAAGCAGAGGTATTCATTTTCATGTCATCCCCCGAAGTGGAGGTATAAGATGCATTGTTCCGATGTATTAATTTGATTTTTTCTGAGATTATGATTTGATTTAGATATCCATGTATTCCACTTTGTGAAAGGATCCTTATATGCCATTTTATATGAGAGTTTGATATTTTTTCATATTGATGGAGAGATTTTATAGGTGAGAGTTATTATAGAGGAATGAGGTAGTCCTAACCGACTAATTTCTCATAATTTTGAATAGTCCACGAACACTCATTGCATCGGGTGATGCCTGCAAGGGTGAAAGTGGAATTGAAACTAGTGAAATGAATCACATAGCATCAATCATCACTCTGTGGCTTGCACTGTAACCGTGACTTCTGAGGTCACCCATCCCGTAACTCCTCTCAAGCAAAGCGCGCTTAACTGTGGAGTTTTCCCCACAATCAAGCCCACTTAGCTTGCTACCCCATTTGCAAAACCTTAGCAACTATTGTGCCTCATGAACCATTCAAGAAGAGATCCCTTTACTCTTAGTATTTAAGTATGAGGGGTTTCCGCAGTGCATTATATTAGATATCATTTTTGGAATTCAACTGTGTTAATTTAGTCATTCATCTATGACCATTTCCATGAGAGGTAGTCGTAACCGACTAATTTCTCATGATTTTTGAATAGTCCACTTAGCACTCATTGCATCGGGTGATGCTCACAGGGGTGAAGAAGTGGGATTGAAACTAGTGAAATGAATCACATAGCGTCAATCATCACTTTCGGGGCTTGCACCCGGTAACCAGGACTTCCCGGGAGGTCACCCATCCCAGAACTCCTCTGGCTCAAGTGCGCTTAACTGTGGAGTTTTCCCCACAATCAAGCCCACTTAGCTTGCTACCCCATTTGCAAAACCTTAGCAACTATTGTGCCTCATGAACCATTCAAGAAGAGATCCCTTTTACTCTTAGTATTTTAAGTATGAGGGGTTTCCACAGTGCATTATATTAGATATCATTTTTGGGATTCAACTGCGTTAATTTAGTCATTCATCTATGACCATTTCCATGAGAGGTAGTCGTAACTGACTAATTTCTCATGATTTTTGAATAGTCCACTTAGCACTCATTGCATCGGGTGATGCTCATAGGGGTGAAGAAGTGGGATTGAAACCAGTGAAATGAATCACATAGCATCAATCATCACTTCGAGGCTTGCACCCGAGAATCAAGACTTCCGGGAGGTCACCCATCCCGTAACTCCTCGTTCAAAGCACGCTTAACTATGGACTTTTTCACACAATCAAGCCCACTTAGCTTGCTACCCCATTTGCAAACCTTAGCAAATATTGTGCCTCATGAACCATTCAAGAAGAGATCCCTTTACTCTTAGTATTTTCGCATGAGGGGTTTCCACAAGGTATTATATTAGAGTATCATTTTTGGGATGGTAGTGCTCAGGTGAAGAAGTGGAATTGAAACTAGTGAAAAGAATCACATAGCGTCAATCATCACTTCCGGGGCTTGCACGCGGTAACCAGGACTTCCCGGGAGGTCACCCATCCCAGAACTCCTCTGGCTCAAGCGCGCTTAACTGTGGAGTTTTCCCCACAATCAAGCCCACTTAGCTTGCTACCCCATTTGCAAAACCTTAGCAAGTATTGTGCCTCATTAACCATTCAAGTAGAGATCCCTTTACTCTTTGTATTTTAAGTATGAGGGGTTTCCACAGTGCATTATATTAGATATCATTTTTGGGATTCAACTGCGTTAATTTAGTCATTCATCTATGACCATTTCCATGAGAGGTAGTCGTAACTAACTAATTTCTCATGATTTTTGAATAGTCCACTTAGCACTCATTGCATCGGGTGATGCTCACAGGGGTGAAGAAGTGGAATTGAAACTAGTGAAATGAATCACATAGCGTCAATCATCACTTCCGAGGCTTCCACCCGGTAACCAGGAATTCCCAGGAGGTCACCCATCCCAGAACTCCTCTGGCTCAAGCGCGCTTAAATGTGAAGTTTTCCTCACAATCAAGCCCACTTAGCTTACAACCCCATTTGTAAAAGCTTAGCAACTATTGTGCCTCATGAACCATTCAAGAAGAGATCCCTTTACTCTTCATATTTTAAATAGTCATAGATGAATGACTAAATTAATGTAGTTGAATCCCAAAAATGATATCTAATACATCATTTATTCATCACCATCTTGCAACAATTAATGAACCGGCCTTCCCACTCTTGAATCAGGCCAGGAGACATAACCAACACTAGGTGAACTACGTTATAAAGTTGTGTGTGTTCTTTGATTTGATGGTTAAATTTATATTTCCTCTTCTGTAAAGTATACACATGTGGTTTTTTATACTCTTTCACATGCAATTATGTTAACATCACACTACTAAAAGGCCTTTTTTAATTCTAGTAGCTGATAGAATATGGATCAAGTTTTGTATTAGAGCAGTCTTTTTGTATTAGAGCGGTGATGTGAATTGTGAGTGTGAATGATAACCATAGATTGAACACGCAACAAGAAGTAAAACGGAGGATCAGAAATATATCTACGAGGACCTCCTCAAGATGACACACATGGTAGATATAATGTATGAAAATTATTAGGAAAAAATGATAAAAAAGGAATAAGAGAAAGAGAGAGCAGAGGATGATGCTCCATATTCATCTTCAGGGGAATATACTTTTTCTTCATTTTATTCTCATCATTCAAAATAAGAGATCAATGAAAGCCTCCAAGAAGAGAATATTGAATTGAGAAGACTTTTATAAGAACCAAAAGAGGATAAGAAGAGATTGTAGCTTCAATTACAAACCGTGGAAGAGGACTTGGAAAGGTTGAAATGAAAGGAGAGCTTAGCAAATCCATCATCATCTACTTTATAGGTAAACGGTGTTGGTAATTCTTTGATTTATTTTTCACATAATGATGATGATTTGGGTTCTTTTGAAAAACACATTACAGGCATTGGTTCAATATTATTGAAAAATATGGGATATAAAGGCAAGGGCCTAAGAGCTAATGGGAAATGCATTATGAATCTCATCCAAGTGGTGGAATTACCACTACATGGAGGATTTGGATATTTCAGAAAGGAAGAGACATGACAATATTCATGTGATAAATCTGAGACAATGAAGGATTTTGAGATTACCTCACAAGCCTCCAATGATTCTAATTGGAGGTAATTTCTAAATGGGAGTGAGAAGTCCAAATAGAGAGCCAAAGCAAGGTATAAAAAATCTTAGAATTCTAAAGTTCGTTTTGATTACAAGAATATTGTTAATAATGAGACGAAATCATGGCATAAAGAACCATGTAGCTTTTGTGGCTTGCATAACCATGTGGTAGCTGAGTGTTCAAAAATAATGGTAGCAAAAAAAGGAGGAGACGTGAAAGGATTTATCGACATCAGGGAAGAAAGAAGGTTACGGAAGTCTAGAGGAAGAATATTCTTTGCTTAAATTTCAATAGAGGTAGAGATTAGAGAGCCACATGTTGGGAGGTCCATACAGAGCAATGTCTGAAGAGGGAGAAAGTAGTTGTGCAGGAACAAGTTGGTAAAGTTATTCAGCAAGAAAAGCAACTCCAAAAGGATGACCCATTCACTTTAGTGACTGAGAGGTGGTTTTATTAGATATAATAGTTTTTCATGACCATATAAATGGAAATCATATGTTTCATAATGATTGTAAAAGTGATCATGTATTTTCCATCACTTATGAAAACAACATGATGATGTTTGGGCCTTTTTGTTGATAGCTGGGGAATTCATTTCTATTATGATGTAAACTTGACCAAAGAGTGTGTGTTAAAAACTCTTGGAAAGTATGAGGATGACTGGATCATGATTGGTCATATAATTGAACATGTAATTTGCAAATATTACACTACAGGTTTGTAGAGGAAACATGTGTGAGTTCATCACTTATGGCTCTGAAGAAAAAATGTGAAGGAGAAGGAAGTGTTGCCTGTTAGGGAACTTGCTGTGAAAATAAAGGAGTAAAAAAGATTTCAAATTATGTTTATACTTCTAGAGGACCAAAAACTGCTCAATGAGGAAGAATGATTTAGGTGGCTCCAGAAACACTCGATGATCAAACAGGGCTAAGTAAAGGCTCAAAAATAAAATTATTTGGATTTTCATAGAACTAGCGTCATATCAAATAGAAGATTTCATGCTTTCCAACGGCACAAACGGCACCTCAATCTGACATTGTATGTGAATGCTATGGCCAATCAAAGTTTTGGTCAACTAGGCCTCTCGGCTAAAGTTAACAGAGCACCAACTAAATTTGGAGCCCAGCGAAATCTGGAAGAGCCGCTAAATTTTGTGGAAATTAATGATGAAATCATTTCTAAATTTTTGGTGATGGTTTTTGGCAGCCATGACTATTGAAATTGTTTCCTAATTAAAGGTATGAGAAACCCAAAAAATATGTGAAATAAATTTCACCTATTTATTATAAAAAAAACGTAGTTTTTTTTATAAAATATTCCAACCCATAACCATTGTTATATATATATATTGGGGAAGCTTCCATTAGTAGACCTGCCACCCGAACTGCTACTCTATATTAAAATAGTGACCGACAGGAATCGATCCAGCCTGACCATGTGGTTGGCCCACTGCAGGGGTAGTCGCATTCCCATACTACATTTCGCAGCCAAAAAGCTAACAATCGAATTTAAAATATGGTGCAACCAGTTTAAACCACTGACCCCTCCCCTCTGAATGTGACAAGTTTCCAAGTCGCCCAATGACCTTTTATTAAAAAATTCATCATGCTTCTTTTATTTAAAACCCAACACTCACTCATTCATGGGGGAGTTAAAACTAAGACAGAAATCAATAGGGTAGAACCTTGATACAATTACCGAGGTGGAAGAATGCCTGGCATGAATTTCAAGGAGAATATTATTTGGTGTAGAGGAGGAATCTAAAAGATTCCTTTGAGGTGAAATTTCCACAGCATCAAATTCATGACATCTTTATACTCAAATGAATAAATTTTCCATAAGAAGTCTAATGGTGTGATCATTTTCCTCATATGAGCAGCAAATCTTCAGTCAACTTGCAGAGAGGAATCTTGAGGAATCTAAAAGATTCCCTTAGGGCCAAATTTTCATAGTGACAAAGTTATGTCGAGTTTATACTCATTCTTCTCAGTTTTTCACATAGAACATGATGGTGTAATCTGATTCCTCATATGTGCATAGAATTTAGTCGACCTGCAACAAAGAATATTTTATGGAATCTTGAAGAAATTTTTGAGATTCCCAAGAGGCTCGAAAATGTCAATCTCAAAAATTGTAGGTTCTAACCTTATACATAAATTATTTGCAAATTAATTCTTAAAAATAGAGAATAAAAAATAGCAAGAGGATAAAACATAAGACAGATATACACAAATATTTTCCTGTGAATCCCAAATCGGGAATAGAAACTTGATTTTTCATTATATAGCTTTTAGTGTTACAACACATATATATGCATGCCAAATAATTCATAAACCCCAATCCATTAACCCTGGATTATAACATAGCCATAGTCCTCTTGATCGTATCTAAAAAATACCATGAGCAGAAAACCATCATGCCCAAAACCATGTGCAAACCCATGCACAAAACCAAGTGACCATTTTTTTGCATGATGGCCTAATTTAATGAAAAAAATTTCAAAATGGGACCCTAACATGACATGAAAGAGTTGATTTGA
The DNA here is from genome assembly GCA_034641835.2 of Pinus albicaulis. Lineage (NCBI taxonomy): Eukaryota > Viridiplantae > Streptophyta > Pinopsida > Pinales > Pinaceae > Pinus > Pinus albicaulis. The sequence goes on along the minus strand of CM076574.1, from coordinate 1,037,667,569 downwards.
TCACTGGTGGAAGGATTCAAAAACTGACACTAACACAACTGACTGAACCTCCAAATAGGCTAAATACATACCCACTTGTAGATCTTCTTTGATCCAGATCTCCAGCTTATTTTGCATCAAGAAAGCCATGAATGTCCATAATCACTAGTGCCATGAAAATATCTGAAAACTTTCTTTACTATTGTCCAATGCTCCTTCCTTGGTTTTGACATAAACCTACTCAATACTCCCACTGCATGTGCAATGTCTGGTCTAGTACAAACCATTGCATACATCAAGCTACCCACTACACTTGCATATGGAACATGAGACATGTCCTCTTCTTCTTATTGTGCCTTGGGACACTATTCAACATATAGCTTTACACCTATAGGAATATGAACCTTCACTGATTTACTATCTTGCATATTGAATGTCTGCAATATTGTCTTGACATACTTCCTCTTTTTTAACTAGAGCTTCATGTTTTCCCAATCTTGATTGATTTCCATGAAAAAAATATAGTATGCAGCACCAAGATCATTCATGTCAAATTTGGAGAACAATTGGGTCTTCAAATCCTGGACAATTTCTTTGGCATTTCCAACGAGCAACATATCATCCACATATAAGCCCAAATATATAACATGGTCACCAACTAATTTAAAATACACACAGTCATCCTCTTTTCTTCTTGCGAATCCAAGTCCCCATATATAGGTATCAAATTTATGATACCACATCCTTGGTGACTATTTTAACCCATAGAGATACTTTTTTAACCTACATAAAAGCTCTTTCTTACCCTTCACCGTAAATGCTTCAGGTTGCTTCAAGTAGATCTCTTCTCCCAGATCCTCATGAAGAAATATTTTCTTCACATCAATCTATTCTACCTCAAAATCAAATGCAGTAACAACAAATAAAAGTAATCTAATAGAAGTAACCTTGGAAACAGGAGAAAAAATATCATCAAAATCAATTTCAGGTACATGGGAATAACCTTTTTCTACCAACTGTGCTTTGTATTTCTCCACCTTGCCTTCTGTATTCATCTTCTTCTTAAACACTCATTTTCTCCAACCCTCAACTCCACCAAATCCCATTCCTCATTTTTGTGCAAGGATTCCATTTCATTAACCATGGCCTCCTTCTAGAGTTTTTGTTCATAACTAAATCATGGACCAAAATGATAGCTCAAAATTAAAAGTGCTTAGAAGAGTGCTGAACCTAAACGAATGGAAAGGTCTCGTCGCTGCGATTCTAGTGCCATGAACTATTCTCAAAACCGAGTTCGTATGTGAAAGTTATTGAGGTTTGAAATCATCCAATAAACTGCAAAAATTGACCTTTGACTCAATTTGACCTTATGAAAAAAATTTGTAAAAAAAAAATATATTTTGCAAAATTATTTTTATATTAAGTCTGGAGGGCCTATCAGCAGGCGCCACGTGGCCCAGGGCCAGAGTCAAAGTTTCATATTGAAATTTTATGGAGTCCATGGGTTTCAAACCCCGGACCTCCCTCCGCGTGCAAGAGCGCCCAACTAGTCGGGCTACAAGTGGTTCTTAACCTGTATGGGTGACATTTTGTATTTGAAGTTTAATTAAAATATGGGTGGGCAGCAAAAGGGGCCAGCCCCCATACTTCAAGAGTCCACATGACCCAGCGCTAGAAACCACAGTGTTAAGCCCTGATGTACAATGGTTACAGCCACGGTTGGAGCCATTACATGTGACCACTTAGTTAAATTAAATGTGGAGGTTGATGTGGTATGGCTTATCTACGCGATTAAGCTGGGGGGGTCCGACGGAGATGCCACATGTGACCAGCGTAGTTGCAAAATAAAATGCCGCTGCAAACAGTTCCACCATTTATGGGCGCATTCCACCAATTCCAACTTGACTGCCATTTTGATCGGGCTAACTGGAGTTCCTCCAGTTTTGGAGGAGGTTTTTTAGTGACATTGGGAAAAAAATTTCTTTTACCATAACTTTCTCGTTTTTCGACCAAAAAACATGAAATTTTAGTCATTTTTGGGTCTCTTCGACAGTCCAAGAAGTTTGGCATAGATTTTAGGTCAAAAAAAGGTCATCTTTAGTATTTTTTTCTTCAATGAAGATGAAGGGGCCATCGGGGCAACCATGAGACAAAATCAGTTTGAGGCCTAGCCAGGGGAGCTAGAGTCCTTTTCCACAGTTCCAATAGTCTAAATTGGATAATTAAGATGTTATGAATATGATGAGATGGTTTGTAGAGCCTGTAGAGAACTTTTGAAGGCCAAAAATCTTCAGTAAACTTCCAGGGGCCATTAATGCCATCTTTTTCCAACAACAGTGCACGACCTAGCCAGAGCAGCTAGAGACCATATGCAGCAAACCAATAGTCCTTATTGACTTTAAACATAATTTTGAATCTAATCATAGAGTTTTCAAAAAAAAATTAGTACTTCTAGAGGTCAAAAACCCAGAAGAGAAGTTTTCAGTGACCCTAGTGCCAAGGGGTTCCGACAGGCGTTGGAGGCGAAACTAGAGTAGCCGGAGGCCATTTTTTATGAATGAAAAGTATATATTTACTATTTAAGACATTTAGGAACAAATGGAAGTGTTTTTAGAACATTTTGAGAACTTCTAGAGCTCGATAAGCTAATGTGAAATTTTGGGCAGCCCTGGGCAAACCATGGAGGATAGCCTAGTTTGGGGATGTTGTGCTCAATTTGAGAAATTTATCAATTGGTATTTGGTTTTTTATGTGTTTTTGATATATAAAGATTGGTTTCAGTGAAAAAAATTGAATTCTGAGGGAGTTTGTGCCATTTAGAAGCTCAGAATAGCTTAGGGCACCAACAGAACTAATCGTGTCAATGTGAGCCTAAATATGTTTGCAGATTTTGGACACCCATTAGAAGGATATTGATTGTATTTTTAGTCCTTTGGATCATTTTTGTATTCATTGGAGTTAAGTATTTACTTGTAAAAAAAACTTACCATAATACCAAAGAGCCGAGTCAAGATGACCATGCACAAAGGAGACGTAGCCCATGAGATTTTCGGTGAACTCTTAGATTAAGTTTGTTGTTGTGTTTAAATTTTTATTTGTTCCATTATGTTGATAGTATACATGTTAAATTTCAGAAATAAAAAATTAAATTAAGACACATAAACAATAAAAATTCATACACCACTTTCAAGTAAATAATTCCGCAAAAATTGTCAAGTACAAGCTAGATCATTTAAATTAAAATGAGTGGTAGGTTCTTGAAATAATACAAGTTATCTAGACCATTTTCAGATCAGGATGGTATCAGAGCACTTGGTTTCTTGCTTGATAGAGCACTTGGTTGCTTTATTGTATAGCGTGAAAGGTGTTTAAATAGTGTAAAAGATTGACTATTTTACTGTTTGCAAACTGATTTTTGTTTGAGTTTTCTTGAGATTTGGGGATAGCTACTGATTAGTTAAGTCCTAGAGAGGAAAAAAAGGAAGAGAAGGCATGAAGGCATATTCCTTACTCCAAAGGACCTCAAGGTCACCATTGAAACACAAACCCTCTTGACGATTGTTTGTTGTTGGCTGCTTGAATAAGAGTTTGTCTCCATAGCCGTTTTTTTCAAAAGCTTTGTCTATAGCTTTTGAAAGCTTTGTGAACTTTGTTGAAGTTAATTTTGTTCATTAACATCATAATGAAAAATTATACAAGTGAGGTTTCCTCCTTCACTATATTCTTCAATTAAGATATGAAGCATGACTTTATTATATTGAAGGACATGGTGCAGATTTTGTTTAAGGATAAAAGAGAAAGAAGTGAACTTCATGAAAAATTGTTTGCCATGAAGCAAGAGAAGGAATAAATTCTTCAAATATTGCATGATATGGAGATGCAGCTCCATCAAGCTCAAGAATATTTGACCAAGAACATGTGTGAGGAAGAGGTAACCCATTCTAATTTTTGTTCAGTTTCCTCATTAGAAAGATGTGTTGGTTCTTTTAAAAATCACACGAGAGGTATAGGGTCCAATTCAATGATTAAAATGGGCTATGAAGGCAAGGGTTTAGGCAAGAATGCAAAAGGCATGGTTGAACCCATTTTTGTTGAGGAACGACCCAAGAATCTTGGTCTTGGTTATGTGAAATTTAATGGCGAAGACTCCAAAGCCATGAAGGCATGTGGGGCTACTTTAAAGAGAACTTTTGTTCCAAGTTCTAAGATGAAAATATGTCAAATTTTTTTCAAAGATGATTGTGATTGCTTTAAGCCTTTGTTGCAGCAAGAAGATGGTATGCATTCATCTTATGGCGAGCATGTGAGTTCAGACAATTTTCAAGACAAGAGCGATGATGTTATTCTGCAAATGAAAGTTGGAGCCTCTAGTAGTTCATCTCCTCATGAAGGAAAAAACGATGAACATGCAAAGCAACACAAGAGGTATAAATATCCCCATGATCAATTTGATTGTGTTTCTGCAAAGCATGATAATTTTTCATGCTTAAATGGAAGAAAGATTTGTTGTACATACTGTGGTCGATTTAACCATGATGTTTCAAGATGCTAGATGAGGAAGAGGGCATATAGGAAGCAGATGAAGTAATGAAAACTTTCAAAGAAGGCACGTAAGATTTACACATATTGCCAAAAGAGGGGAAATGATGTCTCTCATTGTTGGACTTTTCATCCAACTAGTCGTCCCAAGAACATGCAGCAAGAGGACAAAAATATTGGTGCAAGTGGAACCAAGGATTCCATTATTGATGTGAAAATGGAATTTTCACATGAAGAAGAGTTGTAGCAGCAAAAGTCACCATGGAAGTGGCTTGGTAATAATTGGATGGACTTCTTAGCACAATAAGACGTACTCATTTTGTACATATGAAAATTTTGATTGTATGCATGTATTTTATGTTGTAATATCTCATTTGTTTGAGCCACCTTGGATCATTAATCAAGGCAGCAATGTTTAGTTTCCTTTTGCAAATTTCTCACTAGAAATTTTCTGAGTGAGTGTAAGAAAGACAGTTATAGACAGGAGGACAAGCACATCAAGGAAGGGAAGTGTGAATTGATTTCTAGTTGTGGTTCAAATTCACTAGCCATGCAAGGAAAGTTTTTGGAGGCTGAAGAGAAGAGGGTGTTGTACTCTCATTTACTATACAGATCAGTATTTTAGTCTTTTGGGGTCCAAAAGATTCCCAGTGGGGAGGTGTGATCATAACTGGATCATGGACTAGAATGATAGCTCAAAATTCAAAGTGCGTGGAAGAGTGTTGAACCTGAATGACCGGAAAGGTCTCGTATGTGAAAGTTATTGAGGTTTGAAATCATCCAATAAACTCCAAAAATTGACCTTTGACTGAATTTAACCTTATGGAAAAAATTTGTAAAAAAAATATATTTTGCAAAATTATTTTTATATTAAGTTTGGAGGGCCTATCATCGGGTGCCACGTGGCTTGCTCGGAGGCTGCCACGTGGCCCCGGTCCAAAGTCAAAGTGGCATATTAAAATTTTATGGAGTCCACGGGTTTCGAACCCCAGACCTCCCTCTACATGCAAGAGCACCCAACTAGTCGAGCTATAGGTGGTTCTTAACCTGCATGGGTGACATTTTGTATTTGAAGTTTAATTAAAATATGGTTTGGCGGCAAAGGCGACCAGCCCCCATACTTCAACAATCCACATGACCTGATGCTAGAAACCATAATGTTAAGACCTGATGAACGGCGATTACGGTGGCAGTTGGAGCCATTACATGTGACCACTCAGTTAAATTAAATGCAGAGGTTTATGTGGTAAGGCTTATCCGCGCGGTTAAGCCGCCGGGTCCGACGGAGATGCCACATGTGACCAGCGTAGTTGCAACATTAAATTCCACTTCAAACAGTTTCGCCATTTATGCATGCATTTTTCCAATTCTGACCTGACCTCCATTTTGGTCGGGCTAACTGGAGTTCCTCTAGTTTTGGAGGAGGTTTTTTAGTGACACTGGGAAAAAAATTGTTTTTTCCATAACTTTCTCAATTTTCAACCAAACAAGATGCAATTTTAGTCATTTTTGGGTCTCTTTGGCAGTCTGAGAAGTTTGGCATGGGTTTTATATCAAACAAAAATCATCTTCAACATTTTTTTCTTGAATTAAAATGAAGGGGCCATCAGGGCCACCATGAGACAAAATTAGTTTAAGGCCTAGCCAGAGGAGCTAGAGTCCTTTTCTAGAGTTCTAATAGTCTAAATTGGAAAATTAAGATGTTTTGAATCTGATGAGATGGTTTTCAGAGCCTGTAGAGAAATTTTGAAGGCTAAAAAGCTTCAATAAAGTTCCAAGGGCCATTAGTGCCAGTTTTTTCCAACAACAGTGCAGGGCCTAGCCACAGCAGCTAGAGACCATATGCAGTGAACCAGTAGTCATTCTTGACTGTAAACATAATTATGAATCTAATAGCATAGGTTTTAAAAAAAAATTAGGACTTATAGAGTTCGAAAATCCAGAAGACAATTTTTCAATGACCCTAGTGCCAGGGGGTGCCGACAGGTGTTGGAGGTGAAACCGGAGCAGCCAAAGGCCATTTTTTATGAATGAAAGTCTATCTTGACTATTTCAGACATTGGGAACCAATGGAATTTGTTTTAGAACATTTTGAGAACCTCTAGAGCTCCAGAATATGATGTGAAGTTTTGGGCAGCCTTGGGAAAACCGTGGAGGATAGCCTAGTTTGGGGCTGTTATGCTTGATTTGAGCAGTTTATCAGCTGGTGTTTGGTGTATGATGTGTGTTGGATATAGAAAGAGTGTTTTTAGTTACAGAAACATAATTCTAAGGGATTTTGTGCCATTTATAAGCTCAGGATAGCTTAGAGCACTGATAAAAGGAATCGTGTCAACATGACCCTAAATCTGTTTGCAGAATTTGGACAACCATTAGACGGATATTGATGGTATTTTCAGTCCTTTGGATCATTTTTGTATTCATTAGAGTTAAGTATTTACTTGTCAAAAAAATTACCATAATCCCAAAGAGCCGAGTCAAGATGACCAAGCTCAAAGGAGACGTAGCCCACGAGATTTTAGGTGAAATCCTAGATTAAGTTTTTTTTTATGCTTAAATGTTTATTTGCTACATTATGTTGTTGTTATACATGTTAAATTTCAGTAAGAAAAAATGAACTTAAGACACATAAATAGTAAAAATTCATAGACCACTTTCAAGTAAATAATTCCATAGAAATTGTCAAGTACAAGCTAGATCATTTAAATTAAACTGAGTGGTAGGTTATTGAAATACATATAAGTTATCCAGAACATTTTCAGATCATTTTTCCATCCTATGAATCCACTGCCTCCCTGACATTTCTTGTGTCATCATCGGTGATAGTTAAAGAAAATTTTGAATATAAAGAAGATGGACTATACCTTTTTGGCTGCGTTCTTTCTCAAACTGATCTTCTCACAATTGGAGTTTGTGGCTCTTCCTCTTCTGAATCTTGTTCTGTTGTAGAGTCTCATTCTTCCTCATTTAGCTCAACTCTATCTTCTCAAGCTCCTTTGGTATGACTTCATGTTTAGCAACATCTTTCACCTCTCGAAACACCACATCTCGGTTGTACACAACCTTCCTCATTTTTGGGTTCTAAATCTTGTAACCTTTTAAACTATCCTTATACCCAATAAATATGCACCTTTCAGATTTATTATCCAACTTGGTCATTTTCTCCATTGGGACATCTACATATGCATCACATCCAAATACCCTCAGATGTGAAAGAGGGGGTTTCTTACTAGTCCATAGGTTATCTAGACTATTATCCTCCAAATCTGATGAAGGTGATGTGTTAACGATGTAACATGCAGTATTCACTGCCTCTACCAAGAATCTTGTCCCAACCCGGTATCACTGAGCATGCTTCTTACATTTTCCATCAGCGTTCTTTTCATTCTTTCTGAAACTGTATTTTGTTGAGGTGTGTATGGAGTAGTCTTCTACTAATATATACCACACTTCTTACAAAACTCTTCGAATTCCTTCTTGTAGAACTCTCCACCATTACCTTTCATCAACACCATTATCTTATTCTCTATCTCGCTTTCCACCAGAGCTTTAAATTCTTTAAATCTATCAAAGACCTCAAATTTTATCCTCTAGAAATATATGCATGTATTCCTTAAGAAGTCATCTATAAATGAAACGTATTCATAGACTTACCTAGTGATGGAACCGACACAGGTCCACACACATCGCATTGCATAAGGTGTAATATCTTGTTCGCCCTCTTAACACAAGATGGAAAACTCAACAGATTTTGTTTCCCATATACACAATGTTCATAGAAATCGAAATCCATAGAGCAATTAGACATAACTTATACCATACCATTACCATGCAATATATGAAGGCCCTTCTCTCCAATATGTCCAAGCCTTTGATGACATAGTGGTGAGCCCTTGTATTTAACCAAGACTACTACATCTCCCAAAGGCTACTCTACTTACCTTTGTCAACCTGAGGTTCGTACAAACTTGGAGGTGAGAGTGCTATATACACAACAGATGCATTCTACTCATGCCATCCTCATTTGAATCCTAGGAAAGGGTGTTATTTATAGGGTTTCTGAGTTAAGTCGAGCTATTTTGCAAGAAAGGAAATCTACAATTTAGGCTATTGTGAGAAATAGAAGTATAATATGCAACATTCATGAAGTAAATTGTTGAATTGAAAATGCAGAAAGGAATAATAATCTAATCACATATTGTTGCGCCAAATGGCTAAGTAAACTCCAACTATTTTATGCTTAACTGTTATGCTTTAACAATGCATCTAGTCATGCACTAACTATGCTTTTAAATACTATGTTTTGAAACAAAAGAAGAAGGCGTTATGGTCGCTTAAGAAGGTCTTTGACTCATGGATTCAGAGTTGAAGGTCTCTTGGAGATTGTGGAAGGGTTAGGTGAGGTGGAAGATGATTTCTAGGTCGACAGAGAGGCTAACTGGATCTGCTACACGATCTTCTACAGGTTTCCTGTAGTGCTATAGGATGTCATGTAAATGCCACAGGAAACAGGCCAAGTGTGTTTTGAGGCCAAAATTGATGAGGAGAGGGCTAGAGAAGGTGAAATTAAGGTTTGTTTAGGTGGATGGAAGGTGTCCAACCCCTTTTTCCAAGCTCATAACTTCTTTCAAATTCTGTCTTGCACTTCTACGGTTGCTCTCGGTGTGGTGATGAAAATCTCAAAAACAGGGCTAAGGGGGATTTTGTTGAAAGGAGGTTGGTGAAGGGTGAGAAATTGAGCTATGGATGCTGGTGGAGTCCTTCTCTGAAGCTCTACTCAAACCTGCAAGCAAACTACCTGTTCATGCAATAAACATTGAAAAATCAATGATGGATAAGATGAGTTTAATTTCATAAGAAAACCTACTTATGCATTCAAACAAAAATATCACTTAGTATTCTCGACATGTTCATGAAAAATACAACAACCTATCTATTCCTTCCAATAAATCATAAACTGAAGAGAAATTTTGGGCATGTGGTGAAGATATTCCCTCCTCAAGCTCTAATGAAAGAGGGGAGAAAGTGAGGCTTTGACACATGGATTTTGAATTTTATATGCTATTGTACCATGATTTAGAAGAGCCTAACTACAGAAAATGTGAAATGTAAGAAAGCTAGAAAAAACCCATAAAGTAAAATAGCTACAATGACATAAAAATAAACATATATACAAAAGAGAGATAGACTGAGGCCAGTGGATTTGGCCCTAACCCATAGGCTTAGCTCTCTGAAACTAAATCAGTGAAGGAGAACCTGAATACTCATTTTATTGTAGAAATATTCTCATTACATAATCATGAAACTCTCAAAACTCTATCACAAGAGCTAAGAGTCTACTATCTTCCTCCAAAATTTGAATCCTAATCAGCTCCCGCTCTACCCTATTTAACCTAGAGGGTAGCTACAAACAACTCCCTAAAACGTATGTTATGTGTCCCCTTTGATTGCAAGAGAAGTCGAGCTTTGGTACACTTGATCTTTCGCTTTCTTGGCTACCTTTCATTTCTAGTTGTTGGAGGGAATCTCGAGGATCCCTTGGCTTCCTTTAGGAGTTAAGGAGGTGGAAAACCCTCCAGTAATCTCTCCTTGTTGTCTACTCCGAGATTTGATTGCACAATCTTCAACAAAAATGGAATATCTTCGTGGTTATCATGCATTTAACCCATATTAGGAATTCAAAGTATGAGAAGCCTTAATCACCATATATAGTAAGAAACATATGACCATAATGTAATTAAGTGTGAGAAAACGAGACTAATAAGGCTAAAAATCTCACAATTAACCCGTCCAATTATGCCTAAGGATGGTGCTCGTATGGTATTTTCTCCAGAGACCACTGGGATTTCTTCTCCACTTTTAGGAACCACATAACTGTTGCACCCATCAATAATAGAGCTAGCCAAAGGCTTGTACAAAGTTCCAATCCGAACTCCCCACATTAATACTATTCTCCCGAAACCATCTTGCAGGTATGTTTCTTGAACATTGTTTTTACATGTGCATCATCCATGTTGCTTACATAAATCACATTTATGGCCAATGGAGTAATATGCGGAAAACGATGAAGCGATCTAATACTTCCACCTTGCAGGTTCAACTTAATTTTTATTTGTTCGACAATTCTAGCCTTCCTATCATCCCCTAAGAATACATCACCACCATCATACTTAGCATACTTGCAGAACCACTCTATATGGGGAGTGAAGTGAAAGGATGCACGTGATTCAATCAACCATGCCTCATGGACTACATGTGTATTTCAAGAAGAAGCCAAATACGCATCCCCACCTTCATCTGAGGTGGTTTTCGCCTCTGCAGAAGGAGCATCATTAGATCCCTTTCCTTCCTCAAGAGCTTTATATCTATAGTCATTTTTTAAATTCCCTTTCTTTCCTCATTTCAGGCACATCTTTAGAGGCTTTCCTAAAGATTTAGATCTCCCTCTAGATTTATAACTCCCACTTGAAAATTTATTTTTGTTTCAGTTCTGGGACATTCCTCATACAAATAATGCATCTCCATTTTATCCCTCCATATTTTTCCTTCTCATTTCCTCCAACAGCAATTCTGAGACAGTTTCATCAAAATTCAAGGTATTTGTATTGCTACCTATTGCAATAACGAGACTATCCAACAAATATGGTAGAGAACACAAAAAACTGATGCACTTATATTCATATGAGAAATAAATCAACAAATGATAAGTGACTTACCACAATAATAAAGGAGTTCAGATTCTCTGTCACCAAGTCTCCATCCTTCATCCTCAAGTTATACATCTTTTTCCGTGGGAACAATTTATCCACTAGACACTTATATTGGTACAAAGACCCTAACTTGAACCACATTCTTCGTCATAGCTTCCACAGATACATTCAAAAATACTAAATCTGAAATACACAACCAGATTGTTCTCTTTGCATTCAGGTCAAACTTCACCTAGTCTTCATCTGACATTGTCGTTAGTTTACTACCCGAATCTACCGCAATCCACGGATATTTATCCACCAGCAGATCCTCCATCTTGAGATTCCACAACTCAAAACAATAACTATTAAATTTCTTGATCTATATATTTCCACTGCTCACCATATTCTTTCATCGCAAGAATCGATCCCATAGATCTCCCACTGAATAGGATCTACCATAGGCCCAAGCAAAAAACCTGTTAGCAGTAAAGGCATCCCCTTGAAGCCAAAACAACTCTCATACCAAATGTAGGTTTTAACCCTATAAAAATATTATCTGCAAACGAATTCTTGAAAACAAAAAGTAAATAATAGCAATAGAATATAACATAAATATATATACACAAATATTTTCCCCTCGATCCCAAACCGAGACTACCAGCTTGATTTTTCATTATATTCCTTTTAGTGTTACAACATGTATATATACATTCTGAAGCATTCATAAACCCCAATCCATTAAGCCTATATCAGAACATAACAGTCTTTCCCTTGGCTGGATCTACAAAATACCATGAGTAGAAAACCATCATGCCCAAAACCATGTTATAACCCATGCACAAAACCATAGGCGGAAATAATATACCACACACCCGACATAGCCATACAAATTTATACTCATTTTTCTCATTTATTTGCAAGGAATGTGATGGTGTGATCATATTTGTCATATGGGCAACCAAATTGCATTCAAAAGTGAGAAGGAATATTTGAGATTCTTGAGGGTCAAGATTTGATCGAGCCAGAAGGGGGTCGATTTTATATCCATTTGAACTGATTTTTTTCCAGGAATTCAACCCACAACCAATTTCTTTACCAGAGGCATCGATTTTGAGGTCATCCTCGGAAGTGGAGGTATAACATGCTGTTGAGGAGGTAAATCCCCTCTGCGGACAGAGGCGATCCCTACTAGCCCAGCAGGGGTCTAGCAACAAACAAACAATGCTATGACGCAAGCTCCTAGTTACGACTGAAAGACTTGGGATAAGAGCCTACCTGGATTCCAACGCTAGATCTGAGAAGAAGAAGCGTCCCCGTTCTTCAGCCCCGGCAGATCACAATCCTTCCACGATCTCCGCGGATGAACACCTGCACATGGAAGAAACGAACAGATACAAGCATAGAAACCAGCATACGTAGCTAAACATCAGTCAGAAAAGATGTTACTCGCATTAACATGATGGAAAATGGAGTGGAACCATAATCATAATCATCTATTAAGTAATAAACGAAGAAAGATTACAACCAAGTTCTGACGTCGCAGCCTCCTTCGAACGGGTCTCCGATCGTCCATGTCTCGCAAAGCTCGCCAAGGAAAGGGGAAACCTCTACAGAGTCTCGTGACAATGGTCTCCTTACTTGAGTCGGCCTTAAGGGAAAGAGAGGATTCTTTACAGCACAAAGGCTCTTGGGAATATGGAGATACAAAGCTTAGGCACTTCAAGACTAGCTTGCCATGGATTTGAGCAGGATTTTATAGATGGGGAAGGAGGGAGTTGGGATCCCTATTATTATGGGATTGGCCCTATCAACAAGGAAGGTTCCATGGGAGGTGGCAAAACCACTTCCCCTCCATAGAACTCCTGCAGCCAAACCTCCCAACTCAAGATAGGCGATGGTTGGTGAGTTTGTTGGAACTCAACTTCCGCCATCCATATTTAAAAAACAGTCCCTAAAATGGGTGGCGCGACTGCTGCTCTATGACAGAGCGCCAGGTGGCACGACCTATTTGCAGGATTTTCCCCATTGGCGCGAGTGTTGAACTTCCTGCTCGCGCCAATGCCAAAAGGGATGTTTTTCATGATTTTTGCAAGGAGATGTCTCAAGGGCAAATAAAGCTCATGCTTAGAGGAATGCATTGATGATGTTTTCAAGGCATAACAATGTTCACGGGTCACGAAATGGGTCCTCCATTGTGCGGGACGGGGAATGGTAGGGACGGTGAAAAATTACTGTGTAACAGATGCCCCCTAAAGTATGAGGCCCGAGAGAGAGAGGGGTGAAATGCTTTATGAGAACATGTTCAACTGAAGGCCCGCCGTCGGAAAACCTACGCAGAAAGATACAACTGATATCTCAAGTACATGATGTATATGTGGTATGGACGCAGCCATCCGAAACAGAGTATGCTATAATCCGGATCTAGGGCATGGGCGCAGCCATCCAACTAAGATCAAACAAATAGACTCAGGTATGGTCGCAGCCATCCAATCAGTGAGTCATGTACATAATGATAATAATCCACAATCGCAGCCCGGATTACAACAGACACAATCCAGGGTCTTGCGCTCCATCTCGACCCAAACAAGTACAAGTTCGAGCATGTGAATATGTGAGCTGATGTCGAACATGCAAGAACATCGTCCGATTACCAGCCAATGATGAAAGCTGTTAACAGACGCGAGAGAAACCACCAATAATGACAATGGTCCTCAAGGTACTACAGGTACAATCTACGGCGTGTGAATAAATGAGTTGATGTCGAACACCCGCAGAATCACTCGATCGGAGGTCAATGATGTAAACCTCACGTCGAATGCGACGAACCTACCATTGAGGCATGCAGGCTCCAAGGTACCATCAGGAGTCTCTAGACCAACTTCCTGGATAATGAGCTGAAGTCGACAGGAAGTGACCTTGATCGAAGGTGGGCCATAATGATTCCCACATCATCGACACGAGACAGAGGAACATGATGTTTTGTTGTGAATCAAGATCGTATGAGAAACAGAGGAAGGTTGATATTTGCAGAGGCCTACTTCTCTTGAACACATGAACGGCACGACAATGGACTTGGCAGTATTTGACATCAACGGATCAGAGGTCATGGTGACGAGGCAGTGAACAGATGAGAGGTCAAAAGAGATTACCCAAACCCATGGAGGCAAAGTGAAGCAACAAGATGAGATGTCCCCAACCCGACACGAATGCAGACAAGTGCCATGTTCAAGAGCGACATACTGCCGACGACAACGACGATGGTTCCATTTTTTCCCCCACCATTTCTGGCGAGTACCCCAATTATTTTTGATAACAAGCTTGAAGGGGATAGCATATGCTTGTGATATAAGTCCGCCCTTCGGGCGAATCCATCCTAGTGCATTTAACGAGTCCTAGGAAGGAGAAACTCGGAGGACGTCATTTCGACTAGATCCGATGTCATCAGGGTTTAACGAGTCTGACAAAGGAAGAACTCGGCGCCTTTTCATGTTTAAAGAATTCGAAAAGACAGCGGAAAAGAAAATTCCACAGGTCCCTTTTCGTAAATAGTTCCCCAGATCCGAAAAGGTAGAAAACAATATCCGGGAAAACCTCCTAGTCGCAATAGGCTAGGGTATTCCTTTTTCGTAATCAATCCATCCCAGCCCGAAAAAGGGTTAAACTTATACTGGGTGGATGTCGATTCGTGTCAATTTTAACGAGATCGAAACGACAAGGGCCTCGCCGATCTTTTCACATTTAGAGAGTCAGAAAAGAGCTGAAAGATGACTCTAGAGCGACTTTTTCATGTATTTACCGAGTCCGAAAAAGTATAAAATACAACTCGTTTCCATCTTTTAAGTCGCAAAAACCTGTTGCTGCACATACCAAGCAAGCGTAAAATCCATTTTTGACATAACATATGCAAATATTTGATAAAAATAAATTTTAAAACTCATTTAACGTCGAAAAAGTTATAAATATGTCTAATTGGTAAAAATAAAATTACTTTTACTATTTACCTTGGTAGAAAACAACAGTGGTCCATTTGGAGCAGAAACTTCCGTCGACGATTGCGACCAATCCAGGCAACCATTCAGCTTCTCGTCTGTCACAGGTAAAAGGCGATCCCTTGCTCTACATTTTCATTCATTTTTTAATGATTTTCCCTTAAGAATAAGTTTTATAAGGCCACTCTTAAAAATTTAGGGCTGCGCCCATTGGCGCGGGTATCGGGCACGGACCCGCGCCAATGAGCTCTTTTTTACAAAGGGCTCGCGCCACATGGCGCGACTATTCGCAAAACAGCCGCGCCAGCGGCCGAACCTTAAATTTCGCCCAAAATTTCGACATGTAGACCAAATTGCTTGGAATTTGAAGCTCATCAAAGATCTAATCAGGGGTTTTTGACCATGTGAATGCAGATAATCACTCAAAATGGCAATCGAATGGAAGGAACGAGAGCACGGAGACGAGGATGAACAAGCCATGCAAAGCCAAGCTTGCATGAACGCACTTAGAGACTGTGGATTGAAAAAATTCTTCCTCACGCCATGTTTACGAGCTCAGCCCGAGCTCCTCCAATATCTAATCATCATCTGGGATGAAAATGAACAGGTATTCAGATTACGAGACCAGGTGTTGGAACTGGAGGTCACTGACATTTATTTCATCACTGGATTGTCCCGCAGAGGTCCAATCCCCGTACTGACTGGGAGCAGACCATCCGGGGAAAAGATGGAACAGGTAATGGCACGGGTGTGCCGAGGGGCACAAACAGGATCAGGAAGCAAGAAGGTAGACATCCATACTATCCCTGATCTAGCACTGAGAGTAGTTATCCATACCATTATGCGGGCTGCTGGGTCGCAGGCTCCGCACGAGGCCACGAAGACTCAACTCCTGCTGGCCTCAGAATGCATGGGTCCCCTACTGTTCAACTGGGCAAAAGCAGTAACTATCAACATGAAAAGGCAGCTCACAAAGTGCAAACAGGGAAAACTGAAATAGTTCGGTTATGGTTCCATCTTGGTATCGTTCATTCTGGAACGCATACCAATCTTCCAGGGCCAAGGGGCCGCAGTGGCGAGTCCGATACCACGAGAGCCGCGAATGGCTCACTGGGCAGCACTGATGCCCAGATCTGGAGGTGGCCAAAAGATGTCTTGGAGGCCAGAGTTCTTTAGGTGGTTGCGGCACCAGCTGATCATTGTGGAAGACTGGCCCTATTCGGGAACTGACTTTACCGGGGACCCATATCTCCCACTACCGGAAGGAGACGACTGGGACGAGGAGCTGGGTAAGACCTCATATTTTTGATTTTATGTTTATATTTTTTTTTTTTGTTAATACACATTCATCTTAACACAATTATATATGCATGCAGATGTAGGACCTGAGAGACCAGCCGGGATGTCTCCAATCTCCCGGAGAACACAACTCGCCCCTGAGATCCAGGGGGAAGGTACCGGAGGAGAGGAACTGATCCAAAACCTCGAGGGGATTTCCCATGGGATCCCAGACTATGCCTGGTTATCAGATGTACCGATGGCATACCAGCGCCACACGGTGGGAGTTCCGAATCGGATCCACCGAATCCTGAGGCGCCTAGTGCGTGCAGTGACGTGCTATCATGAGCACCATGCGGATTAGTCCTTAGGATTTATGCCACACCTATTTTTTGAGAGACACAGTGTCTCAGGATGTACTAAGACGATTATGTATATTTTTTGAGTTTTATGTGCCACACTCTATGTAAACATTTCGATATCTATATATATACATATCTATTTCTGGATGAGTCTTTCTTATATGTGATGATGATTTATAAATTGCGCAAATGTCTGTCTAATACCAAATTTGCTACTGCATCTGTTAATGTATTCAAATGCCTGGGTATATGATGATATGTAATATAGTCAAAATTCCTTTCCAGTAATCGAATACGCAAATACAGACGTAAGATGGACGGGTTCCTTACCGAATAGTGTCCGTTCAGCTGTAACACTAAAAGTTGTGAATCTAGGTACACGAGCAATTCACGGATACCAAGGTTTACTGCCTCGGTTAATAATTCCAACACGGCACTATATTCCGCGATATTGTTCGTGGTACGTCCTAAACACACACCTTGCAGGTCAATCAACTCACCAGCAGGATCGTAGATTACCCAGGCTGCGGAAGACAGATCCCTGGTACTGCGGGAGGCACCATCCACGAAACCAACAAATGGATGAAAAGACATCTGCAAAACCAGGAAGACCCGATCAGCAGAAAGATGTTTACAAAGCACACCACACCATGCACACAAATGACAATCACACACCTATGTACACACACCACACCAAGAAATCATTTCAGGCATAGTACTTTTTAAGGTACAACCCATTCCTGGGCTGCGCCAATGGAACTCCTTCGTAGTCTATAAGCTCATAGGCCCCATTTTTCAAAACACGCTTTACTATATAGGGCCCGTGCCACATTGGCTGGAGCTTACCGGCTCCAAGCTTATCATGTGCCTGATCGTACAAGAGGACGAGGTCTCCTTCGATGAAAGAACGGGGAGAAACAGATTGATCAAAATGAGATTTGACCCTCTTCTTTTGTGCTTCGATGATCAAAGCAGCTAGACGACGGGTTTCATCCAACCGTTCGAGATACAGAAGACGTTCTTCCTCAGGAGAAGTATCTGATAAGAGCTCCACAGCTAATTTAAGCGAAGGAATTTCACATTCAACCGGCAGAGTAGCTTCCAGACCGTACACCAATTGGAATGGTGTGAATCCGGTTGCGCTCTTAGCAGATGTTCGGTACGCCCAGAGAGCTAAGAACAGTTGAAGATGCCAAGTGGATTTATGAATCCCAACTGTTCGCTGAAGCATAGTGACCAAAACCTTGTTCACCGCTTCAACCTGACCATTCGCTTGAGGGTAGTATGGTGTTGAGCTGTTGTGACGCAAGCCCAACGCTGAAGTCAGCTCCGCCATCATGTAATCGCGGAAATGAGTACCGTGATCAGTGACGATGGCTTGAGGAACCCCGAATCGTGCAATAACATGGTTGAATAAAAATGAAGCAGCCGTTTTCCCGTCAGCAGCTAGTGTAGGCATCGCCTCGGCCCACTTAGTGAAGTAGTCGACGACGACAATGATATACGCATGCCCCCCGACCGAGTGAGGGTTAAACGTCATAAAATCCACGCCCCATTTCGCAAAAGGGCCGACGGTAATAACGGGATGCAATGGCAACGGCGGCGCGCGCATCTTGCGCTGAAAAATCTGGCATGGATGACATTTTCGGACTGCAGTGATACAATCCTTGAATATAGAAGGCCAGAAATAACCTGCCCGTAAAATCTTCTGGGCAGTAGCATACCCGGACATATGTCCGCCACAGGCGCCACTGTGACAGTCATTCAAGACTTTCTCAGCCTCTTCCAAGGTAAGGCATCGTCGGAGCACCGAATCTACTCCAATGCGATATAAGGTATCTCCTACTATGCGGTAGGGTTGGGACTGGTGCCAAATCTGACAGCGGGCAGTTTTATCCAACTCAGACCGAAATGTCGCGGTCTGAAGATACACTATGATGTCACCATACCAAGGATCACGAGTATCGATAAGAAACAACGTTTCGTCCGGTATATGATCTTCAGAGTGTGCGGGAACAGAGTCTGTAGGGAGAGAACATATCAAATCCGCGAAGACTAGTGATTTAGTTGACTTGGCAGTGGTGAACTCCAAGTCAAACTCTTGCAGGATCACGATCCATTTGGAGTACTTGCCCCCTAGTAATTGTCTAGAAAGAATATACGTCATAGGGTTGCAGTCTGAAACCACTGTTATCGTGCGCAAAAGGATGTAATGGCGGAAGCGTTGTACGGCGTGTACGGCTGCTAAGGCCAACTTCTCGACATGTGCATAATGCGTTTCGGGGTCGAGAAGGTTCCGAGACAGGTAATAAACAACATGTTCATCACCGTTCTCGTCATCCTGCACCAAGACCATGGCGATGGTGCTAAATGCGGAGGCTAGATATAGAGTAAAGTCGCGGTGGTAGTCCGGAGGACGAAGCAACGGAGCATTGACTAGCAATGTCTTCAGCTTCTCAAAGGATTCCTGAGCAATTTCGTCCCAATGAAAGGGAACATTCTGCTTTAACAAACGAGTGAATCCTTTGGCCACCTCGGCGTAATTCGGGATAAAGCGCCTAAGAAAATTCGCCTTCCCTTGCAGACTCTGTAGCTGATACAGGGAGGAGGGTGATGGGATATTTATGATGGCCTCAACCTTCAGAGGGTCAAGGCGAATTCCGTCTTTCGAGACTATAAAGCCTAAGAGACGGCCAGAATCAACGCAGAAGACACACTTATGAGGATTGAGCCTGATGTTGTAGCGTCTGCAACGAAGAAAGATCTGGCGAAGATGCTCAGGATGGTCCTCTCGCTTACCCAAATGGGCTGGCAAGTCGTCCAGATAAGGCTAGACAATATGACGAATGTCATGAAAAGCGTAGGACATCGCACGCTGAAACGTGGCGCCAGCGTTCTTTAAGCCGAACGGGAGTTTTTTGTACGCGAAAGTGCCCCACGAACAGATGAATGTGGTCTTACGTTGATCCTCAGGAGCAATATTGATTTGGTTATAGCCTGAGAAACCGTCCATTAAGGAATAGATCTCACTCCCAGCACAATCGTCGATAATCTGGTCGATAAACGGAGTGGGATAATTATCCTTGGGACAGGCACGATTGATATCGCGATAATCCACACAGACTCGAATTGTACCCTACTTTTTATCGACAGGGACGATATTGGACACCCATTCTGTAAGGGGGATAGGATAAATAAAACCCGCGTTCAGAAGTTTTTCAACTTCTGCCTTGATAGCGGCGGCTTTCCGAGGATGCATGGGACGTAAGCGTTGGCGCACGGGTTTCGCACCTGGAAAGGTTGGAATCTCGTGCACGACAATACTAGGATCAATTCCCGGCATTTCCTCGTAGGACCATGCGAAAACATCTCTGAATTCTTTGAAAAGCTCAGTATAGACTTGAATCTCCTCGGGAGAACAAGTCACACCCACATGAATGTTCTCAACAATCCCCGGTTTAACGGAGATGTTGATTGGAATAGTTTGAGTAATGTTACTCAGATTACCCTCCGAAAAGACCTCGTGCATTAAGATCGGTGTTTGAAGAGGAGGGGAAGGAACCTGAGTAGCATAACGCTCCAGAAAATCAGTCATTGCCGCCAAGCTGGGCATAAACGAGGAGCGATGATGTCCATCGCCCCAGGGCAGCTCCTCAAGAGACATAGTTTCAATGATAGCCTCATCCGAAGGAAAAGTCTCTCTGAGAGGATCAGGTGAATCAGCCTGACCAAGCCAGGGGGATTGCGAGTAGACGTCGAGAGCCATGCTTATCGGAGCATGCTGAGGAGGTGGAGGGTCCGATGCGGCAACAATCTCACAGTAGCTGATCTCTACTGGCGTTAAAGGCATGGATTCTCCAAACTCATATACCTGCTCAGGTGTAGGAATAAGCCAGGGGTCATCAGTCCTGGACAACATGTTGACTTGAGCGGTATTCGGTGGCGGTGCGGGGAATACACCCATGAGGACTGGGTCTTTGAAAAGACCAGGTCCTATGCTGTCTGGGGGATTCGGAATTTGATCCATGTATGGCACGTTGTTCTCAGAGCTAGAGGTGAAAAATGACAACTGATCTACCGTGACAATCTTTCCCTCGTGAGGGAACTTAATGAAACGAAAGACAGTAGACGGCACGCAGAGCATGGCATGGGTCCAGCTGCGGCCAAGAAGTATGTTGTAGTTGAGTTTAGCGTCAACCACTTCTACTTCCACGTTGACAATTTTTCCTTGTAATGTGATCGCAAGACTCTCGAGAACTCCCAGGGGTTTAGATTCCCGACCATCAAATGCCTCAAGGGCATTGGGAGATGACGACAAGGCTGGAGAGCCGATGGCCTTCCAGCAAGTGGAGGACATAACGCAGGTAGATGCACCCTCATCTACGACGGCTCTATGAATGTTCAGGCCGTTAATCCCGACTTGAATGACCAAAGCGATTTGATGTGGAAGCCGGGGAGTAAAATTCTCCAGATCGAAAGTGAGAAGACTCGAGTCGGCGGGATCGATACCGCCGATTGCAGACAGTAAAGCCTTCCGTTGTGAAGGACAACTTTGAAGAACCTCGAGTGCAGACATGGCACATGGCGCCTGTGCCAGATCCTCAACAATACTGTAATGTTGAGCGGCACGAGCATTTGGATTATAAGAGGATCTCCGAAGAACACCTTTGGGAGGTGGCTTCACAACGGGTTCGAGAGTCGGCTTCTCGATTTCCAATGGACCGGAGGCAGGTGGGGGAGGTGACCCATCCGCAACTGCCTTCCCGGGTGCCTGCCGCGATTCATTGTAATCTTTCGCTCGCGTAGCGATAGTGATAGGTGCACTAGTCTTCATCATGAAAACCTGAGACCCAAACGGTGCAGATGGTGACGCCTGTTCGACCATCTGGGTCTGCTGAGATGGAAATGGCTCTTTTAAAACAGCCGGAGTCCCTTTTGAACCTTTAAGAAGTTGACTAACTTTGGACCGTCGTGGACAATCCTTAGTGTAATGGTCACCTTCACAGATGAGGCAAGGGAATTTCGGCTTACGTTGGGAGCCATCCTCAGTTCGAGCTTTAGATTCCGGTTTCGGGGCATCAGATTTTGATTTTCCTTTGCCCTTCTTCTTCCCCTTGGAGGATTTGTCCGTAGGATTGGCCTGGACGGCATTCACCTCCGCGGTTTTACCAGAATCGGATGAGGTGGGATTAGCAGAGGTATTGTTGGAAGAATTATCCTTCTGCTTCCCATTCGAAGACTTCTTCGAATTTTGAGAAACGGAACCAATGACACCATCCACCGTAGGGGTAGGCGGGGCCTTTGTGGTTCCGGGCCGTGGAGCATCAGTCAAGATGTCATAAAGCGTGCCAGACTGCGAATAAACAAGATCCAGGTACTGGGCACATGCGATAGCTTGTTCCTCCGTCACACACGCTCCCATCGCGATATCCTGAGCGATTTTATTCACAAAGGAGGTGGTGAACCAGTGAGTCAGAATCTGATCAGGTATGTGAAACTTGATCAGTCGACGACGGCGCCACCACTCATGGATGTGATCCGAGATGTGAGTGGCCGTGTTCTGCTTCAGAGAAGAGAGGAGGTGCGTCCCGGCCTCATACCGGACCGGTAACTGGAAGTGCGTGAGGAAAGCCATGGCTAACGAGTTGAAATCTTGAAAAATACCACGGGACAGTTCTATGTACCACTTAGCAGCAGCTCCTGTTAAAGTACGCTGGAAAAGACGCAGACGAATCGAATCGTCGGTCCAAGAGTTAGACGAACACCATAGGTGGTACGTCATCACATGCGCCTGGGGGTCTTCGCCAGCTTTGCCCTCAAACTTGGGACAATCTCCTGGTATCTTGGTGGGAACCGGAGGCCAATACGGATTATGTGAAATCAGATCATTGGTCAACTTTGAAACGTCCGGCAGGTCCAAGGTAGCCAGGAACGGAAATGGAGGGTTAACTGTCATGCCAGTCCCAGAATAAGGTCCGGTACCCATGCTCCACGGTGGTTGTGAATATCCCTGCCCCCACGGGTTCTGTCCCGTAGGATTCTGACCGTAGGGGGCATAATTCGTATAGCCAGACTGATTTGGATTCTGGTAACCATAGTGCGGGGCTTGATAACCAGAGTTCGTGCCCTGATTAGGCGTTTGCCCCGTATAAGCAGCGTTAGGATTTGGCTGCTGAGCGTAGGTAGAACCGGGTGGAGGAGGATGATACTGAGAGCTTCCAGGGTGGTTATAGTTCGGTTGAGACTGACCATGAGAATAATAACCACTCTGAGGATGAGTAGACTGCTGATAAGTGGAACCCTGCGGAGCCTGGTACGTAGGGCGCAGCTGTTGATTTGGCTGCGGCATTGAATGAACAGGCTGCTGAGCAGAGTGAACGGAATGAGAGGGCTTCCCTGAATGAACAAAGCGACCCGAGTGAGGGGCCGGCTCCGACGACCAAAGTTGGCCCGGAGCAACAAAGCAAGGCCGGTCGCGCAGCGGGACCTCGGCAGATGTTGCTCAACGTTCGTACCGAATGTCGGCAGTGCTGGAGGCGGGACACCGTGTTGTACCGTATGAGCCGGTTGGCTCGGTGGTGAACGAACCAAAGCCGTCGGGAAACCGCTTGGACTCGAAGCAATCAGCAGGGCAGGAAGCCCCGGGCCGATATGCAACGTTGGGAGACAAGCCGGATACCGGCGCGTTGCATCGGTAAAGAGGCCGGATTTAGCCCCCAGATCATAGGCCTGCCTGCTGATACCCCGCCGAGGTCAGAAAGGTGCGATTCAAACAGGCTATAATATGGTCCTTGCGATTGGGTGGGGCCATCGAAGCCCTTGCTGGCCCGCAGAGTAGCCTTGGATGGGCTGTCCCTGTGGGTCGTACAGATAGCCAGGTTGGCCTGCAGGTTGGCCTTGGAAGGGCTGTCCCTGCGGGTTATAAGCCTGGTTGTATGGTAAACCTTGAGCATACAGATAAGCCTCAGGAGCAGGAAGGCGCAAAATCTCCCCGTGCTCGTCAAGCTGACCCGGGAAACCATACACGGGAGTGCCGTCCTGTGCATAGTGCGAAAAGAAATATCGGTAAGGATCTTGGGGAATCTGTCCAGCTCCGGCGTTCGGCTGTTACAAAAATAACCGATACTCCTCCGGAGAGATATTCTCCGGTATAGCAGTAGCTAGATTAACATCTTCAGGAGTTGGCCCAGCCCTGGTAGCCGAGACAATAGAAGAAGAAGAAGCCACACAAACAGTGGGCCGCACGGGAACAGAAGTGACGGGCGTCGAAGGAGACACCCCGGGTGTAGTGACGGCTGGCCTCGAAGCAGGAGATGATATTCCCATAGAGGTAGCAGCTGAGATGATCTGACCTAGAGATCTGTATCCCTACGGTAAAGAAGGACTGGCTGACGACATGGTAGCCAGCTCAGAGTCGTCTCCCTCAAACAATCTACGAGGGATGCGCTGATAGTCATCAGACCCCGGAATTTCCTCACCAGAATCACTCATGGTTGATCCTGCCATTAAATCACGCAAAAGACGGCGAGGACTAGGAGGAAAAACAACAGCGACAAATGGTGAACCCGATGTAAGAGAAAGGAAATCAGCTCCTAATCTCAATTCAGACACAGGGTCCGAAAAGGGCCAATTGAACTCAACTGGTCCTCCAAAGGGTTGCTCGGCGAGAACCGGTCCCCCGTCAGGAAACTCGGAAACAACAGGCTGTTGTGGTTCAACAGAAGGCTGAGAAGCTTCTGAAGAATCGTCCGTGTAAGGACTACCAGTAGACGAAACTGAAGGTTCCGCCACTGTGGCAAAAGACTAGAAGAAAAGAGCGAACACACACACGGGCTGAAGACGAGTTAAGACACACGATCAAACAGTCAACAAGCAATGTCTAAACAGGTGTGTATCGTGGGCGATTGATTTTACCACATTGGAAAGTAAGAAATTCTACCGTTTCATATTTTAAGAGTCGAGAAACGATAAAAAGATGACTCTATCTCTTTCAGAGTTGACACAAGCGTGAAAGGACAAGCGCTCGACGGTCTTTTCAAGTTTAGGGAGTCAGAAAAGACCAAATGACTGCTCAGGAAAAAACTAGGCACAAAGGGTGTACCAAATATCCGTGAACTGCAATATACACCTTGGTTTCAATAATGAAACAGAAATCGACCAAGGACTTTTCGTACGTGCAGGTAGTCTCCCCGAATGCTGTGTTCGGTGTATCACGGGTATAGGGCGGCAGACTCGGCTTCCTGTGGATAAAGGATTGAAAACCTAGAGGGGTCTCCCTTTATATATGCGACGGTACGGGGAGCGCAAGTCCGTATTAGCACTGTCTAAAGCCAACAGGTGAACGACAGCTGCTAGGTTTAACGACGCCGGAACACGTCTCTAGCCTAGACCTTCTAAATATGCTTCGTTAAGTTCCAATGTTGCCTTAGGTTAATTGAATAAATTTTACAGTTGATCTTCAATTAAGTTTCAATTTCCAGGCCCTATCGTGTGTAGTGTCTCGAAAGACTCCTAAATGCAAGCTATATGCCACAATGCAACATTTCGTTCGATGAAAACTAGTTAGATAAGAGTTGAGAGCTTTTATGCAAACGAAATGAACGGAATACAAACAACAATGTCTCTAATGCAACTAATGCAACTGAAAACTTTTCATTCAAAACACTAATCACTAGCGATATGGAAAAGATCACAATTGCACTAATTAACAAAAGCAAAAGAGATTTTTTTTTTATTTTTAATGTTTAATAGCTAATGTGCACTGAAAACAAAAGGAACAATTTGAGAAATGATATCCAAGAGAGCGAAACAAACAAAATTCACTCAAAAATGCAAGCAATCAGATCCCCAAATCGACCAAAGTCTCTCAAAGCAAAGAAAAGACTCAAAAGCTTCCAATGGACCGTGTGATCTAGGTCCAAAGCAAGGGCAAACGAATTTCGAATGAAGGAATGACCAATCACCCAAAAAACGTGACAAAACAATCAGCAACTACTAAGAGGATGTGGAGAATTAACCAGCAAGTTGACAGGACAATCAAGACACCAAAACTCCCAAGGAGGGCTCGATACACTAAGCCACTAGATGCCCTAGGGCTCAAAACGTGAAATCGGTAGATAGAAGCAAACAACCAAAGGACAGAGGTGAGTTCCAGCCAA
This sequence comes from Pinus albicaulis, assembly GCA_034641835.2. NCBI lineage: Eukaryota > Viridiplantae > Streptophyta > Pinopsida > Pinales > Pinaceae > Pinus > Pinus albicaulis. The sequence continues at coordinate 1,037,641,572 of CM076574.1, read as the reverse complement.
ACAAGACTCCAACACACTCAGGCAGTCGGGAAATCAAGAAGAAAAGCACTGATCAAATCCAGAGAGCCAAAAAATGAAGAAACTCAAAAAACTCACAGGGGTGGCGCGAGTGTGAGTGTGAAACTGGCGCCAGAAGTCAATTGGCGCGGGCTAGACAAAGGCAACGTGCGCCAATTGGCGCGACTGTCGGGTTAAAAACTGCGCCAGTCGAGTTTCTCAGCAAAAATTTAAAAACAAGCTACTCCAGAAGCAGACCAATGCAAGCTAAGAAAACCAAGAAGCTAAAATAATGAAAGAACCCAACCCAGAAGGTTCATCAAGCAAGGAAAAACAATCAGAGCGAAACAACATAAACGAGACAATGAAAACCGGACGATCCCCAGCGGAGTCGCCAATTTGTTGAGGAGGTAAATTCCCTCTGCGGACAGAGGCGATCCCTACTAGCCCAGCAGGGGTCTAGCAACAAACAAACAATGCTATGACGCAAGCTCCTAGTTACGAATGGAAAGACTAGGAATAGAAGCCTACCTGGATTCCAACGTTATAATCTGAAGAAGAAGTGTCCCCGTCCTTCAGCCCTGGCAGATCACAATCCTTCCACGATCTCCGCGGATGAACACTTGCACATAGAAGAAACGAACAGATACAAGCATAGGAACCAGCATACGTAACTAAACATCGGTCAGAAAAGATATTACTCGCATTAACATGATGGAAAACAGAGTGGAACCATAATCATAGTCATCTATTAAATGATAAACGAATAGAAGTTACAACCAAGTTCTGACGTCGCAGCCTCCTTCGAACGGGTCTCCGGTCGTCCACGTCTCGCAAAGCTCGCCAAGGGAAAGGGAAACCTCTCCAGAGTCTCGTAACAATGGTCTCCTCGCTTGAATGGGCCTTAAGGGAAAGAAGGGATTCTTTACAACACAAAGGCACTTGGGAATAGGGAGAGGCAAAGCTTCAGCACTTCAAGACTAGCTTGCCATGGATTTGAGCAAGCTTATATAGATGGGGAAGGAGGGAGTTGGGATCCCTATTATTATGGGATTGGCCCTATCAACAAGGAAGGTTCCATGGGAGGTGGCAAAACCACTTCCCTTCCATAGAACTCCCGTAGCCAAACCTCCCAACTCAAGATAGGCGATGGTTTGTGAGTTTGTTGGAACTCAACTTCTGCCATCCATATTTAAAAAACAGTCCCTAAAATGGGTGGCGCGACTGATGCTCTATGACAGAGCGCCAGGTGGCGCGACCTCTTTGCAGGATTTTCCCCATTGGCGCGAGTGTTGAACTTCCTGCTCGCGCCAATGCCAAAAGGGATGTTTTTCATGATTTTTGCAAGGAGATGTCTCAAGGGCAAATAAAGCTCATGCTTAGAGGAATGCATTGATGATGTTTTCAAGGCATAACAATGTTCACAGGTCACGAAATGGGTCCTCCATTGTGCGGGACGGGGAATGGTAGGGACGGTGACAAATTACTGTGTAACACATGCATTGTTGTCATGTGTTCATTTGATTATTTGTAGAGATGATGATTTTATTTTCAGATCCGTATATGCCACTTTGTGATAGGATCCTTGTATGCCACTTTATGTGAGAGTTTGATATTTTTTCATGCTGATGGAGAGCTTCAATGAGTGATATTTCTTATAGAAGATCGTATCATGGAGAGACATGACGCTCTTGTTAAGGATTTATTCCTTGTATTGAAAAATAACACATCATGTATTCATCATCAACTTGTGGCAATTAATGAAGCGACCTCCCCACTCCTGACATCGGGCCTGGAGATGTAACCCACATTGGGTGAACTTCGTTATCAAGTTGTGCATGTTCTTTGATTTGGTGGTTGTGTCTATGTTTCCTCTTCTTAATATTATGCACATGTGGTTTTTCATACTCTTTCACATGCAATCATATTAACATCACAGAAGTAAAAGATCTCGGTTAATTTCCATAACTGAGAGAATTAGGATCAATTAATTTGGTAAATCATGAGCGCTTTGGTATTTTCTATTGTGGACACGGTTAATATGCTTTTAATTTTATAAAGGAGAAGGATAGAGACCATATATATCAATTTAGAATTTATTTTATGGGAAATATAGGAATGTTTATCGCCCATTGGTATTTGGATTTCAATCCCATAATGGAAATTTCTCCTAAGGATCATATTTCCATATATTCCCCTTCCTTTTTGGGCTAATGAGATTTTCAATAATATAGGAGATCAATTGGGATGATTTATATGTAGTGATATGGACAAGGAGAATAACTTCTATTGTGCCAAAATTTGCATTGGAATGGATTTTTCAAAATTCCTTTTGGAGGAAATTCACCTTAACTTGCACTATTGGTCCCATCTTTAGGCACTATATTATGAACATGTTCCCTTTAAATGCATTTTTTTTCACAAGTATTGGAAATTTTCCAAAAGGTTCACTAAGGATCAAACTTCTTAGCTTTATTTTAATCCTCTACCATATTATTATAGTAATGAAGAGAAAGATAATTCAAACTAGTTATGAGAAAATAGAAGAAGAGTTTTACCAAGAGGCAGCATACTAACAAATCTTAATCTCATCACATCCTCTCTTCGGTGATAGATATGAAGTTTTAAAGCCCCTGGAGGAAAAATTTATTGGTCATGAGGTCCAAGTTGATCAATTAGTTTAGATCACATGTCTCCAAATAATATTAGTTCATCCATTGAGGAAAAGTATTCATCCAAGCATACTCACAAAGTACTAAGTGAAAAAAAGAAAGAAGAAGAAGATGAAACATAGGATGAGGAAGAGATCAAACCCCCCTTGTTATTTTCCTTCATATTCAAATGTACTTAAAATAAATCCAACTTTGTCCTCACCCTTAACAAGAAGTAGGAAATATAAAAGCGAGAAAAACCTAAAATTTTCTATCAAGAATTCTTTTGCCTCCCATGTGTCTAGCAATGGGCTGATTTCTCTCAAAACATAGAAATGCTTGTTGCGGATTTCTCTCGAAACATAGAAATGTTTTTTTTTGTATCATCATATCCAAGCAACTTGTAATAATCAACCCTTGATATCAAGAAGCACTAGGTGCAACCTTTAGAATGTCTAGTATTAGATATTATGCCATTTTTGGGGCATATAATTGTTTTTAGCTCCTTTTTGTTTAGACTTACAGAAAAAGAAGAAAAAAAAAACTCTTGGTAATAATCATTGCAATATAATTTTTGCATATTTAGAGAACAAACTTTTACTTATACAAATTTTCTCATTATTACTAAAAATATACTTATTATTATTATATTTTAAAAAAAAACAAATAAAGCGGAAAAGGTTATGAGAGAAAAAATCATGCTTATCAATAAAAAAAGATTATAAAAGACAGAAAAAAAAGTTATTCTTAATTTTTTAAATATAATTAAATTCAACTAAAATTAAAAATAAATTATATTAAATATATATTTTTTTATTAAATTAGAGAAAAGTGTTTTTTTATTAAAAGCCATGAAAAATAAAATGAATAAAGGGAAAATTTCATTCAACCCCTAGTTATATTATATATTAAAATTTTTAATGATTGAATTTTTTGGTTTAATCAACTAAACCAAAATTATTATATATTTATATATTTACATATATCATAAAATATTTATTAATATATAATAATATTATTACTATATAGTCCAACAAAATATCAAAATTATAATCATTATTAATTATATTATTATATAATAAACCATCTGTCATAATTATAAATTTATTTTATTAAATTTATATAATAATTTATTTTATTAAATTTATATAATTTATTATTATGTAAAATTATTATAGGTAATATGGTTATAGTTAATATTAAGTTTATATATTTGATTATTATAATATAAATTAGTATATGTAATTTTACGATATTAATATAGCTGCTAATATGAATACTTATAAAATAAGTTTTAATAAATTATTAAAAAATTTAAAAATTATAAATAAAAAAGAGAATTAGAAAAAAAATATATAGCTTAATTTTCAATCACCATTATAAATATTATTTTTTTACATGTTGTTTACTTTTCTCAGCATGCTCTCAGAGTTCAATTGTGCTTTATGTCATTTGTGTGGTCTTCAATTCTATGATTAATTTTCTGGATGCAGTGATAGAATTTACTAGGTCACTTGTATGGGATTCTCTACATTGGGGAGACAGGGTGTTTCATTAATCAAAGAATTTATTTATCTATCAGGTCTGTGAGTTTGTGAGTTTCTATAGGATTCATTACATTGGGGAGATAGGGTATTCTATTAACCAAACATCATTTTGAGAAAACTAAACATCATGTGTGCTTTGAAAATTAGAGGTCACTCAAAAAATTGATATTCCACTATAAAAAGTTGAGGGAGGCAATTGAAATTTAGAAACAAACAAATAATCTTAACATGTAAGATTATTAGAAATTAAACAAAACTTAGGTTCTTTCTCTTTCTTGAATTATTTAGGTTCCTCCTTCTTTCGTCTACTTTCTCTCTTCTCTTTTTTTTTTATATTTTTAATTATATAATTTTATTTTATTTTATTTTATTTATAGATATTATCTTCCACACACATTTTTAAGTTTTCTTTTCTTATATAATTTTATTTATATATTTTTTATTTATTTTATTTTATTATTTATATATTATCTTCTTCATACATTTGTAAATATTTAATAACTTACTAAAAATAATTTTATAAGTATTTAATAATATAGTAATAGTATTTAATAATATTACATATAATAACTAAAATATATATAAAATTAATAAAAAAAATTAATACTATAATTCTATTATAATGATAAAAATTTATAAATTTAATATTTTACATAAATAATAATACAAATATAAATAAATCATTTTTTTATGATTAATCACATTATCAAGATTTGGCCAATAGTTCATCCTCCCAATATTTATAATTCTCACATTTTCATTTAATTATATAATAATCATATATAAATAATTAATAATTTTGATATTTTGTTTTACAATATAATAATAATAGTATTTAATGATATATATAAGGAGAGAATTTTTTTTTTCTGTAAATCACATTTCAAATTTATGAATCAATTGTTTTTAATGACTAAGTGTGATTCTTCATCAAGACTTTGATAAATTATTAATAATAAAATATTTAATCAAACTATTATTATTAATAAAATATGTTTATGATTAAAATTTTGATAAATTGTTAATAATAAAAGATTTAAACCAATATTATTAATAATAAACGATTTAATAGATTATTGTCAATAAAATATTGTTAATATTATAAATAAGGAACCTCCCCTTAACTAATTATATATAATATATAAATATAAAAAAAACATTAGTTTAGTTTACTAGATTCTTATTAAAACTTTCAATATATAATATAATTATGGGTTAAATCAATTTTTTCCTTTATTCATTTAATCTTTTATGGTTTTTATTTTTCTATTTAGTTTTATTGGTTTTTGGTGGTGGTTAATTTTTTTCTAACATCCATTATGAAATATTTTTTTTGAAAAATAAAATTGTTATTTTTTTAATAAAATTAAGTCTAAATTTTATAACCTAATGATATATTAATTTAATAAAAAGTTTTATTTTTCTTTTTCTAATTTGAATTTTTCTAATTGAATCATAGTAGATAAATGTATTTTGAGATTAATCATATTATTATTAATTGGTCGAGATTAGGAACTAGTTAATGTAGTTCATTCTTAAGATAAGATGAAAAAAGTCTCATCAATAATCACAACAAATAGTAAGGATGCAATATTGCCTAGATATAATAGTTGAAAACGAGTTAAAAACCTAAATGTTATTTATTTAGTTAATTGGTTATTAAAAATATATTAATTAATTAATAAAAAAGTTAAAGAAGATGTTAATAAATAATTTAATTACTTAAAAAATTTTAATAAACAATTTAACACTTAAAATTATTTTAATCACTATTTTAATCAATATTTTAATAAATATCTTAATTATTCTAATAAACAACTTAATAATTATAATAATATTTAATAAAAAATAATTAAAAAAAATTATTTTGAGAGTGCAAGCGTCTGTGATCCATAACATTTTAATTATAAATCTTCCGGGAAATCACATAAGAAATTTTTGAATCGACGTGTTTCGAACTATCAATTGTAGTTCATCATCAAGATAATGAAGATTGGCTGATCTGACAAACACATTTATATAATGAAGATTGGCTGATCTGACAAACACATTTATATCACGAAGAGAGAAGCAACTGTCAAAACCCAAAGAGTTAAATAATATAACTAAGCCCTCCTTAAAATTAAAAAATGGTCAAAAAAATAAAAATATAAAAAGAATCAAAGACATAATCGCCCTTTCATTAAAAACTCAAGTCAAAACTAAAAATAATATAAAAAGTAATTTATTTTTATTTTTATTTTATTTTTGTTGTATTTTAATTCTAGTTTTTAAATCTATTAATTCATGTATTCATGTATTTATTTATTTTATTTGTTGATTTTATTTTATTATTTATTTATTTATAATCTTTGACTTTGACTTGAATTTTTTTTTTACTTAATAACTTGTTTACTTTTTTTTTTTTTGTAGGGGGAGTTATTTTAGTTTTTAGTTTTGATTTTATTTTATTTTTAGTTTTTTCTTGAGTTTTTAATGAAAGGGTAATTATGTCTTTGATTCTTTTTATATTTTTATTTTTTGACAGTTTTTTTAATTTTAAGGAGGGGTTAGTTATATTTTTGGTTTATTTTATATATTTATATTTTTTCTTATTTTTGATCATTTTTTAACTCTTTGGGTTTCGACCGTTGCTTCTCTCTTCTTGATATAAATGTGTTTGTCAGATCAACCAATCTTCATCATCCTGATGATGAACTACAGTTGATAGTTTGAAACGCGTCAATTCCAAAAAAAATTATGTGATTTCCCTTATAATTAAATTTTGTTTTGATTAAATTAAAAGGAATGAAAATTTTATATAATAAAAGAGGAGAGAATTTTATATTATAATAATATAATATCAGACAAAGTTAACCCCAAGAAAATAAAATAAAAGAAACAAAAAAAAGAGAGAGGGAAGTGGTTCAAAATGTAATTGGAAAAAAAAAAAAAAACTGAATTATAAAAATAAATATTAATATTATATCAATTGATAAAAATAAATAAATATTAAAAAAAAAAAAAATTAGAAAAATGAAAAAAAAATCCTTACAACATTCATTTAAAATATTCAAAATATAATGTAATTGTATAAGTCATTAATTCATATAAATTAAAAATAATATTTAGAGCTTATATAATTATAAAATAAATATCATATAAAAAAATTAATTTAATTTTAATGTAAGTATGTAAACAATTTTAAATTTTTAATTAATTAAAAAAAAATTTAAAGGTGATTGAGATGAATGCAAACATTTAAATGTTGATTCAATGATAAAAAAAATAAAGTAATAAAAACAATAAAATCGTATTTGTTATACTTTGATTTTTTTATTAACTTGTGAATATGGTTTGTTACAATATCATGATCCAATACCATGGTTTATTAATATCTTGTGTTCAAAAACTCATTTTAGAACAGTGGATGTTCACCCCACTTTACCGTGGATATTATTAACTTGTAAAAAATTGGTTTTTTACAATACCATGGCTTATCAATACTACATCCCAAAAAAAACATTTTTTCTTTCACAATCAAAATATTTATAAAAATGCTAAAATATTCTTAACCATGGAAATTCATCCCCACTTTACCATGGATATTATTAACTTGGAAATAGTTTTTGTTACAATACAATGGGGCAATATCATGGCTTATCAATACCACATGCCCAAATAATATTTCACAATCAAAATAGTTTATAACAATTGACAAGATTAGTAATCAATATTCTTAACCATGAATATTCACTCCCACTTTTCAGAATCAAAATATTTTATAACAATATAACAATATTAGTAATCATGGATATTCACCCCCACCCCCACTTTGTCCTTGATATTATGAACTTGTGAATAGACTTTATTACAATAGCATAGGCTAACAGGATGTCTTATCAATACCACATGCCAGAATATCATAACACATTTCACAATCAAAATATTTTATATTGTAAAAATTAGGCTTTGTTACAATATCATGGTCCAATACCATGGCTTATCAATACTGCATGCCCAAAAAGCATAACTTTTTTCACAATCAAAATATTTTATAACAATGTGAAAATTTTCTTAACAATGGATATCCATCCTAGTGCACCATGGATATTATTAACTTGTAAGTAGTCTATTTTACAATATTGTGGGGCCAATACCATGGCTTATCAATACCACATTCCCAACAAGCATAACTTATTTCACAATCAAAATATTTTATAACAATATGACAAGATTCTTAATCATGGGTATTCACCCCTACTTTTCCATTGATATTATGAACTTGTGAATAGACTTTGTTACAATAGCATTGGCGAATACCATGGTTTATCAATACCACATGCCAAAAAAGTCATAACCTATTTCACAATAAAATTATTTTATAACAATATGACAAGATTCTTAACCATCCATATTCACCCCCACTTTACCATGTATATTATGAACTTGTAAATAGGTTTTGTTATAAAAAGATAGGCCAATACCATGGATTATCAATACCACATGCCAAAAAACCATAACTTATTTCACAATAAAAATATATTTTTTTAAGTTTTATGTTTTTAATCTAGTTTATGTTTTTTAATTGAAGCTAATAGAGAAAATTTTATAATCGGTTTTGAGAGAACAAAGGCCTAAAGAGATAAAGGTGGAGAGAGTGTGGATGAGAGGAGAGGAGGGAAGATAGAGAAGAGGATGGGAGAGAGATAGGGAGAGAAGAGCAAGAGAGAGAGGGGCACAAAGATGGAGGGGAGAGAGAGAGAGGGGGCGAGATACAAAGGAGGTGGGAGAGAAAGCTAGAGAGAGGACTCAAGAGAGATATGGAGAGAGAGAGAGATGGAGTTGGAGGGGGAGAGAGAGGGAAGTAAGTAAGAAAGACATAAAGAGAGAAATGTAGAGAAAGAGGAGTGAAAAGGGAGTGATGAAGAGAGAATGAGAGAGAGAGAAAAGCGCCTAAGGGAAGAGAGAGAGATATGGAGAATGAGTGTGTATGTTTGGTGGGTGAGATAGAGATAGAGAATAAGAAAGAGACACATAGATACAAATACATATATTATATACTATTATATAACTAGCCTAGAGAGAAATCAAATCTTTCAAGGTGTAACCTTTCCTCAAATTTTAAACTAAAAAAAAAAGTTTGCAAGTCTAGAGATTGGATCCCTATGGGGATGTATCGAGGATGATTTTAATATAACCAGACTTTGAAAGAATGACTTCTCCCTTTCTAAGAAACATATAACAATATTACACTTAAACATCAAAGTATCGTGAAGTATATTTTACGAAAATATATAACAATTGATTTGAAGAAAATAATTTGCAATTTTAAACAGGACAGAGGAGTGAAATAAAAATAGTGGAAAGAAAATAAATAATTAATAACAACAAAATTAACAATTGAAAATTCATATATGTAATATGGAACTAGATAAAAGAGAAATGAATGGAAATTATAAATTAAATTAAATTGTATACATAATCATAAATAAGGTTTGAAATAAATGAATTTATCCTACATTATATCACGCCCAAGTCCAATTCTAGGAGATATAAAACGGTAATTGAAATGAAAACTACACCTAATGAACAAATCGGCAATTGAATTGAAAACCACACCAAATGAGCAAATGTGGTAGAAATGAGGAAAGAAGGGGAGAACACGAATAATTCAGGATGGTTTCACTTTTCTATTCGCTAACACCTCGGGAGGTCTCGAGGAGGAGGCTCCAAACTTGCCAGAGCACCCGAACCGTTCTTCACCAGAAATGCCATGTTCAATCCCCATGCCAAATGGTCGTCTAAATGGCAGTGCAGAAACCACACTCCTGAACCAAATAAAAGAATATGATTGGTAAATTAGTATGTGGTTATTTTTATATAGATTGTAAATATTTAGAATATTTCCAAAAACTACAACCCACAATGATATTTAAATGCATACCAGATATATAATCAAAATGAATTCAGTTGAGCTGAAGTGCAGGAGTAATATGTATGAGTTTAAATATACCTGGATTATCAGCTCTGAATCTTATGGCAACCCACCCGCTCATTGGAGACATTATTGTGTTGCGTTCAGGGGGGTCAACAAGATTAAAGTTAAGCGGATCAGTTACGGGGTTATAGTTTCCCAGTCCTTCTCCCACCACATAGAAACTGTAACCATGAAGATGCATGGGATGATTCTCGGCAACGAAAATGTTTGTTGTCTGAAATACCAGTTGCACTGTAGAATTGTATTCCAGCACTTTCACTTTTGTTGCGTCTTCAGGATTCCAAAGAGTTTTAGGTATATCATCTCCCGTGTAGTTAAATGTAACCGGAGGATATGAAGGAAAATCCGTGGTAAAGACGCCATTAATGCCGAAATAATTAGCCTGAAGCACAGCGATCGTGGGCAACGTAAATGATACGTTGTTCATACTTGCGGTGAGCATCGTTCCGTTAGGGCCTGCACAGGTCCTCCCGGTGGGGCACGGACGCAACCCGAGACTAACTGTGGAGATAAGGCTGTTATCTATGCTTTGCGGAACGTCTATTGGGTACTCCACGGAAGCCAAGCTTCGGAGTCTTCTTGTAAATCCAGTGACAGTTGTGGTGTCATTGTAGTATGGAAGACTAGGGAAAACCGGACTGCTAGAATTTTGATATCCAATATACTCTATAATAGCAGTAGTCGTGGTGTTATCAATAGTGTCGGTACCCAAATTACTGTATGGTCGAGCGGCCATATAGTATTTGCCGACCGTCTGGTTGGCTGTGACAAGAACATCTGTAGTCTGGCCGGGAGAGATCACGATAACGTCCGTTTTGTAGGGTTTCGTGTAGGAAGCATCCACAGCCACAACAGTAAATTCGTGGCCTGCTATCTTGAAAAATTGCGCATTATTAAGTGCAGCATTGACAATGCGCAGAAGGTATGTTTCTCCATAGCGTACAGAGACCCGAAACGTTTCTGCTCCGAAATCATTTGGTTAGTTTCTAACTAGTCAATTTTCAACATTACAAGTTATAAATCTTTACTGAAGTCTATAAATAAAGTTAGTACCTGATGTAGAGCAGGAATACAGATCTCCTGGCTGTCCATTTATGGTGAAGGCATCGGATATATTCGGTGCACCACCTGTGAAGAGTGCTTCATTTATAACGTCAATTGGATTACTGTTCCACCATTCTCCTGTTCAATCACATCAACCCTTTGAATCAGTATTAACCATCGAAACCCTATAGGCAACCAAACATTTATGTATCGGATCTGATAGCAACCCATTACCTATAACTATAGGAATTTCTCCATGGGGTTTAGGAAACGGATATAAGCTTCCTCTTTTAGGATAGATTACGAAAGCTCCATACACTGTAGCTCGAAGCCATGAGATATGAGCATGCCACCACAAGGTTCCTTCCTGTTCAGTAACTGTGAATCTGTGAGTATAATTTCCACCAGGTTGAATGGGGCACTGTGTAATATATGCCGGTCCATCGGCCCAACATGTACGTAACTGCCTCACTCCATGCCTGACACATATTGATAAGCGATGACTATTATAATCAAACCTATTAATAATTATATCAATAACAGATCATGTATTGTTCTCAAAGATTCACATCGCGTTCCAATAGACATACCAGTGAATAGTGGCATTGTACTGGGCGTTGTTAATAACTTTAACAACAACAGTGTCTCCATTGTGCACATACTGAGTAGGACCCGGTAGCTGTCCATTGACAACAATTATTGTATGCTGGTTGCATAGTCTTGTAACGTTCTTCGGTGCAATCTGTGCAGGCATTGAAAAGAAACCATCAAAATATTGCAGGTAATGGGTTAATCTAAACACAATACCTTCGTTTTCCAAAGTTTATAGCTAGATGCAAAAATAAACCCTAAGAATAGTGAAAAAGAAAAAGTCAACTTACGACGAAAGTATGATAGTGTATTTTCGCGTGTGTAAAGGAAGCCAAACATGTAATAAATGAGAGGAGAATAAAAAGGCTGGCTGATTGCGAAGACATTGCTGCAGAACTAGATATTCTGCAAACCATAAAAGAGGTCTTCAACGAATAACTTATAACTATAACGCGAATAGATCAACCAATACAAATTGGAAGCTTTGTAATCGAATGCTCGAATGGTTTGTTTTTCTGTGAAGGATACCGAATATATAGGGAAAAAAAAGTGTGAAACTACAGCAGTGGCGTCATCAGCCGTTGCGTATCACGACAAATGGTTCAATTTTCTAATGACAAGGGGCCCAAAGTGAATCTAAGTATTTGGCGCAGGTACACTCTAATAAATATATTTATATGTTTGAATCTCATTCAAAAGAGATCTGGTTCTTCGCAGAGAAATGTGGGATCTCCGTGTTGAAGCTTATTTCGGCTGCTATCAGCCCATTAATGCGGTGACAGATACACTGCCCACCGTTAGATTTAAACAATTTTAAATCTAACGGTGGGCAGTGTATCTGCCACCGCATTAATGGGCGGATAGCAGCCGAAATATTGGTTGCCCTCCGGGTTCCGACCGCAACGTCTGTCAGTTTTGGTAACGTGTTTTTTGTTTTCATTAAGGTCAACTTTCTTGCGTATAACGATGCACAAAAAAAAGAGGTCGCACAGTGCCACATTAAACCTAAACGTACCTAATCAAGAACGAAGAATGTACATTAAACCTAAACGTAATTAGAAATTATCAACAATGTAGATGCAATTTGATTACATATTCTTATATCGTGTACCAATAATCTTACTGAGTCAAATAATTAATCTTAAACGCAATTTGATTGCAGATTCTTATATCTTACGAATATCAACAAAGTCAAATAATAAATTTCGCTCAAATAATTAATCTCACTGTTTTCTGAGATTTAGATTCTTATCTATCTTAAGAATACGAACCAAGTGAAATAATTAATTTCACCCTTCGCTTAGATTTTTAAGACATCATAGAATTTGGATGATTTATAAATTTTACCTTTATTATTAAACCATTTGATAATCCCGTTTCATAAAACTTTACCTTAACCTTAATTAAGGAGCAATTCAATAATCTAAAATCTTTAAATGGCAACATTCCAATTCAATAAATAAATAAATGTAACTAAATAAATAAGTGTATTTTTTAACATTTAGACAAACCTGAGATTAGGTATAGGTTTAAGTTTGAGCGGAACAATCTCCCCATCAATTAAATACTGTTACCACGAATATACAAAACTCATTAGAACTTAAAAGCCACTTTAAGATCATTTATTTTCTTTCTAACATCAAATATACTATGAATAAATAAAGCCTAATCTAAATATTAGGACAAACCGGTTCAACCATACAAATACAATACTAATTGAATACTTTTTACTCCTGAAAAGATTGACATCAGTAAATTCAAACACTAATGGCTACCTCCTTTGATGTGATGTAAACCGCAATTGCCGAAACCAGGACCTGACATCTTTGGTCGTAGTCAGGACGCGGTGCTCACAGTTTCTATCAATAAATTACTCAACCTCGTCCTATTCACGACTCTCCATTTTTTATCAATTAATTAATCAACTCCCCGACGTTACTAACTTTTTATCATTTACTCAACCTACGCCATATTCTTTTCCTTGAGGGCCAAGCATCGTCTCTCTATAATAAAATATATATAATGTAATATACCAGAATAAGCCATCTCTTTTTCCCAACATAAGGGATCACTTTATAATAGTAATATTTGTAGAATTGTAATGATTTGGTAAAAAAAAAATTCAAGATCAGCGAAACGTGAAAGAGCTTTCGCAAGGCGTAATATTTTTCTGTATAAATTGTTATAATGACGTGATTATACATTTCATTATAATGTTTTGGACCTTTCAATTGTTATAATGACGTGATTATACCCGTGATTATAATGTTTTGGATTTTTCGAACTGATACAATTTTGGGTGAGATCACCATGGTGGGTAACCCAATGATATTGTGTTGTTTTTTGAATTAGATTAATTGAATTTCTTTAAAAGAAATGGATATATTTAATTTCTACAAATTATATAATTATAATAAATCTATGTTGAATTTTGAACAAAATTAAGTGATAAAGACTATCTACATAGAAGCCAAAACATTTATTCCCTTTAATGGAATAATTAAGATGAGCCAAGTGAACCGCATGGCTATAATCCCACCAAGAACTCATAGATATGGCTATGGACCTAGCTTGATGTTATTTACAAACCATAATGTTGATACATAATAGCTATCATCCCACCAAACACTCATTAATACATATATGGCTATGGATCTACCTTGATGTTATTTACCAACCATAATGTTAATACATGCAAAATCCTGAACATCACTCCAAACTAATGACAAATCCCTCTAAAACTTGTAACTATTAATAACTGAGAATGAATGAAATACATCTAAAACTTATAACTATTAATAGCTGAGAATGAGTGGAGATCATAAGCAGTAATGAATGATGACAACTCCGTCTAAAACTTGTAACTATTAATAACTGAGAATGAATGAATGGAATACATTTAAAACTTATAACTAGCTGAGAATGAGTGGAGATCATAAGCAGTAATGAATGTGCGGTGGTTATGGAAATATGGAGTCTTTGTTAAAATCCTTCATAACCTACCCTCTCCCATGAAGAACAATAAAAAATTACATGTGCTGCCATTAGTTATAGAATGTGGCCAATGGAGCTATCGTTGAAATCCTTCATAACCTACCCTCCCACGGAGAAGAATCAAAACTTGCATGTGCTTCCATTAGTTATAGAATGTGGCCAAAATATGCCGGAGACAATTGTTGATCTAGCGATCATCTAAGGTCACGAGACTTGAAGTTTTGTGAATTATTACCATTCATGAGTGACTTTTATTTAATTATGATAAAGCATCACTAATAGACTCCAAGAAACTGGATTAAGTCGTTAGAGTGGTAAACTCTCTCCTTAGTTATTTCCTCATGTTATCACTTCGCACATGCATGCATTGCCAACCTTGTTTCACTTTTTAGTTATTTCCTCGTGTTATCTTTTAGCACATGCATGCATTGTCAACCTTGTTTCACTTTTTCTTTGTCGTTGCGTCATTTCTGAACTACTTCCTTGGACCATTATTATAGTTGGGTTACCTCTTTGCTTTGGAATTATCTCTCTAATAGTTGTCTTCCCCTTTGGGTACTTCTTTAAATAAATAATATATAATGTAATATATGAGAATAAGCCATCTTTTTTTCCCAAGATACGGAATCACTTTATAATAATAATATTTGCAGAATTGTAATGATTTGGTATATCTTTGTTTCAAGATCAGCGCTGTCATCACAATAGTGATACCTGTGGAATTGTTATGATTACTTGTTCGGAAGATGAAGAACACTCTTTCGCATGCAAACAAAGAAATATGAAAGAGCTTTCGCAAGACAACTTTTTTGTGTAATTTGTTATAATGACGTGATTATACATACGATTATAATGTTTTGGTTTTTTCAACATATACAATTTTGGGTATGATCACAATGTTGGGTAAGTGTGATATTGTGTTTTTTATACAATTTTGGTTATGATCATTATGTTGGGTAAGTATGATATTGTGTTGTTTAAAATGGTTTTTTAAATGTATAAATCAATTGACTGTTTAAAAAAAATTGATATATTAAAATCTTGTAAATTATACAATTTAAATTTATAATCATAACAATTTTTTTGAATTTTTAGACAAAATTAATTGATAAGGATACTCACTAAAGACCAGTTAAAACATATATTTTCATGGTGGGATGATTGAGATAAGCCAAAGTAGGACACACATGGCTATCATCCCCCGAAGCACTAGTGGATGTGGATATGGCCATGGACCTGCCTCTATGTTATTTGCAAACCATAATGTTGATACATGGAAGATCCTACAACATCACTCCAATCTAATGGAAAATCCATCTAAAACTTGTAACTATTAATAGGTGAGATTGAGTGGAGATCATAAGCACTATTGAATGTGCAGTTATGGAGATATGAAGCCATGTTTGAAATCCTTCATAACCTACCCTCCCATGAAGATCAATCAAAACTTGCTTGTAGTGTGATTAGTTATACAATGTGGCCAAAATATGCATGAGACGATCATTGGTCTAGGGATGATCTAAGGTATTGATCCTTGAAGTTTTGTGATTTATTACCATTCATGGGCCATTTCTCTTTAATTATGACAAAGCGTCATTGGGTGGCCTCTACTGAATTAAATTTTTATAGTGGTAAACTTTCTCTCCTTTGTTGTTTCCTCTTATGTTATCTCTTAGCGTATGCCCCATTCATTCTCAACCTTGATTCAATTTGTATTTGTTGTTGTGTCATTTCTCAACTACTTCCTTGGACTATTGTAGTTGGGTTTGTAGTTGGGTTTGGTTGGGTTACCCCTTTGCTTTGGAATTATCTCTCTAATAGTTGTCTTCCCCCTTTTGGTCCTTCTTTAAATAATTTCATATTTGGAGTTATCTCTCTAATAGTTGTCTTCCCCCTTTGGCTTATTCTTTAAATAATTTGATATGTACGAGGAGCCCTGGTATCCCTTTTCTTCTCTTCTCCATGGCTACCCATGCCCTTAGCTTCCTTCTTGCGAGTAGATATTGATGATTGCAACATCCTTCATTCTGGTTAAGAATGTATCGTCAATGCACTAGGAGCAACTGAAGGGTACCTGACCCTAAAGGACATGGAGGTTCTCAAGCCTAACAAAGAGATAAATCTTTAGCACATTTGTTGCACCCAAAATCCATAGAATGTTCAACATGAAATAATAGAAGTGAAATGTGGCATTGTAGGAGAGAGAGGATGTTTGCAAGTACCAAATTGACTAGAAACCACCTAGAGAGGTATCAAATTGAATTCCCCAAGGATAGCACACTAGAGGAAGATATAATGAACATTTGTATAGTGTAGATATATACTAACATTTCAAATTCTACTTGGTCACATATTGTTGAATAATAAAGAGTCCAATGAATGAGTTGCATTTTTTCCTGAAGACTTTGACATACATCTAAGATGATTTTAATACCATCTTGTCCTTCCCTTGAATCTAGGATGCTTTCCAAGTATCATAAAAGAGTTGGTCATAGCGAACATTTTACGTTCTTCTAGGTATGAATGTCTACTCATAATTTTTGTTGTTTCTTTCTCTTCGTTTTTGGTTTTATGTATATATGTTCAAGGATAGATTACATTGTAAAGTATTACGAAACAATATCTATCTTTTTTTTTTCTACACTTTCATGAACTTAATCTTTAGATGTTGAAGAAAATTGGGTGTTATCAATGGTTCAAATTTTGTAGGTAGAAGACTAGGGAAAAACATAATTAGGTATATTGTATAATTATAATGCATGAATATATGTTTCCCTTACAAAATAAGGAATGTAACATCTATTAGTTAGACTACTACTATAACAATCCCAACGTAACTTGATTAGAGATTTTGGAATATTTTGGATATGAGTGAATTCAAGTAATTGACTTTGAATCCAATCCTTTTACTTTGAATCTATTTCCCTTGAGCGAAAGAAAGTGTGGAGTAGCCTCACTTTCTTGTTGTATTTTATTCCAATAGGATTTCTTGAGTCATATCTTGTGTTATTGTGGCTTGCAACTGATTTTTATATTTGTTCTCTATTTTATACGTAATTATAATTTTCATGCATATGAAATAAAATATAATTAACATATCCATAAATATAAGGTTAAATAAACATTTATGGTGCAGGTTTAAGATTTTTGAATATATTTTACTATATTCATTGGGACACAATGTCCAATGGAATATCCACAACATTTCATGGATCAATATGTTTGTGTGTGTGTGTGTGTGTGTGTGTGTGGAGAACATTAACCACCCATGTGTCCACTTCTAATAATATGCTCGAAACTAAGTTTAATTTTTTTAATAAAGATGACCCTTTTAATGAGCGACTATTGACTAACTATTTAATAGGTTATATACATTAATAATGTATCTATGTAAGGGGGTTATAGGAGGACAATTAAAAATTAATTGTAAGAGATTGTGACACTTTTTATTACCTTATAGTAAGTATCTTTTTGTCAACTACTGAAACCCTTTATGTTTTCTCTCTTCCTATCCACTCTTAACTACACCTCTCATCTATGGAAGAAACCAAACTTGAATAGAATGGAACACATTTTCCTTCTAGTGGTTTGGTTATAACACACCTTGATTGCATAGCAGTGGTTAACATTAACCGCTTTAACTCTTATCAAGAGTTACAATATTGACTCTTCTAGAGTCTTATTCATCATGATTACATGTCTATATTGTTATCCATGAATAATGGGGTTCAATGTGGCATCCTCTCGAGTCATGGTGGTAATAATAGGAAGATCATGTTTTGGGTGGCATAATTCTTGCATATGGACTCTGATTGAAACAATTCTTACGCCATTTGAATGTAAGGTCTCTTTCTAAATTATCACTTATAGAGAATGAATCAATATCATATTTTATTATTGTGGAATATAATGAGTAAAAATGAGATTAATTGATTTATTTTTTTAAACATCTATTGCATGAAAGTTATAAATGAAAGACCCATGATATTATTATAACCCATGGTATTCTTATCAGTCATGGTATTTCCATGACCCATTGTATTATGATGATAAAAGAGAGACTGCAGCTCGCTTTTTGGGTATGATAGATTATCTTACTATTATTTCGAAAGATATTGGCTTCAAATCTTTGGAAAAAACCCTAATATCATTCTAGTTTTGATTGGGAAAGCTTCAACCCTAGTTAGTCAGTTAGATATATCATTTTGGTTTCTCTCATTCGACATACAAAAGATTCGATTTGGGTTGGTTTTGGTGGTAAAACAAGTAAACCCTAGTTGATTTGGAGGAAAGATCAAACATATTTTTCATAGGTATTTGTCATCGAAGCAAAGGATCCATCGACCTACCAATTTGTGGAGGCAATCTGCAATTCATAGGAATGAAAATTAGGGTCATACCACTAACATCATGCCATGGGGGTTAGGATGGAAGGCTACACTAAATTTGCATGAGAAATTAGGTTCCCAAAAATTGATTTTTTTTGTATGTAAAAATTGTTTCCTTGCATATTAATAAATCAAATTTAATTTTATGATTTGTTGTTGTCAAACTTATATTTTTGGCTATGTTATTATATTTCTTGTGCTATAATTTATGTAAAGGTTTCATCCAAATTTTTTGATGACATATGTTATAAAAAAATCATATTGGGTTGCATGCAAAGTGTTTGAATTTCTTTCTAAAAAAAAAAGAATAAAAAAATAAAATTGATTTTGGCCATGATATTTTAGTGAGGGATATTACAGTGTTATCAAAGTTGTGCATCTTTCTTGCATGAGGGGTTTTCAATTTAAGATTAGTTCTTAGAATTGTTTCTACTTAGTTGCAGTTGGGAATTAGTTCTCTCAATGAAAAAATTGCATCAACAAGAATGCTTGTCAATTTTTTTGCAATATTTTGAAAACTATAGCAAGAATACAACAATATTTCTTGATAAATATGAGGTGTTGGAATTTCTAAAGCATAATAGTAATATTAGAGAAGGGAGGAAGAGTAGAAAAATAGAAACTCTATGATATACAAAAAAAATATGTTGGTGAAAGTAGTGATGAAGATGATGCTCAATCCATATCCCCATTGAAAAGAAAAAGAGGTATATCACATCACGAAACCAAAAATTAGGCCCTCTACATCAAATGAAGAAGGACCTAGAGATACTTTTAGAGAATTGGCATTGCTTATATAGGTAGGTACAAAAAATGCTTACATCTCATAATCCCAGGAGGAAGAAGAAAATTTAGCAAGACCTCCATTATTAGAAATGAAGGTAGACAATGGAAACAATCATAATTCTTCTTTGGGCTACTCTAGAAAAAGGAATATTTTGTTGGAGATGCTCATTTTTGGATGACATTGACTCTACATGGGATAAGCATAAACCCATATGTAATCATTTGAAAATAATAATCAGAGGGAAAATTGTAATGATTAGAGGAGAATTCTCATGGTCTCTTGGTTGATTTTCATGATCTTGCATCTATGGATGTATCTATTGGAACATTTAGTGATCCTGAAGGCCTGGATGGACTAGTACACCATCTTAAGCATATGTTGTTCTATGCAAGTGAGAGATATCCCTTGGAATATGTTCAGATGTAGTATCTTATAAATCATCGAGGATAGTCAAACATTTACTAAATTTTGGTATACTGACATTCATTTTGAAGCGAATGTTGATTATTTTGAGGAAGGATTGCACATATTTGCTGAAATTTCAACTATCCCTTAATGTCACTTAATACCATATCAAGGGAAATAACTGTGGTTAAACATGAAAACAATAAAAATATCCTGGGGGATGCTTGTAGATGGAATAATTTGCAAAACAATATGTGCTCCATTGACCGTTCATTTCATAAATTCAGTGCGGGGAGTTTAGATATCTTGGTTGTGCATCCTAAAAAAAAAGACTAGATGTCAAAAATAATTTGATTAAGTTCTATGGTAACCATTATTATTCAAATATTGTGCATATTATAGTATAGAAGAAATAAAATATTGTGTACCTTAAAAATACCATGGAATCTAATTTTAGTGCAATAAAAAATACTCAACAAAACTACCCATATTTTGTGGGTCCGCCTTTTCACACTAAGAATTTACTGATTTTGGTGAGAATAGTACCAATTGAGGACTACAAAAATTCAAGAATTTTATGGTCGATCACTTTGAAATTGAAGAATTAGAAGGAAGAATCTGCAATATATCTAGGTCACCTATTAGGCTTGAGGTATGTGTCTCATTGTTTTTTGTTCATAAAACCTTTGGTTGGGAAAGAAGATTAACTACACAGGAGAAATAAATTACCTATGAATATGAATTATTTGAAGTAAGGATTGAAATTAATAATGTGGAGAAAGATCATATGGGTAAAAACGCGAAGGTGGGTTACACTTTTGTGAGAAACGCGGGTGGAAAATTAATTTTTCCAATATTTTGGCCAAACTTTTTAAATTAGTTCGGTCGAACTCATTCTGCCTTTGACATTGACAGTGTATTGACAGAGTGGGTAAATGGATTTTTGGTCGGAGATGGGGAAACCTGCAACCAATGTTTGGCTGAACTATTAGTTTGGCTGAAACTCTGAAAAGAATTCAGCCCAACTTTTTCTTATAAATATATATGCCCAAAGACCTCGAGAGGTTTTGGGCTTGTTATCGTTTGGATATTACCATTGTTTGATCTATTATTCTTTGCACTGGTTTTTTCTATTGTTGGTACCATTGCGCTGGTGTTTGATGTTTCAGGGGCGAGGAAGTAAGAACCTGCTACTTGTGTTTCTTTTTTTCTTTGTATTTTTGTTGGTTTTAATGTTTTTCTTCCTATTTTTTTATTCTTGGGTTCAGCGATCTCTGTCCATGTTGTGGCCTTCTAGCTGTCATTTACTATCGTTGTGGCATGTCTATTTTCGTTTGTTATTATTGTGGCCTGCCTGCAGCCGTTTACTGTCGTTATGGCTTGCCTGATTTCGTTTGTTGTCGTTGCGGCCTGTGTTGTCCTCATCTATTGTCGTCTTCGTCTCCAGATAGACCAATCCTAAAAAAAAATTTGTTGTAGAAGTTGTTTAATTGTGTGCAATGGATTGAAATGGCTAAATATTGTTGATTCGTGTTGTACATAAGAGCTTGTTTGATTCTTAGATATCACTTTTCCTCGAAGAATTGAAAACAATGTGTTATATTTTCTTTTTGATGGAGAAACCTCATTGCCTTTTTATTATTATTTAGACCCCAAGTATGGAGAAGCTTCACTGCTCTTATTTATGTATGTTATATATTCTTTATACAAGTTATATATTTAGAGAAGTTATACCTTTATATCAGTTATATGGGGAAATTATTTATAACAACTACTATTTGCAGAACATGTTCAGAAAAGTTTTAAATAGACATACAGAGAGTTTAGGACAACAAGACCCATACTTGTCCCATTAGAATCCATAATTTACATCAAATGACAGTTCGAACAAGGTTTAGGGAATCCAGACCCATAGACTTACTGTTTGTTTAATTGTGTACAATCGATTGATTCAACCATCATAGATCTAATATCTCTATTCTTTCCTTTAATAGATATTGGTTTTTTTACATTTTCATACTCTGAGCCAGATATTTTTTCATACACGCACTTGGAGGAAGGACGAAAAACCATTATGTAGTTGTTCCCCTATGCCCACATTCTAGTAATGTAATACCAAGTTATGGTGAGTTAGAGATTACTGATTGAATCAAAGATATGTACTCAGACAATATGCCTTCACAAGGAGGAATTTAGAACCACCAATCACTAATTTGCTCGAAAGGAGAAATGGAAGGTGTTCAAGCTCCATGAAGCTTGTCCATCGGAAATGATAAAATATAATATCTCTGTGTTCTTCTTATGAACACCAACTCAGAACTCTGTTCTTTCTTAAGCTTGTAGGTTGTATTTTTGTTTTGTTGCTTCCTCAGACCTTTGTTAGATTTTATTTGTTTTTTAGCAGAGTGTTTGATTGTGTACAATGCATTGAAATGGCTAAATATGTTTGATTCATGTGTACAAAAGAGATTTTTTTATTCTTAGATATCACTTTTCCTCAAAGAATTGAAAACAATTTTCTTTCCTTCAACCTCTGCAGGTCTAATATATCTGTTCTTTCCTTCAACCTCTGCAGATCTAATCTATATGTTATTTCCTTCAACTTATATATATCTAATAACTTTGTGTTCTTCTTATGAGCACCAACTCACAACTATGTTCTTTCTTAAGCTTGTAGGTTGTATTTGTGTTATGTTTCTTCTTCAGACCTTTTTTATATTGTCTTTGTCTTTCAATAGAGTGTTTAATTGTGTACAATGGATTGAAATGGATAAATATTGTTGATTCATGTGTACGTAAGAGATTTTTTTATTCTTAGATATCACTTTTCCTCAAAGAATTGAAAACAATGTCTTATCTTTTCTTTTTGATGGATAAACCTTGTTGTCTTTTTATTAGTATTTAGAACCCAGCCTTTGGGCTCTTATTTATATATTTTATATCTTATTTATACAAATTAGATATTTAGAGAAGTTATACCTTTATATCAATTATATGGGGATATTATTTATAACGATTACTATTTGCAGAACATGTTCAGAAAATGTTCAAAACACATACACATAGTTTATTACAGAAAGACCTGTAACCATCCTGTTAGAACCCATACTTTACATCAAATCACAATTTAAACAAGATTTAGGGAATCCAGACCCGTAGTTCATAAAATATTTAGAAGACATACAGAGAGTTTATTATAGAAAGACCCATAACCATCCTCTTAGAATCCATACCCGTAGAATTAATGTTTTTTTAATTGTGTACGATGGATTGAAATGGCTAAATATGGTTAATTCATGTGTACATAAGAGCTTGTTTTATTCTTAGATATCACTTTTCCTGAAAGAATTGAAAAAAATGTGTTATAGGATGGATTTTTATAGCTTCCTTATTGTCTATTTCATATAGTAGATGCACACAAATTTTCTTCTACCTTTTTATGGAAGTGAAAAAAGATTGATTCCTTATAAGTTGATATATTTACATTTGATACCTTAAATAGTGGTTGGAAAAATGAATTCTAGAAAAACATATGAAGTGAAATTGAATTGTATTCTATGAAAAAGGTGAAATTCATGTTGACTATAGTTTATCATTTTATGCATTTGGAGGCATGATTTTAATTGGAATTATTGATAGAAATGGTTTATTAGAGTAATGAAAACCCTTGGCTTCTTACCGTAATGATACTATAGGTTTTCCACTGTATTCATATTTATGTCAATGCTAACTATTTTTTACTAATGTACCTAAATTTACACCTTCCATGATGCTTCCTCTCCTACTGTTGTCATTCAATTTTATAATCTTGTAAAATGTTAAAAGTGGAGTGATTTATGATGTAATTGATCTGTGTTTATGAAAAAGGTATTATTGATGTCTATGTGAGTAGATTATGTTACTTAGTGCAATAGAGCACAAATATTGTGAATAACATAAACATCATAAGCAAATGAAAACATAGTCAAACACATTAACACAACAAGAATTTAATAACAAAGTTCACCAGACTTCCTGGCTATGTCTCCGAGTCCTTAGCTTCCAGTGTTGATCACTTTATTTAGTCTTCAAAATGATTTTATAGGTTTGAGCTAAAAAATGGAGACTCAAATGAGAAAACAGACCTCACCATTGTGACCGGCTCAAAATTTCGGTCAAAATTCATACAAATTTGCCTATGTTTCACCACTGTGACCTCCATACCCTCTGGAGAATCCAAACCCACTTCTGCCCTGCACAAAACCACTTTCTTACACAAAAACCACCTCTCCAATGCAAAATAACCTTGGAATGCGCACAGTGGCTTTTGATTGGTTCGCTCTGCAAAGGTTGAAATCAGAATTCGGGTGGCTTGATACACAAGCCCCACCCAAATGGTGT
The DNA here is from genome assembly GCA_034641835.2 of Pinus albicaulis. Classification (NCBI taxonomy): domain Eukaryota; kingdom Viridiplantae; phylum Streptophyta; class Pinopsida; order Pinales; family Pinaceae; genus Pinus; species Pinus albicaulis. The sequence goes on along the minus strand of CM076574.1, from coordinate 1,037,616,808 downwards.
TCGCATGGCATACTAGTCTGCACTCTTGTTTGAAGTTGTTGCATTCAAAAAAATTTAGGTTGGTGGGTTGAAACCCCCACCCGACCATTTCGTTGAAACTTTGCTCATTACCTACCATACATATCACATATATAAATGCGCATTAAACCTTATGATAAGGTTGATCATATGCTCCAATTATTGTCATTACACATTCGGAAAACATTTGAATGTGTTGCAGTGATTTCTTTGATATGGATACATCGCATTTAATACAGGTTCTAATGGTTACATTGATATCCTATAGATTATGGAATATCATGTCGTGGTTTGTATCCATATATATCATTTGATATATATCTCATGGAATTATATAGTATTGATCCAGTGGTAATATAAATGTGTTGTATAACATATATATCAAAATTTGTTAATATATATATGATTTGAACCTTGGATTATCCCTACTCATTGGTTTGTTTAAAAATATATATATATATATATGTGTGTGTGTGTGTGTGTGTGTGTGTGTGTGTGTGCCCAATATTAATACAAAACCTTTGCCTTGAATGCCAATTAAAGTGCTGGCCCAACCGATAGCATGGTTTGGCTAAGTCTTAGCCTTTCCTGGAGGTCATCGGTTTGATCCTCATTGGCCTCCAAAATTTTGCAAAGAAGGCCAAACTAGGCAAAATCCGGGCTGCCAGGTGTCAGCCCGGATTGGCCCATTCCAACCAATCAAAATATGACACGTCATTGATCCTGCTAAAATCATCTTGAACATGTGTCACATTCTTGGGATGACATGTGTCCTGTTGAAGTCATCTTTGACCTTTGACTTTCACCGTTGACTTTTTTCCTTTTTGCCCTACTTTTCCATAAACTTTGACTTGCGATATCTTCATCATACGAACTCAGTTTTATGCACTATTCGTACTGTTGGAATACTGTCAACGATAAATTCAACTTGATACTATTCTCATCTCAATTTGAATACTTTGATGTGGGGGCAAAATTAGATCCATTTTGGATCGCTCCTCCCCACTGGAAGCTTTTGGACCACCAAAAGTTGGTTTTAGCTATCGAGTAAGTGAGGACATATTTCCTTCACTTTTCCAATATCTATCCATCATGCTTTACTTGGATTTGTACCTTTAATTCCAACTCAAAGATACTCAATTTCTCCTCGTCGCAAAGTCCTTATCCTCCTTTTGAGAATTGTGTCCTCCTGCAACTCGTTGAGATACTCTAGTGAAAAATCTTTGATGGAAGGTACTTTAATTTTCTCTTCTAGATCTTCAATCAATAAAAGTTCATACAATCACAATTTTTCCACATTTACAATGGAATAGATCTACATATAAGCTGGTAGATCTAGGTGGAAATCATTCTCACCAATTTTGTCAAGAATTTTGAGAGGACCATATATAATTGGTTTCAACTTCTTACCTTCCCCTTGAAGTATTTCTTTGCTGATGTACAACCAGACTTGATCACCAACTTGAAAACTATGCTCAAATCGATGCTTGTCGTGCCTCGCTTTATACTTTACTTAGCTCTTTTCCAGTTGTTCCTATATTGCTTGGTGAATTTTTTGGATCTGTTCAATCAACTTGGTTGCCTTGTCCACATTATTGTGTCCGTCAACTACTATGTCTTTACCAAAGAAAAAATCCAAGGGAGACTTTTGTTCAAACTAAAACAAGTCTTAAATGGATATCTCTGAGTAGAAGAATGTTTCACATGGTTGTAAGCATGCTGTATATAACACAAATTCTCATCCCAAAGTTTGGGATGCTTTCGGAAATAACCTTGAAGCAACTGTACCACTGTCCTATTTACCACTTCTGTCTGGTTGTTTGTTTGTGGATGAAATACCATGCTCTTCTTTAACTTGGTGTCCGTGAGTTCCCATAAACTTGACCAGAATTTTCTGACAAATCGAGAATCTCGATTAGATACAATAGGAGTGGGTAGCCCAAAGTGAACCCATACATTTTGGAAGAACAACTGTGTAGTTTGTTTAGCTGTGACTTGTTTAGTACATGGTGTCAAAATACACATCTTACTGAATCTATCCACAACTACATACAAATAATCATGTCCTTTTCTAGACATTGGAAATCTGCCAACAAAATCCATGGATAAACTTTCCCAAGGACGAGAAGGAATTGGAAGTGAATTGTACAAGCATAATTTTTTGTTACTTGGCTTTCTTGTAGCACACATAGTACATCCTCTAATATATCTTGAAAATATTTCATTCATTCATGCCAATAGAAGAATCTTTGTAATTGTGCATTTTTTTTATTTACACCAAAGTGACATGTAATTAAAGAAGTATGTGCTTCTCGAATCACATTAACTCTTTCAGTTTGTGGAATGCATAATTTTTCCAAATGATATAAGATTTTGTCCTTTATGAAATAATCCAATTCTTCTACCTACTTTCCATGACTTAAATTTGCATATACAATCTTAAAATATGTGCCTTCAGCATATTGTTAAATATAGCTTTTGTGCATTACTGAATTATGCTTAAGAATTGTGGATGCATTTATGATTGGTTTTGATAACATTTCTGAAACCTTATTATGTATGCCTTTCTTATATTTGATTAGATGATGAATTTGTTGTAAGAAACCCATCCAACGATAGTGTCTTGATTTTTGAAATTTAGTTGTGTGTTAAGTCCCTATATTAATAGTGTAGTCCCTTATTATGTTAGTGTAGCCCCAATTACTGTTATTGTTGTACCCCTGTAACCTCCATATTGTTATTATTGTGCCCTTCCATTATTATTGTTAGGTCGGCTAGGATTACATTATGGCCCCACTAGGATTATATTGTGGCCCCCTGGACTCCTATATATAGAAGGAGGTTTTGTTCATTTGTATCATCCAAGAATTGTTCATTTATGTAATGTATTGGAGGTTTCCCCCTCGAAGTGGCTCATTTCTAAGGCGTTGATATCTCTTTTCTTCTCTTTTTGGAGCTGTTTACACAACATTTGGTATCAGAGCTTTGGATTCTAGGGTTTCGCTGCTCCAAACAGGTCATCGTGGAATTTTCGCTATAAAGTTTTTTCTACAAATTTTCAAAAGTTTAATTTTTTAAGGTACGAAGCCGAAATCCTGAGGAAGATTTTCTAAAAATTTCAGAGCCTGGTTCACAATATTTTCGGAGATATCATCTGTGGAAGTTAGGTCTTTTTTCAAGCTCCTAAACAGGTCATCGTGGAATTTTCGCTATAAAATTGTTTCTACGAAGGTTCAGAATCTGAAATTCGTATGGTGTGAAGATGAAATCCTGAGGAAATTCGTCAAAACATTTCAGATATTGGTTTACAATAGTTTTGGAGATATGATCTGTGGAAGATAGTTCTTTTTCAGGCTCCTGAATTTCATCTCAAAGAGGTGATCGTGGGAAAAGTTCAATAACTCTCTCTCTGGGCATCGGATTGAAGTGCCGTAAAAAGTGGTCACAAGTAAATGGACTGTGTTTTCTTGGCTATCAGTTTTGGAGACAAAATACGAAACAGTGACACGTGGAAATCTGTACAAGTTCGCTCTACTGAACCAGTCCATAATTAGGTCATTGTGGGAGATTAGACACAACTTTGTCTTGGAGAATCCAAATCAGGTCAGACCTGTGCCATTAAAAAGATAATTCAGAGGGATATTTCATTGCTGAATTTTAGATATTGAGGATTCACAATCACATATATAATCCAATTCCAATATCGAACTCCTCAAAAGCAAGTAAAATGTGTGTATTGTTTTTCCCGAATTACATAAATCTTTTTTGAAAAATTGGTTTGAAGTGATTCCAAGGGCCTATTGAGAATATATTTCAGTATTTAATTCTAAAATGCCTCCTAAAAATAATTCAACACCCATTAAGCCCTCATAAATCTATACTATGATGCATGAAGTGGAACAATTGTAGTATGAGATATCAAAACTATGGTAGCAAGTGCAACAAATTTCGATCTTACAAAGAGCAACCGAAGATGACATAGATGGTTTGAAAGAAGAAATGGAGGCTATGTTGGATGGTCTGAAGGATAAAATAATAGCTAATATGGATGATAAATTAGTGGAAGATGACATCGAGCATCAACAACAAGTTCTCCAACTCTCAAAGGATAACCTAACTTTGGTGCAAAATCTAATGAAAGAACAGGAATATCAACATCACATCGAAAGAAGTTCTGAAGTGGTCACAAAAACAAGAACTCGACAAGTACAATCAATTTCAGAGTATCTCAGCAAGTGGAAGAACTTTCTTGTAAAATATTCCACATGGGAGGATGAAAATTTTATACAGAAGCATCAAGAAATAATCAAGCGTTGAGGACAACACTTGTTTGAAGGAGAGGGGCATGTTAAGTCCCTATATTAATAGTGTAGTCACTTATTATGTTAGTGTAGCCCCAATTACTGTTATTTTTGTACCCCTGTAACCTCCATATTGTTATTATTGTGACCTTACATTATTATTTTTAGGTCGGCTAGGATTACATTATGGCCCCACTAGGATTATATTATGGCCCCCTGGACTCCTATATATAGAAGGAGGTTTTGTTCATTTGTATCATCCAAGAATTGTTCATTTATGTAATGTATTGGAGGTTGCCCCCTTGAATTGGCTCATTTCTAAGGCGTTGATATCTCTTTTCTTCTCTTTTTGGAGTTGGTTACACAACATTGTGAGTGTAAGTATTATAGTGGTTGATGATTTGTATGTATTATTGTTTCTTTTCCCATTATGTAATGTTTCCACTTTTTAACACTACATAATAATGCATATAATTCCTTATCGTATGTAGCATAGTTAACTATTGCTGATGTGAATGTCCAAGAATGAAAGAATATAGGCTTTCTGTGTTGCATCAACATTGCCCCCATGGAGTATTCACTTGCATCTATCTCTATCTCAAATGGATGCTGAAGATCAGGTAGTGCTAGTATTAGCGCTGGACCGATCCTTTCTTTCAATGTGTCGAAGGCTTTCTGTTGTTTTCCTCCCCACTGAAACATATGTTTCACACTTGTCAAAACATGTAGAGGAGCTGCAATCAAATAAAAGTTAGAAATAAAATTTCTCTAGTATTGTGCTACCCCTAAGAAACTTCTAACTTCTATATCAGTATTGGGCTTAGGCCAATTTACAATGACTTCAACCTTTGAGGGATCTATCTTCAATTCACCACCACCTACAATATAACCCAAATAATATTAGATGTCCTGCAAAATTCACATTTTGACAATTTTACATTGATATTTTATGTCTTTAACACATATAAAACCTACTTTACATGCTTTATATGTTCATCACATGTCTTAGTAAAAACAAGAATATCGTCTAAGTAGACTATTACAAAATCATCTATAAATGGCCTAAAAACATCACTCATGACACGCATGAATGTCACTGGAGAATTGGTCAAGCCAAAAGGCATAACCATCAATTCATAGAGTCTTTGCTTCATTTTGAAAACAGTGTTTCATTCATCTTGTTCTAAAACCTTGATCTGATGATAGCCGCTTCGCAAGTCTAACTTAGTGAAGTAAACTGAATCTTTCAACTGATCTAATAAATATTCGATACCAGGAATAGGATAAATATTATTTATTTTTACTCTATTTATTTCTTGGAAATCAATACACATTCTCCACAAACCATATTTCTTACATACCAACACGATAGGCGATCAGCAAGGTGAAGAGCTTGGTCGAATAAACCCTTAATCAAGAAATTTTGTATACCTGATTCTTTATCTCTGCATTCTCTAGATATGATAAACTATACATTCCAATGTTAGGAAGAGGAGCATCTGGATGCAAATAAATCTCATGTTCTATCTATCGCTTTGGAGGAAGCCCTTTAGGCTCTTGAAATAGAATATCAAAATAAAAAACAAATTTAACTAAATCTGCTTTTTGTTTAGGATTACAACCTTGAAAAGAATCATATTTATTAGGATCCTTTTCTTTTAGAATCATAAGTGCAAATTGGTTACTTAAATTTATAATTCTTTTCATCTATCCTGAATTTATGAGAGTGTAGTTATCTTTGAGTTTATGAGCTCTTAATACATATTTGATTCCATCTTTAGTGAGTTGATACTTATTTGTCTTTCGATAAAAGATAACATCTCTATCATACTATTATGGACTCCCTAGTACAATTCCACATATAGCCAATGGGTCTATATGTAATTCAACCTCATCTACAAACTTCGATCCAATTGCAAAACGAAGTTTGCATTGTTTTGTAACCTGTAGTTTATTTTTATCACACACCCAACCCAATGGGTATGGCTTTTTATGAGTCTTAGTTTCAATAACCGTTTTCTTTACAATCGATTCAGCAATCAAATTAACTTGAGAGCCACTATAAAAAAAAGTATCAATTTTAGTATACTTGGAAATGAATCTAATATGAAATAGATCATTTTTTTCTCCTCTCATTACTTTAATTATCAATAGAATGCGAAGAAGTACTTGTAGATGCTTAATAATTTTTACCTTTTATACCTGTAGCTATAATTGTTTTTTCATCTCCTAAATCTGATCCCAAGTCCTTTTGCATATCAGCAAAATTATTTTTCTCTTTATTCCCAAACTTTTTAGGCTCCAATTCTAGATGCAGTCCCCAACAGTGTGCCTCATCATGTCCTTATTTCTTACAGTGAGTGCATGTAGGCTTTTCTTTCTTTACTGTGTTCTCTTTCATTTCCTTCCATTTTTGTTTCTTATTTTCCTTATTCTTGATTTCAATATATTTAGATGACTTCCCAACATCATGAGATACATTTTTACCCCTAGATTATAGATGAGTTGCTTGAACTGATACATCATCTAAGCTAGTCGGATTAAACATCAGTATGGTATGTCTCAAATAACTATGTAGGCCACCTATGTATTTCAATAATGTTTCTCATGAGTCCAATGATATGCCTAGCATCAAAGCTCTTTTCCGAAATTCTTGATTATAAATTTGCACACTTTGACCCTTTAACTAATGCAATGTTTGCCAACTCATCATAGCTTGTTGCATATAAGCCAAAGGATAAAATTTCTTTTTAATAGCATAAAAAAATTCATTTAAATTTCAAAATGATTTTACCATTTTTTTGGAGATCTTCTCGTGTCTTACCTTCCCACCATACAAGTGTGGTTCCTCCGAGACGAAGGCTAACAAGATGGATCTTCTTTTTTTCTGAAATAACTTTATGTACCCTGCTATAAACTTCAATTTTTCTTATCCAATTATCAATATTTTTAGCATTAATTTTACAATCATAAATTGAAAATAAAATTTTACATCTAATTTGATCAAAGAGGCTTTCTTACTCTTCTTCTTTTTAGAAGAACTAGATTTATGAGAAGAAGATGATGATCACGATGATGGTGATGATGGAGGAGATGGTGGAAATAATGAAAGAGGATTTTCACCTGATTCTTTGCCTGGTTTAGGTGATGAAGTGCCTTCACCTTTTCCCTTTTTAAATTCCTTATACATCTCTTCTACCATCGCACGTATTGTGATGAAGTTTTACAAGAATTGATCTTATGTTCCCAATTTGTTTTCTTTCGCCATCTTCTTTTGCGAAAATACCCTTCCAATCTCTAGATTTGTTTCAACAAGTTCTCCTTCACCTTGCTTGGATTTTGACCTAGTAGGAATTCAATCTTCACATGACACTGTCAAACCTTTAAAAATTCAACCTTAAGCTCTAATACCACTTGATCTGTATTTATTAAAAAGGTATTATTGACATCTATGTGATTAGCTTATGTTACTTAGTGAAATAGATAGAAAAGATTGTGAATAACATAAACATCATAAGAAAATGAAAACATAGTCAAAGACATTAACAAAGAAAGAATTTAATAATGAAGTTAACCAGAATTCCTGGCTATGTCTCTAGGTCCTTAGCTTCTAGTGTTGGCCACATTATTTATTCTTCAAAATTATTTTACAAGTATGAGCTTAAAAATAGAGACGCAAATGAGAAAATGGACCTCACCATTGTGACCGACTCAAAATTTCAGTAAAAATGAGTATAAACTTGCCTATTTTTTTCCATTGTGACTTCCAGACCCCCCGGAGAATCCAAAACCACTCTTGCCCTGCAAAAAACCACTTTTCTGCACAAAACCACCTTTCTACTGCAAAACAACCTTGGAATGCGCGTGCTAGTTTTTGACTAGTTTGCTTTGCAAAGGATGAAATGAGAATTCAGGTGGCTTAATGCAAAAGCCCCACCCGCATGGCGTACTAGTCTACACTCTTCTTTGAAGTTGTTGTATTTATAAATTTTGATGTTAGTGAGTCGAAACACCTACACGACCATTTCGTTGAACCTCCACTCATTGCATACCATACATAGCACATATATTAAATGCGCATTAAACTTTATGGTAAGTTTTATCATATGCTCCAGCGGTTGTGATTACTAAACATTTAAATGTGTTGTGGCAGTTTCATTAATATGGATACATCACATTTAATACATGTTCTAATGGTTACATTGATATCTCGTAGACTATGGCATATATTCCATGCTTTGTATCCATATATATCTTATGATATATATCTCATGGCGTTATATAATATGGTCCTGGTGGTAACATACATGCGTTGTATAGCATATATATCAAAATGTGTTAATATATATATGCTTTGAACCTTGGATAAGGTTGTTATCCCTACTCGTTGGTTTTCTTAAAACACACACACACACACACACACACATATATATATATGCACCCAATATTAATACAAAACCTTTGCTTTGAATTACAATTGAAGTGATGGCCGAAACGGTAGCAAAATCTGGCTAAGTCGTAGCCTTTCCAGGAATTTAGGGGTTCGATCCTCCCTAGCCTCCAAAATTTTTCAAACAAGGCCAAACTAGGCAAAATCCGGGCTGCCACGTGTCAGCCCTGGATTGGCCTATTCCAAACAATCAAAATTTGGCACGTCATCGATCTTGCTGACATCATCCTGAACATGTGGCACATTCCTGGGATGACACGTGTCCTTCTGACGTCATCTTTGACCTTTGACTTTGACCATTTACTTTGACCATTGAATTTTTACCTTTTTGCCCTAGTTTGCCATAAACTTTGACTTGCAATATCTTCGTCACACGAACTCGATTTTACGCGTCGTTCGTACAATTGGAATCTTGTTGATGAGAAATTAAACTTGATCCTATTCTCATATGCATTTGAAGACTTTGATATAGAGGCAAAACTGGATCCATTTTTCATCTAATGGATATTACTAATCTAGATTATGTACATTTACTTTTCTAATCTTGTAAAATTTTAAAAGTGGAATGTTTTATGATTTATGTAGTGATATGATGATAGTGTGTAGGTTGATTTTCAAGTTGTGAAATTCATGTACATATCAAGGATGAATGATAGTACAAACCAAAAATGACATTAAATTATAAAATTTAAATGATTATTAAATTTTACATCTTGCATGATGCTTCCTCTCCTAGTGTTGTCATTTACTTTTGTAATCTTTTAAAATGATAAAATTTACATTACTATTCTCCGACCAACTCATCAAGGTGTGAATTTTGACATAATTTCATCAATCACGGCCACTAGTTGTTTTAGTAAGTGCATAAAATAATTTTGCAAAATTTAAGGCAAACTTTAAAGCATACTATGTACATGTCATTTCTATGTCATTTATCCCATAAAATTTAAGGAAAAATTTAAGGACATCCATGTACATACATGTCAATATTTCTCCCATTTCTCCCATAAACTGAAGGCAAACTTTAAGGATAACCATGTACATGTCATTTCTATGTCATTTCTCCCATAAAATTTAAGGCAAAATTTAAGGGTAACAATGTACATACATGTCGTTTTTCCCATTTCTCCCATAAAATCAAGGCCAACTTTAAGGATAACCATTTACATGTCATTTCAATGCCAAATTTAAGGATAAAAATGTACATTTCATTTCTCCAATAAAATTTAAGGCATTTGTTCTAGTGTTTTTGGAACCATGTACATGTCATTTGTATGTCATTTCTCCCCTTTAAGGAAAACCATCTACATACATGTCATTTCTCCCATAAAATTTAATGCAAACTTTAAGGCATGTCATTTCTATGTTATTTCTCCCATAAAATATAGGGCAAACCATGTACATGTAATTTCTCTCTTAAACTCTAGGCAAGACAAACTTTAAGGCATGTAATTTCTAGAAGTGATTTCTCCCATAAAATTTAAGGCAAACTTTTAGCAAACTATGCACATGTGATTTCTCCCACAAACTCAAGGCTTTCTCCCATAAACTCAAGGCAAACTTTAAGGCCTAAAACCCTTGCTGAGAACCTAAAGCAGCTGAACTTCTATACGATTTGAGTCACTCTGTTGAGTGTTAACTTCTATAAATTCTAAAGGCAGATTCTGTAAAGGACCAGGTAGCCTTTGGATATCTTCCTTTCTCAAAGGTGACATATAAAGTAAATTCCCCTACAGTCAATCTCTGGAACAGATCTAAATATAAGTTCTTCATTGTAATATCCATTTCAATACATGTCGTTTCTTCTATAAACTTTAAGGCATTTGCTAGTACTTTTGGAACTATGGACATGTCATTTCTATGTCATTTCTCCCATAAACATTAAGGAAAACCATGTACATGTGTCATTTCTCCCATACATGTCATTTATCCCATAAACATGGGAAACGTTAAGGATAACCATGTACATACATGTCATTTCTCCCATTTGATTTGCTAGTGTTTTTCGAACCATGTCCGTGTAGTTTCCATATCATTTCTCGCATAAAATATAAGGAAAACCATGTAAATGTGTCATTTCTCCCATATACATGTCATTTCTCCCAAAAACTTGACAAACTTTAAGGATAACCATGTACATTCATTTATCCCATTTCTCCCATAGCAATTTCTAGTGTTTTTGGAGACATGTACATGTCATTTCTATGTCATTTTGCCCATAAAATTTAAGGCAAACCATGTACATGTGTCATTTCTCCCATACATGTCATTTATCCCATAAAATTGGTAAAATTTAAGGATAACCATGCACATAAAATTTAAGGATAACCATGCACATAAATTTAAGGATAACCATGTCATTTCTCCCATTTCTCCCATAAACTCAAGGCAAACTTTAAGGATAACCATGTAACTCTCATTTCTATGTCATTTTTCCCATAAAATTGAAGGGAAACTTTAATGATAACCATGTACATACATGTCATTTCTCCCATTTTCCCATAAACTCAAGGCCAACTTTAAGGATAACCATGTACCTGTCATTTCAAGGAAAATTTTAAGGATAATCATGTACATGTCATTTCTCCAATAAATTTTAAGGAATTTGCTATTATTTTGGAACCATGTACATGTCATTTCTATGTCATTTCTCAAATAAACTTTAAACCATGTACATGTGTCATTTCTCCCATACATTTAATTTCTCCTATAAACTTGGAAAAGTTTAAGGATAAACATGTACATACATGTTATTTCTCCCACTTCTCCCATAAAATCAAGGTAAACCTTAAGGATAACCATGTACATCTCATTTCTATGTCATTTCTCACATAAAAGTTAAGGAAACATGGAAGGATAACCATGTACATACATGTCATTTCTCCCATTTTTCCAATAAACTCAAGAACAATTTTATGGATAACCATGTACATGTCATTTAAAGGAAAACTTTAAGGATAACCATGTACATGTCATTTCTCCAATAAAATTTAAGGAATTTGCTAATGTTTTTGGAACCATGTACATGTCATTTCTATGTCATTTCTCCAATAAACTTTAAACCATGTACATGTGTCATTTCTCCCATAAACTTGGCAAAATTTAATGATAACCATGTACATACATGTCATTTCTCCCATTTCTCCCATAAACTCAAGGAAATCTTTAAGGGTAACCATGTAAATGCCATTTCTATGTCATTTCTTCCATAAACCCTAAGGCAAACTTTAAGGATAACCATGTACATAAATTTCATTTCTCCCATTTCTCCCATAAACTCAAGGCCAACTTTAAGGATAACCATGTACATGTCATTTCAAGGAAAAATTTAAAGATAACCATGTACATGTCATTTCTCCAATAAAATTTAAGTCATTTCCTAGTGTTTTTGGAACCATGTACATGTCATTTCTATGTCATTTCTCCAATAAAATTTAAGTCAAACTTTAAGGAAAACCATGTGCATACATGTCATTTCACCCGTAAAATTTAATGCAAACTTTAAGGCATGTCATTTCTCCCATAAAATATAAGGCAAAATTTAAGGCAAACCATGTACATGTCATTTATCCCTTAAACTCTAGGAAAACTTTAAGGATAACCATGTACATGTAATTTCTATGGCATTTTCCCCATAAAATTTAAGGAAAAATTTAAGGATAACCATGTACATACATGTCATTTCTCACATTTCACCCATAAAATCAAGGAAAACTTTAAGGATAACCATGTACATGTCATTTTTATGTCATTTCTCCCATAACATTTAATGCAAAATTTAAGGATAACCATGTACATACATGTAATTTCTCCCATTTCTTCCATAGACTCTGTTGGGGTTCCTATGTTTCGGCCAAATTGGAAAAACCAAAAGATAAGACAACATCAATCCGCTTTGGGATTCAAGGATCTAGCCCTCCTGAATCCAGAGAGGGATCTCTCTATGAATGAGTTTAAATATGTGATCTTTAAAGCTTGAAATGTGATATTAGGCTAGTTATGAAGAGCATGGGTTTTTTTTGTTTGTTTTTGGTTGGGAAAAGACATGATGAAGGTGAAGGCAGTTCAAAATAAAGGGTGAAGATGAATGCAAGTGAAGGAATGATTCGGCTGATAGAATAAGCAAAAACAGCTTTAACCCATTAGGCTATGGAGTCATAGGGGGATTTTAATTCGACAGCAAGGTTCAGGAAGGATCCATGGGGCAAGTCACTTATGTCAAAGGATCTCTTAAGTTGATTTTATGGAATGAAACAGATAGGAAATGGAGAAAAAAACAAATGAAGAACAATGAAGAGCCTAAGATCAAGTAAGTGCTTTCAAACTATCTTGCTTCAGCATGTACTTAGGGAAAAACATAAAAGTATTCTGAGATCAGGCAAGTGCTTTGAGACCAGCCTGCATTGAAGTAATTTCAGTTAGAAAACATTTAAAAACGGTTAGAATAGCTTAAGGTCAGGTGAGTGCTTCGAAACTACCCTGCTTTCAGCATATTTTATAAGAAAACACAGATAATAATCACAAAGAGCAATCTAGATTGGGAAAGTTCTTTGAAACCAACCTGCTTTAATATACTCTTTAAATAGAACTTTAAAATGAAGAAAACATAGAAATAAAGCTTATCAGTAAGAGTAGGGTATTGTTGAGAGTAAATCCTAGCTCTATGTTTGTTGTTCTTTATCAGAGAAAGTGGACAGAGTGAAAAAATTAAAGAAATAACAATTGACAATGAGGAACACATCACCATTGACATAAATCAGGATCTCATAAATCAGCAGCTTGTATTTGATGTTCAAACTAGTTACAATCAACAAGCCCAATGGGTCTCTACACCTTCAAACTTCTCATATCAGCTTATGTATCTTCAACTTGCAAACAGGGCATCAGTAGCTTTAGAAAACTATTACATGCAATCATATATCTAGAGACCAACCACTACAATGTGGTCCTCAGGAGAATTTATAAGAAAAAATTGAAGTGGGTGGATTTCCTAGGGGTCAAGCATCATTAATTCCACAATCAATGCAATTCCTAGCCTTTGGGAACCAGGAAAGGCATAAGGTGGGAATGTAATCATTTCTAACTCTGCTTCATAACTCTATTTCTACCTTTCGAGGCCTAATGATCGAAAAGAGTGGCTTCTAGGATGTTTTTGAATCTTTTAAAAAATAGCTTTGCTGACAATTAGAGATAAGATCTTTTGATTTGTATTAATTGTTTAGCTATATTTAAGAAAATATCTCTTTTTCAGGTAATGACAAAGCCTTCTTTGATTTATGTGAGGCTGCAGGTGCCTTTAGGAGCTGGAGAGGGTTCGATTGGCCTCTGCTTGTGGCGGTGGAGGCTTTCTCAAATCGAAAGATGTCTTCATATTTTCCTAAAACAACTTTGATTTACTTGAGATCTATGTTTTAGGTTTGATCAAGCTTAACTTTTGTCTTACGGTATTTGTGACGTCTTTATCCATGGATTTAGGCTTTTTATTTGCTGAATGTGTGCCTCAATCCTTCAAACTGTGGTAGGAAATCTTCAAACACGAGTTTCTTCTTTGGCTTAGATATTTTAACACTGATACTCTTTGCTTCTTTTATGTATTGAAGTGTCTTGTTGATGTGCAGATGTTTACATCATTCTTTATAATGCTGCCAATGCTCATGAGACACCGGCAAACGCTGATAAAAAAACCCCGTGGAACAATCTCTTTGATAAATAAAGCCTGGAGGATCATCATCCTTAGCTTTTATTTTCCTTTTAAAATCATATGAAAAACCTTTAGAACCTGTAAAATACACAAAATAATTAAGAAACCTGCGTATTGGGTAAAAATACTTCAGAGGGTGTGGAGAAGGAGCGTGGCCATTGGATGGCATCATTTAACGGTGGGGATTTGTTAGAGGAGGTCAAAAGAAGAGTAGAGGGATAAAATAAGTCAGATCCGTTGATCACGCAGAGATCAACAGTGGGTATTATGCGTTAAAATCCTCCTGGTGGAAGGCGGAGGGTGATATGTAAGGTCTGATCAGATCTGGTCTGTTGATCTGGACACATGGATAGTCCAGATGCAATCAAAGGCATCGGCATCGGTGGGGTAAAGAAGTATGGAGGCGCCGAAGTGATTGAGCATTAGCCGTTGATCTGAGGATCAGATCAATGGTGGGGAGTGAATCGGAGGGATGGCCTATCAGGAGTGGAGATATATTGGATGCGCTCAATAAAACTTACGATGTGATGTAGCGCAAGCCGTTTAATCGGCTCAGGATCAACGACGGAGATTTGCTTTTCATCATACATGGTGAAAAACCTTAATACTTCATGAAAAACCCAAATTTTTAATATAAAACAATTTTTTCCTGTCGAGCAGATTAATATATATATGGAATGGTCATGGCACCCGACTATGGGGCCTTTGATTATATGAAATGATAATAGGCCCAGGGCTTTAAATGATGAAGGGCCAATCGCATCGGAACTGTTGGGCCCAGTCTTTCAATATAACCATTTAAAACGTTGCGATTGGCGCCTCGAGACTTAAACTCTTGGTCCCGGACGCAGGCTATATGGAACGAAAAGCAGAGAGGGCGGGGTTATATGAAGGGACTCAATCGACATCGGAGTTTTGTTTAAATAAAAACAAATGCACTCTGTGATTTGCTCCGACGCGATAAGCACTCAGGACCCTAACACTTGGTTCTAGCATTGGGGCGCATGGAGGGGAAGTGCTTTAAGACTTATCCCAAGGGGGCTTAAGTCTGTAATACAAAAAGGGATTTTTTTATGGGTTTTTGATGATTTTCAAATGGATTTGGGGGTTTCAGTAGAGTTTTAAAAAGGAGTTTTAAACTCTGTAATGTGGACTTTATGAAGGGAAAATGGGGAAAATGGACAAATGGAGGAATTTATGAGGAAGGAAAGGGTGAAAAATGAAGGTTAATTTTGAAGTGGAGGGGAGGAAAAAATGGTGTTTTTTGAAGCAGTCCTTTCTCTTTGAAATCATCAAAATTTCTGAACTTTGAAATGGAAATAGCAACGAAGATTGAAACCAGGGCATGATGTCTTCAAGAGGCTTCAAGAGATAACACTTTTGCGATAAAACTGTTTCTTGAAGGCTCAGAAAATGTTTTGGCCACCTTTTGATAGAACAAATTTTATAGGTGGCCAACAGTGGCTCGAGTTGGGGATGGTGACTTCTTGAAGGCATCAAGAACTTCAAACCTGCATTTCTCTGGGAGGTTGATCAGTGCCTCATCCATTGGGCTGCCTTTCTTTACTTGGATGATCTTCTATTTCTCTGAAATGTGTTAGCAGCTATAAAAAACAATGGATCTTCATCAACAAGCTTTGTACCTACCCAATCCTACTGATCTAACATTTTTTCTTCATTTGAGTGCACTTGGATTGGCAGACTCTTTTCATAACATTTTATTCTTTTGAAAGAAAAAATATAATCTAATTCTACTCCTTATTTCTCCATGAACTCAGATTAAACAGTTGAGTTCATATGTTTCTCTACCTAATCTACTAATATGTTAGGATTAAACAGTCTAACAGATTTTTATTCTCTATTTTCTAAAGCATAAATTTAAAAATAGTCAAGTCAAGATTAAGCTGTTTGACTTGTTGTGATCTATGGCATAAAAACAAGCCGCACATAGACATTTATTTTGCAGAAAATTTAAAACAAAATGGAAGGCTTAAGATCTGAAAGTTCAAAGCACTTCCTTCATCTTTTTTTAGCTCTGCTTGTACTTTTGTTTGAGCTGTTTTTTGGTTGTCCTCTGGTTCATATTTTGAGCTAATTAGAACCAGTTTTACCTCTGTTTTGACTCAGAAATTAACAGATTTGAGTCATCCCTCTTTGGAGACTTGGGTTCAGATTTTGAGCATGCTTGAACCTTTAATTTCTAGCCTAGTTTACCTACTGATAAGCCAATATTAAACAGTTTGGCAAATGAAATTCACTATCATATCAACAGTAAATTTAAAAATAATTAGTCAAGATTAAGCTG
Organism: Pinus albicaulis; assembly: GCA_034641835.2. Lineage (NCBI taxonomy): Eukaryota > Viridiplantae > Streptophyta > Pinopsida > Pinales > Pinaceae > Pinus > Pinus albicaulis. The sequence continues at coordinate 1,037,600,033 of CM076574.1, read as the reverse complement.
TTTGACTAACTAGAAGTGTGTTGTTCAGGAATGGCATTTAAGCTTGCACACTTTTAGAATTTATTTCTCTTTTTTGGTATGGGGTTGTACCTTTCTTGTTTTTACAATCTGCCCTCTTCTCTTTCTTTCACTGTTTTTGTATTTTTCTTTTTCTGAAACTAAACAAATAAATGGTATTTACAATGGAAATGAAAGTTTTTAAATTGAACTCAGCAGTAGTAATGCTTGAGCATCCTTCCATTGACAAGACCCCCAAACAGATCTGTGCCATCTAACTCTTACAGAAAAAATGCATTTGGACCAATGGTGGACTGAATAATGTAAGCACCTTGCCATAAACTATCAAATTTTCCATGTTTACCCTTATCTTCTCTTCTGGAGTCCCTATTAAGTACCTTGTCTCCAATTTTGAAATCACAAGCCTTTGTTCCCTTGTCAAACAACTTCTTTATTTTCTCTTGCACCTTTTGAGCTCCGTTTTAGACCTCTTCCCTTGTCTGCTGTAGATGTATTGTCTGATTTATCCTCCTTACCATGTTGTCCTCTTCTGACTGTATTTCTTGGACTAATTTTATCATTGGTACACCTAGGTTGGTAGGAAACACTGCATCTGTTCCATAAATGAGCTGGTAAGGTGAGATTCCAATGGACTTCTTTGTGGTCAATCTGTCTGCCCAAAAAGCATGCACCAACTTGTTGTGCCATGATTTTTTATTCTCTTCAAGCAGTTTCTTGATGATGGTCACCAAAATTTTATTTGATGATTTTGCTAGCCCATTACCTTGAGGGTAGTAAGCAGTAGAATGACCAAGTGCAATCTGATATCTCTGACAAAAATCAATCATATTTTTGGAACCAAAAGAAATAGCATTATCAGTAATAATCTTCCTCGAGCAGCCAAATCCAGACAGGATATGGTTTTCAAGAAATTTTATAATGACAGAATCTGCGGCATTCCTAGAAGGGATGGCCTCTATCCACTTTTTGAAGTAGTCAATGGCTGTGAGAATCCATTTGTGTTGGGTAGAGGAAGCAGGATGGATTTCTCCTATGAAATCTAGGCCCCATTGTTGAAAAGGAGCTTCAACAGTGATAGGTTGTAATGGTAAAGGAAGGAGTTTTCTTTTTCCCTAAAAAACGTGGCACTAGTGATAGGAAACTATCATTTTATGGACATATTAGAAGAGGGTGGGCCAGTAATAGCCAGCCCTAATGATTTTATTGGTTGTGGTTTTCTAGTAGAGATGACCTCCACACTCTCCTTCATGGAATTAATGCTTGATATTCTCTGTATCAACTTAAGGCAAACATTTAAGCAATATTAAACCATTAGCATTTTTCCAATATCAACATTCATTTAAAATGCAATAGTTCCTAGCTTTCAACTTTAAAAACCTTGCCTTTTTTTTTGATAAATTAGGAGGAGCATTAAGATTTGTAAACACATACAAGATGTCAGCGTACCAAGGTGAGTTTTGGAACTTCTCTTCCACAGTGGGAGCTGGTAATTCTTCATGTTCATCCAAGGCATCTACCATGTTAATGTCCAGGGCTTGTAGATTATATTTAGCCATTAACTTAGCTAAGCCCTGCCCTTTAATGAGTTTTGTGGGTTTCATTTCCAAATCATACTCTAATATTACAACAATCCATTTGCCCCTCTTTCCATCTGGGTCTTGTGACAAGATGTCTTTTACCACTATGTTAGGCACATAAGCAATGATGTGAGAATACAAAATATACACCCTGAAGTCTTTTAAGGCCTTCACCAAAGCATAGGTCCGTTTTTCCATTATGTTATCTTTCAAGGGTGCCTCCCTTAGAGCCTTGCTAAAAAAAACAATAGGTTTTTCCTGTCCCTCTAGGTTTTTCTGCAACAGGACTGTAGCCACAGTATGCTCTGAGGCAAAGGAAAAAATAAGGAAATCTTTTAAAAATTCAGGGCTGATTAGGACTGGTGCCCAGGTGAGTGCATGTTTTACCAATTGAAAGGATCTTTTGGCTTCTACAGTCCACTTCACTCCCACTTCTCTCTTAAGCATATTAGTCATGTTTCTAAGGAGCTCTGCTAAGTTAGGAATAAACCTCCTTAAGAAGTTAATCTTTCCAATAAATGATTGTAATTATTTTATGTTCCTTGGGTGGCTAATCTGTAGTATTCCCTCAACTCTTTTTTGATCTATTTTAATCCCCTTTTCTGATATAATATGGCCAAGGAGTTTACCCTATTTTAGGCCAAACACTGTCTTTTTGGGATTTAAAGATAGTCTAAACCTTTTTCACTTTTCAAGGACATTTCTTAGATGTTTAAGGTTCTCTTCATCAGATTTGGAATAAACTAGTATGTCATCAAGGTAAATTACAATGAAGTGCCCTATTTTCTCTGAAAATGCAATGTCCATGGCCCTTTCAAAAGTGGCCCCAGCATTCATTAATCCAAAATGCATTTTCACATACATGAAAGTGCCCCGAGGAGTGGTGAAAGATGTCTTTAGTTGGTCTTCTAGGAGTACTAAAACTTGGTTATACCCTGAAAAACAATCTAACAGAGAAATCCTCTTTGAACCAACTACCCTTTTTAAAATGTATTCCATTTTGGTTAAAGGGTAATTTTCCTTTAGGGAGGCTCTGTTAAGGTTTCTGAAATCAATGCACAGTCTGATTTCTCCTGTCTTTTTCCTTACGGCTACAAGGTTAGAAACCTAATCTAAAAACCTCACAGACACTATCATTCCTGCCTCATAGATTTTCTTGATTTTCTTTTCTACTAGAGGCAGTTGTATTGGGTTAATTCGACGCAGTTTTTTCCTAAAGGGTTTTTGGTTTTCTTTCAATGGGATCTTGTGCTCGATGATTTATGTATCATGGGCCTTTAAGTTCTCATAGCTCCAAGCAAACACATCAAAAAAATCTTTAAATAAGTCGATGTATTTCTTTTTCATGTCTACTGGCAAGGACCTAGATAATTTAATCATTTTAGGCTTATCTTGGGTGCCTATGTTGCATTCCTCAACATCAGACTCGACATGTTCTATAGCGGGTTGCTTTGCTACGTCGTTAAAATAAAAAAGGTCCTCTAATGGTGCTAGCCCCCTAGGTATGTTCTTGGCTTTTGACGGAAGTACCTCAATGTCTTTGTTTTCTGTGTCCTCGTACTCTTCAGTATATGTTCTAAGTTTTTTAGTTAACATGTTGATTTTTATGGAACAAGACGATTTTTCTTCCTCAGGGGCTCTTCGTTCATGAAATTTTCATCGGATTTAGAATCTGAATCAAATAATTCAAACTCATTCCTTCCAAGTAGGAAATCCTCTATCTGCTTGTTGCCCTCAAAGACCTGCCAATATTTCTCATTATCTGGCACTGCGGGTCTATATTTTGTTCGAATGGTGATATGTTTGTCACTAGGTGATTCTTGACATGAACTGGTAGCACAAGCCAATCCGTTCAAAATTATGTTTTGACTCCTTGGGACAAACACGAGTTCATATTTTGTAAACGTTTTTAGGAAATCCATGGCATTATTTTTGTATACCCTCAGTCTAGGATGATTTACGACATACTCTCCATTTAGCTGTTTAATGACTAATTCTAAGTCTCCCTAAACAATTATCTTCTTGGCTCCTAGTCCTTTCAATAGACGCAATCCTAGGAGGAGAGCCTCATACTCTGCAATGTTGTTAGTACATTTGAAATCTAGCCTGAAAGCATGGTTCTCGGAGTAGTTTTTTTTAGTGTCGACCAACCACACCCCAGCTCCCGCACTCTTTTTAGTGAAAAACCCATCAAATTTCATGCACCATAAGGGACTATTTGTAGGGTTAACATCATTCTCATCCCTAGTGCCATGTTCATCATTATGTTGTATTTTGAGATCCGCACCATGTCGTGACGGGTCTCGTTCTTCAGGATTTTCAAGGAGTTCAGAGTGATAGGTAATATGTTGTTTGCATTCTTGGTTCTGTTCACTCTGGTTTAGTTTTTGAACGCATTGTTCAAAGGGTTCTCTCTCGTTTTCCTCTATACCTAGAACTGCCATTATTTCTAGATTTGAGGCCTCTAACTGGTCGTCTGAGTCTCTGTCTCCTAGCTCTGGCTCCTTCATAGATTCATCATTATAAAGGATGAAAGAATCCAGGTCTGTATGGACAGAGTAAAGGGGGTAATTTTTCAGGCCTTTCTGGGCTGCTAACCATGAATTTCATGTGTGCCTCTCTATATAGTCTTCTAAGCTGGCTAAAGATAGGGATAGCTGCATATGTCCCATCCATCTGCATTGTACCTTACAGCTTGGAACCCCATGATCTTGATAACAACATGCCATACTTAGGAGGAACATCAGCCACCACAACATCCATAACCATGCACTTGGTTGGGATTTGATTCAAACTCACACAAAGGTCTTTGATTAGGCCAAGGCACTTCACTCTAATAGAGTCAAAAGAATATAAATCCTTGTAAGGTCTAGTTATTTCTAGGCCTAGCCTTTCCATTATCACCTTTGGCATAATGTTATGTGAGGCTCCAGAGTCATGCATAGCATTATGTAGGATTTTGTCATGGATATTGAGGCTGACATAAAAAGGGGGTACTACCCCTTCCTGCAATTTCCCTTCAAATTTTCAGCCAAACAAGAGTGTTGGTTGCTCATCATTCAAATTGACAGTGTCACTGTTTTCTCCTAAGTTTAAAGCTTTCAAAATTTGACTCTTATATACATCTTGGGTGGCCAACTGAAGGAGAGGGACTAAAATTTTAATTTTGGCAATCTCACTTTCCAAATTAAAAGAAGGCTGACTCTTTGAAAGGTTTAATTCTGTCTTGTTGGGAACCGTTTTATTAGCAATATCAGGTTGTTGATTTTCAGTGTGTACAATGTTTGAAGCTATTTTATCAAGAGCATTAGCTACAATGCTAGTGCTACTAGGTTCTTGAATTGATTTTTCACTGGTTTGAAAGTCCTTATCTTTGTTTTTACCAGAATTCCCAGCTACCAATTTACTACTTTCAGTGCGCACTTTAGGAGTCTTTCCAAGATTTTTATTAATGGTGATTTCAGAGGTCTTTGGTTTGGGATCATCTCTGTTCTTTTTTCTCCCGAGGTCATATTGTTCTCGGACCTGCATGATGGCACTTTCGAATCCTAACCAATATTCCTCCATTTCCAACCCTTCCTTGTTCCAATGTGAGTATGAGGTCTGTTTTTCTTCTGTGGGAAAGGTGTGATCTAGTTCACCAACATCCACCATATTCATGGTAGTTCCCTTTGACTCTTCTATTATTCCTTCATCCTCATCAAGGAAGTTCTCTTGGAATCGAGGTATGACCTTTTGATCAGAGTCTCTTTGTCTATTTGAGGGGTTGTTTCTCCTAAATGTTTGGTTCTGGTTTTGATTTTGGTTCTTGTTCTGATTGCTGACTTGGAGAGTCAAATTTTCTACCAATTTTCCAAGCCTTTCCATGGTTTTGGTTAGACTATCATATTTGGGATCAGAGGCAGAAGCTATGTTGTCATCACTATAAGTTACCTTTTTCTCAGCCCTCATCCTGGCTCTTTTCTCAATCAGGTTTTCCTAACACTTACTGCTCCTTTCTGCATGTCTTCCAATGTATTATAATCCCTCTCCCTAAGCTGGTAGGCCATATCAGCATCAAAGCCTTCAGGGTATTTCACCAAGGCCATTCCTTGAGGAGGTTTCATGTGTGGTGGAAGAGCATTGTAGATACTATTAAATCTGGTAGAATAGTCCTGGACACCCTCTCTTGGATTTCTTTTAAGATTATTGTATTCTGCCAAGATTTGGAGAGGGTTTCTTCTAACTTCCCATTTGTTTATAAAAGTTTGATGTAAGGCAGGAAGATCATTAATGCTATTAGGAGGTAAACTTTTAAACCACTTCTTCACTTCTCCTCCTAAACTCTGAGCGAAGATCCTCGTCTTAATTGTGTCATCTTCTATTTCCATGTAGTCAAAGGGATCTTCCATCCTATCTACATGGTGTTGAGCCATGGTCAGTTCTTTACTAGTGAAATGAGGAATTTTAGACTGATATTCATTGGGTAAAGGAAGTAAAGGTTGTGGTAGCACCAAGGGAGCATACCATGCTGTCATTATAGGAGGTGGAGGTGGATTACCAAGAGATGGATTAACCAAAGGGATAGTGGGCTGGAGTGGAGTGGTTCGGACAGTGGGTGTTGGATGAATAGATGTGGAAGGACTAGGGATAGATTGCTGAGCTGATCTTGGATGAGATACATCTAAATTGAGAAGGAAATGCAAATCAGGTGGTGTGGTTTCTTTACTACCAGGATGTTCACTTTTTTCTGGGGATGAAAGTGAAGACTCTGAATCTAGCTGAGCTAAATCTTCGAGTGACCGTGTTCTAAATGGATTTCTTAGATCTACTTGTGATTTCTGTAGAGCTACAAGATTTTCAGGAACCGAATTCGCTCCCAAGGGTGATTTGAAAACAGTTGAAAATTTTATCTTAGGAGACTTCCTAAGTAAAATTTCAGGGTTATCAACTGTCTCAGGTGGGTTTGGGTCAAGGTGAGCTCTAGTATGAATCTTTCTAGGAGCCACTATGCTGTGTTTTTCAGACCCAAATAAACAAGAAAAGTATTAACTAGATATGAAAATATTTGAGAGGTTAACTGATATTTTGCTAAGAAAAATTTAATGCTAAAACCCTTCTTAATGAGTTTGAATGATTTTATAATGATTACGGGTCCTCCTCGTGGATTATTAAGGTCTATAGGATTGTGGAGTCGCCAAGTGGACATTTTTAGCTCTTTTGGAGGTAAAAATTTTTATTTTCCACTACCATGTTTATTGACTACCAATCTAAAATATTTTTGGGTTTTTTCTAAGTTTTTGTTGTTGTATGGAAAACTAAAGAGTGTATAAAAGTTGGCCAAGCAACTATGAACTCAAAAATTCCCCAATGGAGTCGCCATTATGTTGGGGTTCCTATGTTTCGGCCAGATTCGAAAAACAAAAAGATAAGAAAACATCAAACCACTTTGGGATTCAAGGATCTAACACTCCTGAATCCAGAGAGGGATCTCTCTATGAATGAGTTTAAAGATGTGATCTTTAAAGATTTAAATGTGATATTAGGCTAGTTATGAAGAGCATGGGTTTTTTTTTTTTTTTTTTTGGTTGGGCAAAGACATGATGAAGGTGAAGGCAGTTCAAAATAAAGGGTGGAGATGTCAGCAAGTGAAGGAATGATTCGGTTGATAGAATAGGCAAAAACATCTTTAACCCATTGGGCTATGGAGTCATAGGGGGATTTTAATTAGACAACAAGGTTCAAGAAGGATCCATGGGGCAAGTCACTTATGTCAAAGGATCTCTTAAGTTGATTTTATGGAATGAAATAGATAGGAAATGGAGAACAAAACAAATGAAGAACAGTGAAGAGCCTAACATCAAGTAAGTGCTTTCAAACTATCTTGCTTCAGCATTTACTTAGGGAAAAACATAAAAGTATTCTAAGATCAGGCAAATGCTTTGAGACCAGCCTGCATTGAAGTAATTTCAGTTAGAAAACATTTAAAAATGGTTATAAGAGCTTAAGGTCAGGTGAGTGCTTCGAAACTACCATGCTTTCAGCATATTCTATAATAAAACATAGATAATAATCACAAAGAGCAATCTAGATCAAGCAAGTGCTTTGAAACTAGCCTGCTTTAATATACTCTTTAAAGAGAACTTTCAAATGAAGAAAACATAGAAATAAAGCTTATCAATAAGAGTAGGGTACTGTTGAGAGTAAATCCTAGCTCTATGTTTGCTGTTCTTTATCAGAGAAAGTGGATAGAGTGAAAACATTAAAGAAATAAAAATTGAAAATGAGGAACACATCACCATTGACATAAATCAGGATCCCATAAATCAACAACTTGTATTTGATGTTCAAACCGGTTACAATCAGCAAGCCCGGTAGGTCTCTACAGCTTCAAACTTCTCATATCAGCTTATGTATCTTCAACTTGCAAACAGGGCATCAGTAGCTTCAGAAAAATATTACATGAAATCATATATCCAAATACCAACCACTACAATGTGGTCCTCAGGAGAATTTATAAGAAAAATTTGAAGTGGGTGGCTTTCCTAGGGGTCAAACATCATTAATTTCGCAATCAATGCGATTCCTGGCCTTTGGGAACCAAGCAAGGCATAAGGCGGGAACGTAATCATTTCTAACTCTACTTCATAACTCTGTTTCTACCTTTCAAGGCCTAATGATCGAAAAGAGTGGCTTCTGGGATGTTTTCGAATATTTTAAAAAATCGCTTTGCTGACAATTAGAGATAAGATCTTTTGATTTGTATTAATTGTTCAGCTATCTTTAAGAAAATATCTCTTTTTAAGGTAATGACTAAGCCTTCTATGATTTCTGTGAGGCTACCGGTGCCTTTAGGAGCTAGAGAGGGTTCGATTGGCCTCTGCTTGTGGTGGTGGAGGCTTTCTCGGATCGACATATGTCTTCGTATTTTCCTAAAACACCTTTGATTTACTTGAGATTTGTGTTTTAGGTTTGATCAGGATTAACCTATGTCTTCCAGTCTTTATGACATCTTTATCCATGGATTTAGGCTTTTGATTTGCTATATGTGTGCCTCAATCCTTAAAACTGTGGTATGAAATCTTCAAACACGATTTTCTGCTTTGGCTTATATCTTTTAACACTGCTACTCTTTTCTTATTTTATGTATTGCAGTGTCTTGTTGATGTGAAGACGTTTATAGGGTTCTTTATAATGCTGCCAATGCTCATGAGACACTGGCCAATGCTAATGAAAAAACCATGTGGAACAATCTCTTTGATAAATAAAGCTTATAGGATCGTAATCCTTGGTTTTTATTTTCCTTTTAAAATCATATGAAAAACCTTTAGAACCTACAAAATACACAAAATAATTAATAAATCTTGCGTATTGGGTAAAACTGCTTCAGAGGGTGTGGAGAAGGAGCATGGCTGTTGGATGGCATCATCCAATGGTCGGGATTTGTTAGAGGAGGTCAAAATAAGAGTAGAGGGAGAAAATAAGTTAGATCCATTGATCGCGCAGAGATCAACGGTGGGGATTATGTGTTAAAATCCTCCTGGTGGAAGGCGAAGGGAAATATGTAAGGTCTGATCAGATCTCGACTGTTGATCTGGACACATGGATGGTCTAGATGCAATTGGAGGCATTGGCATCGGTGGGGTAAAGAAGTATGGAGGGGCTGAAGCGATTGAGTGTTAGCCATTGATCTAAGGATCAGATCAATGGTGGGGAGTGAATTGGAGGGATGGCCAATCAGGAGTGGAGATATATTGGATGCGCTCAATAAAACTTGTGATGCGATGTAGCGCGGGCCGTTTGATCAGTTCAGGATCAATGGCGGGGATTTTTTTATCTTACATGGTGGAAAACGTTAATACTTCAGGAAAAACCCAAATTTTTAATATAAAACAAAGTTTTGCTGTCGTGCGGATTAATATATATATATGGAATGTTCATGGCACCCGATTGCGGGGCCGTTGATTATATGAAATGATAATAGGCCCAAGGCTTTAAATGATAAAGGGCCAATCGCATCGAAACTATCGGGCTCGGTATTTCAGTCTAACCATTTAAAACTTTGTGATTGGCGCCTCGGGACTTAAACTCTTGGTCCCAGGCACAGGCTATATGGAACGAAAAGTGGAGGGGGAGGGGTTATATGAAGGGACTGAATCGGCATTAGAGTTTTGTTTAAACACAAAAAAATGCACTCTTTTATTTGCTCCGATGCGATAAGCGCTCAGGACCCTAGCACTTGGTTCTAGCACAAGGGTGCATGGAGGGGAAGTGGTTTAAGACTTAGCCTGAGGGGGCTTAAGTCTATAATACAAAAAGGGATCTTTTATGGGTTTTTTAGGATTTTCAAATGGATTTGGGGGTTTCAGCAGAGTTTTAAAAAGGATTTTTAAACTTTGTAACGTGGACTTTATGAAGGGAAAATGGGGAAAATGGACAAATGGAGGAATTTATGAGGAGGAAAGGGTGAAAAATGAAGGTTAGTTTTGAAGTGGAGGGGAGTAAAACTGGTGTTTTTTGAAGCAGTCCTTTCTCTTTGAAATTAGCAGAATTTGCGAACTCTGAAATGGAAACAACAATGAATATTGAAACCAAGGCATGATGTCTTCAAGAGGCTTCAAGAGATAACACTTTTGCAATAAAACTGTTTCTTGAAGGCTCAGAAAATGTTTTGGCCACCTTTTGATAGAAGAAATTTTATAGGTGGCCAATAGACTCAAGGAAAAATTTAATGATAACCATGTACATGTCATTTCTCGAATAAACTTGAAGGAATTTTCTAGTGTTTATGGAACCATGCACATGTCATTTCTATGTCATTTCTCCAAAAAACTTTAAGGAAAAATTTAAGCCAAACCATGTGCATACATGTAATTTCTCCCATAAAATTTAATGCAAATTGTAACATTTGTAATTTCTGTGCCATTTCTTTGTCATTTCTTTGTCATTTCTCCCATAAACTATAAGGAAAACTTTAAGGCAAACAATGTACATGTAATTTTTCCGTTAAACTCTAGGCAAGGCAAACTTTAAGGCATGTCATTTCTAGATGTGATTTCTCCCATAAAATTTGAGGAAAACTTTAAGGCAAACCATGAACATGTCATTTCTCCATCTTTGTTTTAGGGGGAATTTCACCCTAGAGGTTGGTTGGGATACGACCTCCACAGAGCAGGGGCATGCTACTTAACAGAGACTCACACAACCATGCACGTTCGGAAAAACTAAATAGAGTATAATGAGAAAGTTACCCGTAGGTCCTACGGTTGAAGAAGATCCCGCAGGGTTCAAACCCCCAGCAACCGTCCTTCCTTCTTAACCTGAAAGACAAGAAGAAACAAGCATGAAGAACTGGTTGTACAGCATATATCTACTCTAAATGTTAGTGAAATCAACATGAAACATTAAATAAATCATAATGAATGCTTAAATAACAATATTCTCATACATATAAGCATACACTAACACGTATATTTCGGGAACAGCATGGTACTTCTGTATTATAAATAGCATGTACAAAAGTAATGAGTGGAGAGATCACCTGAATCCTTCCACGGCCTTCGAGCAGACCGTCGTCCGGATCCGTCCCGCCCTTGCCTCGCTAAGACTCCTTCCAAACTGGTGCATACGAGATGACATATAGGGAGATGAGCATCTCAAGGAAATGAGGGTTTCCTGTAATGAACTGGGAAAGTGCAGGAGGCACGGGGAATCAAACTTGGATAGGGAATACCAACAGAGTATAATATCAATAATTCTCTCTCTCCCTTAGGCCATACACATGAGGGGTTTTTATACTCCCTCCAAGTAGTTTCAACAGTTGGCCACGTGCTGGGGTGGTTGAACTACCTGAGTAACCATCAACCTAGCCCAAAAATAGGGAATTTTTATATATTTTTTCATAATTTTAATGGCATACGCGGAAAAGTGCAGCTGGACTCGCGTATACACGCGGAAAAGTACGGGCATAGTCGCGTATGGGGATTTTTACACTGTTTTTAAGTGAATTTGTCCAAGTCTGTAGGAATGGGTGCCCAAAGCCATATAAGCAATCATGAATCATATGAAGGTGAGAAATGATGCTATAACACATGCATTTGCAATAAATGTTAATTTAACATATTTTATTCAATCAGTTTTTTTCACAGATAAAAAAACACACTAAATATGGTTGAAAAATAGACATTATGAATAGATTTTTCTTGGTATCCCAACCCAAGGAAAGAAGTGATTAAATATGTGCTTTGCAATATTGTGACTAACAAGATCCTCCAAAGGAAAATGAATATACTGAGAAGAACAACAAACAATGAGGCATATTATATTGCATTGATAAAAGGCTTGGGAATAGCTAGGGAGTATGGATCAAATGGAATATTAGTTTTCACCAATTTTGAACTTGTGTGCAACTAGATGAAAGGTGTGTACCAAGTTAATAAGGAGAGGCTAAAACAATTGCATGGAAACAAAAACAATATTGTTAGTGAATTTCAATTTTTTAGTACAAAACATTGTGAAAATGTTAATAAGATGTCTGGTGATCTATTATGTGGAGCAATGTCAATTCAAGATTCATATATCAAAGACGAATTATATATGAATTGGTATTATACGAGGAAATGGCAATTCAAGATTCATCTCTCAAATATGAATTAGTGTTGAGACGATTGTTGGTGCTCAGAGAGGTGGCTTATTATTGATAATTTTAGTGCTTTCTCATTTAATTATCAACCTGGGGTAAGTATTCTTATTTCAAGAGTGTTGGCACAATATATGTGAGTTAGGTCATCTAATAGTTACTCCTTGTCACTTATGAGGAAGAATTTCTAACTTCCTAATTTTTCTTACCCTACGAGGGGTGGCTTGGATTGATTTTTAATCTAAGATTGAACATCAAGATTGAGCAGCTACCTAATTGAATTAAACAACAGTCTAACTAAATTGAAAAACAATCTATAGAAATCAAATAGAAATTGAATTGAATTAAGCAACAGTCTAAATAAAGTGAACAACAATGGAATTGAATGGAACAGTAGTCTAACTAAGCTGAACAGTAATGGAATTGAATTGAATCGACAGTTTAGCTAACTAAGCAGTAATGGAACAACAGTATAACTAGTTGAGCAGTAATGGAACAACAATATAACTAATTGAGTAGTAATGGAACAACAATATAACTGAAGTGATTTAAATAAATTGTACAATAATCATTTAAGTAATTTTGCAATGGAACTCTCTTTATGAATTAATTAATCGACATTGATTGATAGTTGAACACTTCATTGTGATAAAAGAATAATGCAATTCATAAAGAAAGATAACATCGAAATGAGCTTATTCTATGATCTGTAACTTGAATGCAATGGTATTGAAAGAATTGGAACTATCTATTGATAATGAAACATTGCCATAAGTCGGAAAATACAATTGCGATTATCATAATTCAAGAACGCGATTGCTAAAAATCATGAAGAAAGAGAGCTGTAACTTTATTGAATGGAAATATACTTTACAACTGCATCAGATAATTAAGCATTGGTTCTACAACTACACATAGTATGAAAACTGGCAAGGAACTTCCAGGGGTCGGGCCTAGACCACCAAAAGCTCTAGCGCAATAAAAACTTCAAAATATTATTGTTCAAAGCTCTATATTACATCCAATGATGTTACAATAATATAACTAGATAGGTTGGTTTTGATGCATCAATTACATAATGAATTTCCTATCCTTTCTCCAACTCCCCTTCTCGTCCATCCTTCATCCTTTTAAAGGCGATTTCAAAAATGCGGAAGTATCTCCAAAACGACAGCCCGCTACGCATGGTTGTCGTTTGAGATCTTGGACTCGAATTCGTCTGTCTGCCTTCTGGCAGCCACTGGGTGTTACCAAGATCTCATATGCTTGCGTCCGTTGGTCAGCTTTCGTTTCCTATCGGTCTAGCCACTCTGCCTTCCTACATGCGGAGATAAGAGAAGTCAATTTTCTATTACAAAAACATCCTTTTCATCATTACTCTAATTGTTCTAGTTTTCTTAACCTTTTTCTCTTTATTGTTAATATGAAGAGGAATTCCCCCAAAATTTAAACATAATTTGAAGTAATTATAGGGTGAGAACTTACCTTGATTTGGGCCCAACATACTCCCCTGCTTACCTAGTTGCATGTCCTCATGCAAATAGATGATTGCGATGTAGTTACGTTAAGGAGTAGGTAGGGTAGGCCTCTTCATTATATGCTTTGAAGCCTTGTTTTCGTTTCATGAGTGCAAAGGCAATGCCTGTGGATCCTTCTAGTAATTCGTAATTGTGATTATAATCCCCAGGAGGATACCAAAGGACAGGGCTTCTGTATCTACATCCCAACTAGGCATGTCCCATGATGTAGAATAGGCTATTGTATGAGAGGAATCTGGAGGCAGTAGCCTTGAAATTCCTGTAACTGAATGGATCCCTATTCTTCACATTGTTCGTGGAGGCCATCCATCATTTATTAATTGCTGCTAAGGCCGCTTCACGAATGTCCCCAAAGTATTCTCGTGCATTTTCTATGATATCTTTATGGATGGGCCCCAGCCTAGTCCTCACACCTTGCCTTCTTATGAAGTTTTTGTGATGGATGATCATTTTCAGGGGTTTTGTAGGCTCCCCCCTGACCGATAAATCTAGGCTATGCTCTCTTTTTTGGAAGATGTCGTAGGCTTTGGCCCACCTAATCTGGTTTTTAGCAAATGAAAGGAAGGCTTGCAGCTGCACATCCGATATAAAAGGACTAGGGTTGTTGTCCATGTCTTCTTCTAAGAAGAATTTATGCATGTAAATTTCACCCAAGAGGCGCTAGACCTGCTCATCCTGGTCATTACAACAATGAACAAATTCTTCTATGGTCCTCAAAGTAATGGATTTTCCTACCCTGACAGCTTTGAATTTCAAGAGTAAATAGCATTCTGTTAGGAACAAGTCATAGTTGGTTGCTGGAGCTCTGCATGATAGCGAATCATCGTATAAAGAGAAAATTGTAGAGATTTTCTTCTTAGCTTTCTCCACCTGCTCTTGTACCATTTTAACCTTTGCCTGTTCTCCTCTAAGTTGGGAAAATTTTCAATCTTCTATGGAGGAGAGGTCAGTGGACTTTTTTAACAGTGCCTGATATTCTTGTAATAGCAGCACCTCCTTCCTACACTGTGTTAGCTCATCCTGCTCTTGCATTAGTTCATTGCATAATTTTTGGTTGGCAGCTTTCTTTACTAGATGGGCATAGGCATGGGCTTCCTCTGTCTGGGTCCCTTTTTCTTTTGTAACCTTATACTCAGTTTGAGTAGAGGCTTTGATGGTTTTTTCCATTTCTGTCTAAATTTCAGCCTGAGTGCTGTCTGCTAAGTTGGTATATACCCCATCTTCTATAGTAGTTATCAAATTGGTTTGTATTCCAGTTTCCACGGTGTCGGCTAAGTAAATTTTCATTTCGCCTTCAATATTATTTACTAGTTCTGTTTGAGTTCCTGCAATAGAGGTTTCTTTCTTGGCTTTTGGGCCCTTCATTCTTTCTTTAGTTGTTTTCTCAGATATTTTACCAATTTCTTTAATCTCTTGCATGTCCTTCTTAGTTTCTAACTTCTCCTTTCATTTGAATCTTCACCTCTCCTGATTTTAGTAGGGGAACGGAATTCCCCTTTTCAAGGATGGTGTCTAAAATGGTGTTTTTGATTACGTCTTCAGAATTTGCTTCAATGAGAGGGTCCTAACTAGGAGGAGCGATGCTACCTCCTAGTGACAAAGGGACTGTCTCCATGTGTGTTCTTTTCTCGACAAGGATAGTGTCACCTCACTAATCTTGTGATTCCATTCTCTCCTCTGTCTGCCCGTTGCTATACACTTCATAATTATCAATAGGGGACATAGCCTCATCATCTCGTGGTTCCTCTTGGTAAGGTAGGACGTAACTGTGACCAGAGGTACTAGGGGTGGCGGATTTATCAAAAATTTCCTCTTGCTCTCTTGTTCCCAATGGGTTTCTTGATTCATAGTTTGTCCTTACTTTTCCTAAGACTCGAGCCATTTCCTCCTCGAAATCTTGCAAGGGTGCATGGGATGGTTCCGCTTCCTCCATGATATTTGAGGTTCCTTGGAGTGTCTTGGACCATTTTTTCCTACTTGGCTCTGACGTTGAGGTTCAAGACCTTTTTATTCTTGGTTTATTTACCATGAGGGGCTCAATTTCAATTCCATCCGGGTTTATTTCTAGTTCTTGTGTTTCAGCGTTAATGAAATTATCCCAGGCTATATGCTACCTATCTAGCTCATGAATGATGATTAGTTTTATTAACCCCTGCTGACTAACCACTGATTGGAGATTTTTAGCTTTCCTCAATTGAACAATAGTATCATGCAATACGGAATTCAAGAAGGCAGGCATATTAATTGAAACCTTTTGTTTAAGAGCAGCTAAAAGTTTGAGCTGTCAAGGTTTTACCATATCCTAACATCCTTCGCATGTAATAAAATTTTCGATGAATGCCGCCAGCTCCCACCATGGCCAGTGTAGAGAGGCGGGCTTAATACATTTGGTTTCCCATTCCAACAATTCCTCTGGGTCTTGCTATGATGCTACTGATTCTCCTAGGATGAGATGCTTCTCTACCCATCTTTCTCCTTGTGCTGGTATTCCAGAAACTTCCACGATAATTCCCTTTGTAACTAGTATAGTTCGACCTTTGAATCTGGTTTTCCCTTCCTACACATTTTGCAAAAATTCGATTGCGATTCTCATGTCGAATCCCTTTAGTCTATGTACATATGTCAGCCATCCAGATTAGTGGAGGATGGCACTCACTTCCTCTAAAATTGGAAATTTTGGAGGCTTGCTTTGAAGGGTATTTCCTCCCATAGCTTATATGCTCTTTTCCTCTGATTGTATTTCTTCTTGGCTCTGTTGTTTCGACTGGATGTTGTATGCAAGCGAAAAAGATATTGTGGCTCTGTGTAGATATTCTTCATGCCTTAATTGTAGTGCTCCTCTGGTCTTATTGATGCGTCTAACGAGATTTGTGCAGGGATTTCACATGATTGCCGAATTAAGACCAATTACACCCCCTCCTTCACAGAAAGGGCGCCCACGCCCTCAAGTACATGAGATATTTGGTCACTCATGAATATAGACAGGGGAATGTCAGAATTTGGTAATGATAATCTATGTGTGAAGGAGTGAGTAGTTGAGTAATTACTAACATATGCAGTATAAAGGTCAGATTTAGAATTTTTCATAATTGTATCTTGTGCGGAAGTGACTGGAAAGCGAGAGGAAATAGCATAGTCATTATTGCAATATGATGTCCTTATACAACTGAAAAGTTATGATGGAAGCAAGACTGAGTCAAGTAATGATTGCCATTGTCATCCCGAAGTTCAAAATATGTAAGCATATCTTTGTTAGTTATTATTATGGCAGTTCATAATTATTACTAATTTGAGTAATAGCTTGTGGAAGAAGAATGGAAGATAATGTGTATATAAAAGAAATTGGCTATTGAAGGAGCATACTTTCATACCACAAGCAGAGCCATTGCTGCCAGAAGGCGTTCATAGCCTTAAGAGGGTTGCTATTTTAACTCGAAAAATGAGCCAGGATCCTTATGTAAGAATAATTGTTTTGCAAATTTTATGGAGATATTACCATGGTTGTATGGTGGCCAGATAACCATGGTGCCACTCACTAGAGTTGTAGCAAATTTATCACGCCGGCTCGTGATGAGACCTCCTATCCTTCAATTCATTAAGAAGGTCATTACCCTGGTGTGGTGGCCATAGTGGGCATGTCACTTGCTACATTGTTATGAACGTGGTAGGCTGGATCATGATGAGACCCCCTATCCTCTGTTAAAATCTACATGTAAGTGTAGTACTTCCTTTTGAATTGTAACATCTTGATCTATAATGAGGTCACTGTGCTGGTGTGGTAGCCAGATAGTCACAATGCCATTCACTAGAATTGTAACAGAGTGATCAGACCGGCTCATGATGAGACCTCCTGTCCTTCTAGTAGATGAGAAGGTCATTACCCTAGTGTGGTAGCCATTATGGGCATATTACCTATTAAATCCCTATGATCATGGTAGGCTAGCTCATAACGAGACCCCCTATCCTCTTAAAGATTTGCATGAACACATAATAATTGCTTTTTATATATAAAAGGAGGCTCATTAACTCCTTAAGAGTGAGGGATGGTGAAAGAAGTAGAAAAAATTCCAATACCATTAATACACGTTGCTCCATTTCTTCATGTTGTAGGGACATATTACTCGAATAGTGCAAAAAGATATATCATCATAAGGTCATGTATTGTATGATATCATATTTGAACTGTGGGTGACTTAGCCTTTCATTTCAAGTGTGCATAATTTCAGCTTCCTGTTTAAGAATTATATTGCCAAAGGCCCATCATATTTGTAATTTTACCATTTTCCCTCCCTCTTTCAACTACCGTTCCCTACTCAAGAATACTCAATTTGAGAAAAACACAAAAAGAATGGCTATTTAAGTTGGTCAGACATCAACTGCTCATAGATTGAGCAACAACTATTCAAATATTTCTTGGCACAATTAAAAAAAAAATGCTAAAAAAACGTCTGTTCAATTCGAATGAACAACAACCATCCAAAGCTCGAACAACGGTTGTTCCCGAATTGAACAACAAAAAATAAAAACATAGCAATGAACAGTTGTTCAGTTCGATCGAACAATAGCCATTCAAGGAGTGAATAGCAGTTGTTCAAGAATTGAACAACAAAGTTAAAAACATGAAAATGGTTGTTCAATTGTGGTTGAATCAACAGCCGTTCAAAGACTTAACAACAGTTGTCCACGAATTGAACAACAAAAATAAAAATGCCACAAATGGATGTTCAATTCAACTTAGCAGTAATCGTTCAGATATTGGATAGCAGCTATCCATGAATTGAACAACAAAAATGAAAACACAACAAATGGTTGTTCAATTTGGTTGAACTGCAACTGTTCAAATATTGAACAACAACTATTCTCGAACTGAACAACAAAAAATAAAAAACATAGCAATGAATGTTCAATTTGATTGAGCCATGGCAGTTCAAATATTTAACAACAGTTGTTCTCGAATTGAATAGAAAAAATAAAAAACACCAACGAACAGCTATTCAGTTCGAATGAATAGCAACCGTTCAAAGATTGAACAAAAGTTGTTCAAAAATTGAACAGTAAAGTTAAAAACGTGAAAACGGTTGTTAAATTTTGGTTGAATCAGCAGTTGTTTAAAGACTGAATAGCAGTTTTTCATGAATTTAACATAAAAATAAAAAAACCACAAATGGTTATTCAATTGAGCGGCATCTGTTCAGCGATTCAACAACAGATGTCTATGAATTTAACAAAAAAAATAAAAACACAGCAAATGGATGTTCAATTCGACTTAACAATAGTTGTTCAAATATTGAACAACAGCTGTCCACGAATTGAACAGCAAAAATAAAAACACATCAAATGGAAGGATGTTCAATTCGACTGAACAACAGCCGTTCAAAGATAGAACAACAACTGTTCTCAAATTGAATAACAATAAAAACACAATATTACAAGGAAAATAAATTGCAAATGTGAATAATGTACAACAAGACAAGGCAATTATATACATTATTTACAAGTGATGCTAGAAAACCTCTCATGTACTTGATTTTGTGGGGTTATCACCCCCTTGCACCACAACTTGAATGGTGGGATCGTTTCTTACCTATTGACATAAATATTCTTCCGTGAGAGGTTTGCGATAGAGGCATACTATATGTCTGTTAACTTGAAATGTTGAACCAGACCCATCTATGGTGGTCAAGGTGAGGGTACCATTGCTATGTACTTCCTAAATCTCATATGGACCGAGCCACCTTGTTTGCAGTTTTCCTAGAAATTCTTGGAATCTGGAGTCATAGGGGAGTGCCAAATCTCCTTTTTGAACTTCTTTATTACGTTGTCATGCAACATGGCTCGTTGTTGTTGAATGATTGTTGTGCATTGCAGGGCTAGTAGTCGAATTTCATCCAGTTCATTTATTCGCTGGAGTCTCTTAGCTTGAGGTTCTGTTAAGTCTAATCCCACTTCTTGGGCTATTCTCAGAGTTTTAATTTTGAATTCAATAGGGAAGATAGTTTCTCTCCCAAATACTAGCTAATATGGTAAATATCTAGTGGTATTTCACCTGGTTGTATGCTAAGCCCATAAGGCTTCTAGTAGTCTAGTGGTCTAGTCTCGGTAGTGTGCTGCTACCATCTTGGTAAGGATTTCCTCCAAGACTTAATTGGTTCTTTTGACTTGCCCATTGGCCCGCGGGTGGTAAGAAGACGTAACTCTGTGGATGATATATTGATTTCTTAAGGTGGATGTGATCTTATTGCCTGTGAATTGTGCCCCCCCATTGGTTATCACTTCCCTTGGCTTGCTGTATCACAGGAATAGTTCAAAGAAACTTAATTATTGATTCTTCCATGGCTCTTGACAAGGCCACTACTTCTACCCATTTGGTGACATAATCCGTGGCAACTAATATGTGGGCTTTCTGGTTTGATGGTGGGTTGAATGGCCCAACGAAGTCCAACACCCACCGTTCAAATGGTTTCACCACCAATTGTGGTTGTACCATCATTTCATCAGCTTGGCCTAGGCGGCCTATTCTTTGACAGCTATCGCAGACCTGGACATACTTTTTTGTGTCTTTGAATAATAGCCTAATTGCAACACTTTATGACCTATCTGTCATTCTGCGAAATGGCCACGATAGGGTTGATTGTGATAGGCTCGTAAGAAGTCATAGATTTCGTCTTGCCTTATGCATATTTTTTTTGTGCATATCAGCCCCTGTATGGAATAGGTATCCGGAATAGGTATCCCCCAATCTAATAGAATCTTGTGCTGCACTGTACAATGAGTTTCCATTCTCTCTATGTTAAGTGTCTGGGTAGCTTCCCCACTGCCAGATAATATGCCACATCTGCATACCATGGTGTTTTTACCGCTACAACAAAAATGTGTTCATGAGGGAATTGATCGTTAATAATTAGCGTGCCATCTATCTTGGGGATTCTAGAAAGGAAGTCTGGGACCACGTTTTCCTTCCCTAGACAGTCTTTCATTGTTATATAAAACTCTTGCAACAACAGTAACCAACGAGTTACTCTCCCATTCGTGATTGGTTTATTAGCTAAATATCTAATAGTAGAGTGGTCAGTATACAGGAACACTTGGTATCTAGTTATATAGTGCCTGAATTTATTGCTAGCATAAATGACAGTAGGGAATTCTTTTTCAGTCACTGTATAATTTAATTCGGTAGGAGTAAGGTTTTCGTTGATATAATAAATAACATAAGGCTTTTGGTCTTCTTCTTGGCCAAGGACTTCTCCTATTGCTATATCAGATGCATCGGAAGAGATGTGAAAGGGCAGTTTCAAGTTAGGAACTCACTGGATTGGTGCTGTTGAGACCAGCCTCTTCAAGTCTGTAAAAGAGGTGTCACATTTGTTAGTCCAGTGGAATTCAAAATTCCTAGTCAATGCATACAGAGGTGCAGCTATCTATGAGATTTTTTTTATAAATCTGCGATAATATCCTGCATATCCCAGAAAAATACGCACCTTTGTTTGTGTACAAGGTGTGGCCAACAGAAGGATTTCCTCTATTTTAGCCAGATCTACCTGTATTCCAGCTACATAAATGTAGTGACCTAAGATTGCCCCCTCAAACATCATCATGTGGCATTTTTTGTTGCTTAGATATAGTTTAGTAGCAATACATCATTCTAACACTTTTTCTAGTGTTTCTAGAGCTTGATCAAAATCTTCCCCATAGGGTGTAAAATCATCCATATAGATTTCAAGTCCTTCATTTATTAATTTATAAGAAATGCTAGTTATGGCTCTATGAAATGTTTCTAGGGCCTTACATAATCCAAACGGTAAAACTTTGTAAGAAAAAGTGCCCCACAGGTAGGAAAAGGTTGTCTTATCTTGGTCTTCGGGAGCTATTTGGATTTGATTGTATCTGTTGAATCCGTCAAGAAAGTGGAATAACCGTTTCGCAGCCGATGTATCAAGGAATTGATTAATGAAGGGGAGGTGGAAATGTTCTTTCTATGTTGCCTTATTTAATTCTCTATAATCTACGTAGATTCTCCACTTCCCATTCTTTTTAGGGACGAATACCATAGGGGAGACCCATTTGTTGTCTAAAATAGGATAAATGAAATTTACATCTAACAGTTTTTACAGCTCCTCTTTTACAATCTGTTTTAAGTGCAGGTTTAATATTCATTGGGGTTGTGTAATGGGGCATGTTTCCTTATCGGTATAGATGTGGTGCGTGCATAGTTTTGGGTCCAAACACTTCATGTCTTGGTAGTCCCATGCAAATGCACCTTGGTGATTCTGGAGGAATTTTATGAGTTTTTATTTTTCGTTGTCATCCAAACTGCCATTAATATTCAAAAACTTTCCTGGCTCGATCTCAATAGGTATGTTGTTACGAACAATGGTTGTGGAGATATGTTGAGTCTCGAAGTCTATCACAGGATCCTCTTGATCTTCATGTTCGAGGACTTTTTTCAACATTTGGCATTTTATTTTTCAGATGTGGGTGACCGATTCATCAAATTATTGATTACATCATCTTCAGTTTGATCATTGAAATTGAGAGCTTTTACTAGTGTCATAGGTGGATGGATTTTTTTATCCCAATATGTATCTGGATGTTTGTGATTTTTTACCATTGGTAGGCTTGGTTTGGCAGGGAGATAAATAATGATTTTTTTAATAGAATCTCCTCTAGTGATAGTCATGCTACCTGCTTGACAGCCGATGTAAGCATCTGCTGTGGCTAGCCAAGGTCACCCAAGAATCAATGGGTGCACTTCCATCGTGTTTTTTGGATTAATAACTAAGAAATCAGCTGGGTATTCCCATGAGTCCACAGTGACCATGATTTCTTTCACTATACCTTTCGGTCTAATAAAAAACCTGTTAGCTAGTTCCAGAAGTGTGGTCGTAGGTTCTAAAACTGATATGCCCAGTTTTTTGCAAGCTCCAGTAGTTAGAATGTTAATGGATGTCCGCAGGTCAACCAATGTGTTTGGAAATGAGTGGCCAGAGATTTACACTGTTATAATGGGGTTTCCTCGGTCTTTATATTTCACAGATGATTCTCTACCTAACAACAAGTCAGATAGCATTCATACCACATGAATGGTGGGTGCAACCTTTGTTTTATTGACTTGATTTTTTTCCACATAATTCTTTTATTGTCTTTTCATATATGGGAATGTATTGGATGGTCTAAAGAAGAGGAATTTTGATACAAAGGTTTCTTAATTCCCCCAGGATGTCAAAATCTGGGGTGATTATAGGGGTGGGTAGATTTAATCTTTCAGGATATGGAGGCAGAGTCACCCTAAGTTCTTTAGGTTCTTTTCGATCAATTGTTTCCTTATCTTTACCTGTTTCTATTATATTCCTTAAGCTAGGTTGTGTTGAGGTTTCAATTTTGGACTGAGGTGGAGTTGTGGCTTCTATAGGTAAGATGGTACATCCTGATCTTAACCTCAGTTCGTTGCACTGTTTCTGTTCGGTATTGGGTTTTGGATTTTCTATGATCTGAATTAGTTGAACCGATATGTTACTGGGATCAGGATTGGTTTGTGCTAGAAATTGAGGGCATATGGTAGGCTACTGGTTATGTTGAACTGGGTAGGAAGCTGGCAAGGTAGGTTGATTTTGGGTCCCTGCTCCTATCGGTAGATTGGCCATTCCCATGGGTCATTGCCAATTCTAATTGGTGTTTTTAGTAGGGTGTTTGGCCATTGGCTTTGATACAAGAAATTATGCCAATAAGGGGGAGAGCAAGGAAAGTTCTGCCAATTATTCCCCGATGAAGGTTGTGTAGGCCAGGGTGGCATAGGAAACGCTTGGTTTGGCCAAGTTGGGAAAGAGTTTTGATTCTTCCAAGTGTTGCAGAGTTTTTTGGCTAAAATGCGGTGAAAGAAAGTATTGAGGCAGGTCTTGCGATATGCCAGGTCGTTCTTGCCATTACCGATGCTTATTCATTAAATAGAGTGGCTCTGTTTCTTCTTCTACTTCCTTGTAGATGGCTTTCATCCCGGGAAGTGAAGGAAACTGGTCCGTATTATGATCCTTAGTGCAGATAACACAAGTTCGAACCATGTCTAAAGGACATTCCCTCTAGTTGTGCTTCTTCCAACATGTTGGGAAATATATGGCCAGGTTTTGTTCTGCTATAGCTTGTGCCTGTTTAGCCTGTAAAACATCAAGTTCTGTTGTCAAAGTGCCTAGGATGTCAGTTTTGAAATTTTCTAACAGGTTCCCAAATTCTACTCTGGTTACATTTCCATTGTTCTGCTTAAGGTCTTTCTTCATAGAATCACGCCTAAAAGGCCTATTATGTGAGCTACCTTGGGAGCATCTGATACATGAGGAAATAATCTCATCATATTCTTACTAGTAAATATCTCCCTTCCCCAATATGTTAAGCATCTCAACCCATTCTTCCTTCATCCCTTTAAGAATCGTGGCTTTTAAGATTTCCTTGGACAATATGGTATATGGGGATCTTTGTAAATTGTATTGAAATATTTCTACGCATTCCTCTAATGTTTCATTGTCTTTTGCAGACATGTTGAAGATTTCATCTTTAAGATCTCGGGTCTGAAAATAGTCTTGATATTTGGTAAGAAGAATATTCTTCATTTGGTCCCAGTTGTTTATAGTTCCCCCTCCTAATCCCATGAACTAGCGTAGCGCAGTTCCTTTTAAGGTAGATGGAAATAGTTTTAGTTTATGGCGATCAGTGGTGTAGTCATATCCTCTGCATGAGACATCAAATTCAAATAGGAATGCATCAGGATCCTCTGTGGTTAATCCATGAAAGGTGGGGATGTTGTGCAAGGGATTGGCTTTCATAGGGGCATTGGCAGCATGATCAACAATAGGGAATTCTAATGTTGATGTCTACCTCTGATTCTGATTCTGATTATTTTCCATCTGATCAAAGAGGTTCCAGCAATATTTTTCAACTTCTTGATCTGGAGGAGTGATTCTAATAGGCTTGGGAGGTGAATGCGGTGGGGGTTTTACAACACTTCCCTAATCTAGGATCCTAAGTACTTCTATTTCGATCACTTCTTTAGGGGATTTAGGTTCTTATATTTCTATGTGAATTCCTCCACTAGTTTCTCCCCCTCATTCTTGTAGGTTGCAAGAGCCTCCCTCTTTTGAATGGTCAATGCTTATATGAACGACAGTCTAAAGGCTTTGGTCAAACCCCTCTGTCTTGCAGTGAATCTCGGTGTAGGCTACATATGGTGAGCCTGTCGCCCGAGGAAGTGTATTATGACTTTGAATGGAAACAGTTATGGGTCCTATAGATGCCTGATATTCAGCTTTCTGAATGATTTCATTTATATATGTTGTTCTTCCAAGGATCGCTGGTCCTTTGGATCGTGAGGATGGTTGCGAATGATTTCAAATATTTTCTATTTTTCTCTTTCTAGACATAAAACAAGAGCACCTATCCTATGGTTTTTTGCACAACTTGCTAGTAAGCGAGCTAAAGGGCAAGCATGTTGTTTGCTGGTACACATGTTCTTACCTCTTGTTTTCAATACCCAATTTTTCACAGCAATGGAGAAAGATGAATAAATGAGATGACTCTTAACACTCTCCCCGGAAACGGTGCCAAAATGTTGGTGCTTAGAGAGGTGGCTTATTATCAACAACTCTAGTGCTTTCTCATTTAATTATCAACTCGGGGTAAGTCTTCCTATTTCAAGAGTGTTGGCACAATATATGCGATTCAAGTCATCTAATAGTTAGTCCTTGTCACTTATGGGGAAAATTTTTATAACTTCATAAGTTTTCTTATCCTACGAGGGGTGGCTTGGATTGATTTTTAACCTAAGATTGAGAAGCTATCTAATTGAATTAAGCAACTGTCTAATTGAACTCAACAACAATCTAAAGAAATCAAGCAGCAATTGAATTGAATGAAACAATGGTCTAAATAAACTGAACAACAACGGAATTGAATGGAACAGCAGTATAACTAAGCTGAACAGTAATGGAATTGAATTGAATCAACAATCTAGCTAAGTGAGCAGTAATGGAACAACAGTATAACTAGTTGAGCAGTAATGAAACAACAGTATAACTAAGTTATAAGTAATGGAAAAACAATATAACTGAAGCAATTTAAATAAATCGTACAACAATTATTTAAGTAATTGTGCAATGGAATTCTCTTTATGAATTAATTAATCTACATTGATCGATGGTTGAACACTTCGTTGTGCTAAAAGAAGAATGCAATTCATAAAGACAGATAACATCAAAATGAGCTTATTGTACGATCTGTAACTCGAATGCAATGGTATTGAAATAATTGGAACTATCTACTGATAATGAAACATTGCCATACATCAAAAAATATGATTGCGATTATCCTAATTCAAGAACATGATTGCTAACAATCTTGAAGAAAGAGAACTGTAACTTTATTGACTGGAAATATACTTTACAACTGCATCAGATACTTAAGCATTGGCTTTGCAACTAGACAGTGTATGAAAACTGGCGAGAAACTTCCAGGGGTTGGGCCCAGACCACCAGAAGCTCTAGCGCAGTAAAAAATTCAAAATATTATTGTTGAAAGCTCTATATCACATCCACTGATGTTACAAAAATACAATTAGATAGGTTGGTTTTGATGCATTGATTACAGAATGAATTTCCTATCCTTTCTTTGACTTCCCTTCTCGTCTGTCCTTCGTCCTTTTAAATGCAATTTCAAAAATGTGAAATTATCTTCCAAACGACAGCCCGCTATGCGTGGTTGTCGTTTGAGTTCTTGGACTTGAATTCGTCTGTCTACCTTCTGTCAACCACTGGGGGTTACCGAGATCTCATATGCTTGCATCCATTGGTTATCTTCCATTTCGTATCGGTCCAGCCACTCCGCCTTCCTGCATGTGGAGATAAGAGAAGTTAATTTTCTGTTACAAAAACATCCTTTTCATCATTAGTCTAATTGTTCTAGTTTTCATAACCTTTTTTCTCTTTATTGTTAATATGAAGAGGAGTTCCCCCTAAATTTAAACATAATTTGAAGTAATTACAGGGTGAGAACATACCTTAATTTGGGCCCAACAACGATCTCCTTCAAAAATTCAAGATTCATATTTCAAAGATGAATTAGTGTTGATACACACTCCTTCAAAATTTATTGATGGACATTGTGACATATATTTGATACGTGTGTGTTTTTTACTTATAAATGCGTCATTTTTAATGACCAAATTTTTTTTTTAATTATATACCAAGTGTGCTCCCACCATGTAAAGTGAAACTTTGTGAACTTTACATTTTTATAAAATTAAAATGTGAGGACTTCAACAATTTTCCTTTTTAAATTGAGTTTCACACATGAATTAGTGCTTTGAAAGTTGTGTTTCACATAATTTGTGTACACTAAATTACATTATTTTTTTGAAATATTTTGAATTAAATTTAAATAGTAATTTAAAAATAATTGTAAATGTCCACTGTAGATATATCCATATATATTATGGAGGATGAAAGGCGAAGATCAATAGAATACCATACCTCTACGAGAGAGGGCGATCATGGATCCACAAATGTTCATGGTATTTACATAAAATATTATCTCCATACATACATGTGTGTACATATGGAATTGATATTTTATCAATTTTGTGAGTTAAATTAGTTTTTAATAAGTTTCATATTTTATTTTTTAGGTGTTAGGAGGACAAGGGTGCCTACTCCATCAATGGAGCATGGCCATGGTTCACGCAATCATGGTATGGTTCACATAATTTAATTAATGAGTATGTACATTATTTATATGTATGAATGTATTTTTGAATTGATTATAAATTCATATTTTTTTATAAAGCTTCCCTCTCGTCTCATGAGGTTGGTGGTGGTACACATTCCCTTGGTGGGCTATCAATAGGTGGTGGCCAAGCACGTGGGGGTGGTGATATGGATTCCCCTAGAGGATAATCTTCGGATGGTCTAGTTGGTTCTCAACCAATTGGTGGTCATTCTGGTTCTCAATAGTCTCAGGGTGAGCAAGATGCTAGCCAACAATATTGAGGTGGCCATCAATATGAATATTATTTTCATTCAATTTGTACAGATTTGTTTACATTTTTTTTAATATAAAATTATATATATATATTGATGTAGAGGGTGAAAATGTTGCTAAAAAAATACGTAGGACATAACTTGTTATTCAAGAAGAAGGTCGTACACCAACCATGACTTATCATCCATCTGAAATTTTTGATATACCTTGGGAATCAAACATGCAGCAATGCACCTTAAAAAGGTGTCAACATCTTCATTCAAAATTGAAGAGAGATCTCATGTCTTTGAAACTCCCTTCTGAGAGTCGAGAAAGCTTGGAAATAGTTACTCACTCTTTAAGCAAACTAGTAGACGTGTACCTAAATCTTGGGCCAACCACTAATAATTTTGTAGAAATTATGATAAAATGAAAGAAAATAGTGATGGGTCCCGATACATGGGAGGTTTTTAAACAAAGAATTACAATAGAAATGGCCAAGTGTATTTTAATTTCAAAGAAGGGTTGAAAAGAAAGATGCTAAATGTGCAATATTTCAAGCACCCTGATATAGCTGACCATTTGTATGATAGACATCTTGCTTCCTATGGAATACTCCCATGGTACAATGAGGTTCCACATTATTTTGAGAAATTATTTTATGCAGAATTATTTTTGGGAATGAAACCCAATTATAATGACCTTCCCTCTAAGTTTTTTGGTCCTAGGAAAGGTGGATTGTGCGACCGTAGGGGCACTAAGCATGATGTTCAGTTGCCTCGCCCTGAGCATCCATTGGTAAGTCGACCTCTTCGTGTCGAAACTTTGCGGTCAGATATGGATGCCACTTCTCAAATTAGTCGAGAAGCAACGGGTTCCATCATTGAAAATGTTCAGAGTGGACTGGGTGGAGTTGATGTTTGTCTGAATTCACAAAGAGCATGTGAGAAGGCATTTGCTAATTTTGTGTATCATACAGATGAATAGATAGACAACATGGGTGTTGAAGATCTCAGAACATATGTAAATAATTTTCGCAATGGTTGGTAGGACCTAATTATTCATGAGCAAGGGCATGGGATTAGTATGTGTTAATCGCTAGGGTGATTATTTTAACACATGTACAATTTCTAATAAATACATATATACATACATTTATCTATTTACATTAATCCAAAAATGTATCATTATATGTTAACACCGTTTGTAGTTCTCACACTTGATGAACGAAGATTATGTTAATATCATGATCGAAGCTTCTAGTTCACACAATCAAGATGGGTTTCACCATAAATCGCACAATCAAGATGGTTCTCACCATCAAGATGATATGTTGGCACATGTTAGTGTTTTTTAAGTGAACATGATGATGTACTATTATTTATTATTTATTATTATATATATCGAAACATGATGACATATTTTTAAAGTAAAAAATTGTACACAGATGTACATGTATATATAATTAAGCATTAACATATTATGATTCCGTTCGATGTTTCTGGGATGGTGGTAACTTCTTCTTCCTTGGGATATGTGCCAAATCCACCATCACAATTATGAACAATTTTTCACTTTTAAATATGTTTTTTAAGTTATATATTGTAGCTCAAAAGTTCCATTAAAAAATGAGATCTCTAGAACTTGAGTTATTTTAAATTTTTTGAATTTTAGTTTTTTGGAGATTTTCTTTCGGAGACACCTTTAGGAGATGTGCTAGATCCACCATCACAAGTATTCAATTTTCACTTAAATATGTTTAAGTTATAAGCTATAAATTGAAGTTCAAAATTTTTATTATAAATTGAGATCTAGATGTTGAGTTATTTTATAATTTTCAAATTTTTAAATTTTAGGTTCCTCAAGATGATTTCCCTTCTCCATGGACTCTAGTGATGGAGTTTATGATGGAGATAAGAACAACCACACCATTTGAACCATTTGAACAAGTTGTCTAACTTTTGTTTTAATATTATTGAAAATTAGTTTATATATGCATTTTCATTTGAAATTTTTTAATATATATATATATATATATATATATATATATATATATATATATATATATATATATATATATATATAGATAGATGTATATATATGTATACATATATATATATAGATGTATATATATATGTATACATCTATATATATATATGTATGTATACTTCTTTATATATATATATATATATATATATATAGATATATATATATATATTATATATGTATGTGTATATATATATATATATATATATATATATATATATATATATATATATATACCTGTACATGTATATTATACAGTTTACTGTGGAAGATTTTCCTGTGGAGGAAGTTTTAATGGATGAGAAACAAAACACAATGGAGAGGGAACCACACAAGGTATTTCATGATTTTTTATTTTTTATTTTGATTTTGTTTTTGTACATGAAGTTCTATATTCTCATCCAATTTTAAAACATTAAATTTTAATGTTTGTACACATTGTGTACAGGTTCCCCATGCTTCACAGGATAGTACAAGGATCATGAATTTGTTGGCAGAGACACTAGATCCATCTGTATTTGATGGATGATGCAAATGTGTGCAACATTATATTAGATAGATCTAGCCTTAAATTTATTTTTTTATATATAGTCTTATCTATGTTGTCATATTTAATTTTATATATAAATTGATATCTGTAACACTATGCATTGAACTAGATATATATATTTACTTTTATTGTTCAAGTGAGATACAAATTTTTGACATATTCTACAGTTTGGATATATAGTTTTAAACTGCATTTACTTTGATCGAGAATGACTTTAAATTTTGGATAGTTACATTTGCAATGTGATCACATGTTGTGATATATAATGTTTTGTTTTTAAAACTCAGCTTCTCATTTTATTTTTTAAATATAAAATGATTTTAGATGGATATTTCAAATTACAAAACACATGTACACGTGTGTATATTTTGGATATTTGAACTACTTTTGGCATGTGTTCACATGTTGTGATATAATGTTTTGTTCTTGGAACTCAAGTTGTCATTTTATTTGTTAAATATAAAATTCAAATCTAGATGGAAATTTCAAATTTTACAAAACACATGTATATTTTGGATAGTTCAACTACAATTGGCATGTGATCTCATGTTGTGATATAATGTTTTCTTTTTAAATTGGATAGCTCATCTACATTTGGCATGTGATCTCATGTTGTGATATAATGTTCTGTTTTTAAATTGGATAGTTCAACTACATTTGGTATGTGATCTCATGTTGTGATATAATGTTTTGTTTCTAAAACACAAGTTGTCATTTTATTTGTTAAATGTAAAATGAATCTCTAGATGGAAAATTCAAATTACATTTTCAGAATGTGTATATTTTGGATGGTTGAACTACATTTGGCATCTGATTGTGATATAATGTTTTTTTTTTCAAAAAGTTGTCATTTTATAAATTTTTTAAATATAAAATCAATCTCTCTAGAAGGAAATTTCAAATTATAAACCATCTACATAGATGTGTATATTTTGGATCTAGTTGAACTACATCTGGCATGTAATCACATGTTGTGATATAATGTTTTGTTTTACGATATAATGTTTTTTTTTTAAAAGTCAAGTTTTCATTTTATTTGTTAAATATAAAATGTATCTCTAGAGGGAAATTTCAAATTGCATTTTCACAATGTGTATATTTTGGATGGTTGAACTACATTTGGCATGCGATTTTGATATATTGCTTTGTTTTTAAAATTCAAGTTGTCATTTTATAAACTTGTTAAAAATATAAAATGAATCTCTTTAGATGGAAATATCGAATTACAAACCATATTTTGGATAGTTGAACTACATTTGGCATGTGATCACATGTTCTGATATAATGTTTTGTTTTTAAAAACCAAGTTTTGGATGGTTGAACTACATTTGGCATGTGATTGTGATATAATGTTTTGTTTCTAAAAATTCAAGTTGTCAATTTATAAAATTGTTAAAAATATAAAATGAATTTTTCTAGATGGAAATTTCAAATTACAAACTATGGAAAGTTTGAATTACAAGCCATGTATACATGTGTATATTTTGGATAGTTGAACTACATTTGGCATGTGAAGTAATGTTATGATATAATGTTTTGTTTTTAAAGCTCAAGTTTTGGATGGTTGAACTACATTTTGAATGTGATTGTGATATAATGTTTTGTTTTTATTGGATAATTGAAGTACATTTGACATTTGAAATAATGTTGTCATATAATGTTTTGTTTTTAAAACTCAAGTTTTGGATCGTTGAACTACATTTGGCATGTGATTGTGATATAATGTTTTTTTTTTTTAAATTCAAGTTGTCATTTTATAAACTTGTTAAAAATATAAAATGAATTTCTCTAGATGGAAATTTCGAATTACAAACCATGTATAGATGTGTATATTCTAGATATTTGAACTACATTTGGCATGTGAATAAATGTTTTGATATATTGTTTTGTTTTCAAAACTCATGTTTTGGATGGTTGAACTACATTTGGCATGTGATTGTGATATGAATTTTTTTGTTTTATTGGATAGTTGAACTACGTTTGGCATGTGAAGTAATGTTGTGATATAATGTTTTGTTTTTTAAAACTCAAGTTTTGGATATTTGAACTACATTTGGCGTGTGATCACATGTTGTGATAATATAATTTTTTTCTTTTAAAACTCAAGTGGTCACTATATTTGTTGAATATAAAATGAATTTGGGATGTACATGAAGTGTGAATGTTGTATAATTTTAGGACATGTACATATATTATTTAGGTGATATTTAAGTACAATACATATCAATGTTTTAAAATCTAAAAACAATCATAAAATGTACAGTTCAAAAGCCATACCATGGCCCCGCGCCAACAACATAAACCCATTAGAGGCAACTACAGAGGTGTGTTTTCAGACCGCTCTCACCGTGGCAATGACCAAAAATTAGAATCCACCGAGGGATATACATATGATAGCCATGAGGTACTAGCTCCTCGAGCATTTGATAAAATTCATGGGGATAATGTTTTCCCTCTGGAGAATCACAAGGGTAGAAGAGGAAGGAAATCCACTATTCCACAATTTGTGTAGCCTTTACCCAGGAAAACCAACCTGCTTCTAGGTTATGAGTCCACGATGGAGGAGATAGGGATTTGGGTTATGGACTCGGACATTTTCTGCACCAAATATTATGATTCAGAGTACCCAGTCACTCCCATTTTCCATGTGACCCCTTTGAAGCCTCCTCGAATTCCCATAGTTGAGAAGGAATCCATTGGTAGAGAATACGGGTGCCTGATAGAGGAAGAGGACTAGGTCAAAGATGAAGATGAATGAACTGCATGATTATCACCTCAGGATATACTTCAGCTCTTTTGTTTTTATATGGGCCACTGAATATTTTGTATTACAAGACTGGATGACACTCTTAAGGGGTTGATTTCCTCCTTTGAGGCAACCCCAAACTTGGTTTATTTTGAACAATACCAGGGCAGGGATAGGCTAAGAACTACTTGCCATCTCTGCCCATTGCCTCTATACAATTTTTCATGTTTTTAATATAGTTTATCCAAAGTTACAAACAAAAAAAACTTCATATGAATATATGTACATAAAAATGATTGAAGTTCATGTTTGAATATATGTTAAAACGATTGAAGTACAATACATGTCGATGTATGTAGCTAAAAACAATCATAAGATTCTAGGTGTTCTTATATGTGTCAAACAATCTTAAATTTTTAAAATTTCATTCTAGAACATATACATCCAATACGTGTAACATTTTTCATCAATGCACATAGAAAAGCTACTTCTAGTTGATAGTAAACTAGAAACTACAAAACATGTACCAGAGATTTTACATTTAAGAATGAATATTATATTTTGCTTATAATAGACATGCGCATCTAAAACAAAATCATGCAACTTCAAATTTGCATTATATCAACTATGCTAGATACATAGATATGTATACTTTACAATAATTACATTAAGACAAATTGTAGTAGAGAATGTATGAAATCGTTTAGACCAGATAATCTAGACATGTGTATAAATTACTTTTGTGCATGTACCAAAACAATGTACATGTGCAAACACTTGTATAGATAAATTAAAAAGTAAGTTGAATTTTCAGTTAAGTTCTCGAAGTTCTAAAAGATGAATACAAAGAGAAGAAATCGTTGGGAAATTCAATAAAAAAATTCCAGTGGAATTCCATCTTCAATGATCCATTCATGATCGGATTTTTATATTTTCCAGATCTTGATTTTCGTTTTTTTCTTTGATTGAAATTCTATCAACTTTATGCATGCTGCACACACTAAGTGACTATATTAACAACTTATGACATCAGGTTCATAGTCTTGAAAGTAAACAAAATCCCCACTTTAATTTTTTTGTTTGAAAAAATAACCTTTCAGTATAATAGACCCTCTGTCATATGTAAACCCACGATCATCATAGTTTTCTAATAATTTCATCTTTCATTCAGTGCAATGTATCAAATAATACTTCACATTTTCATCATTCATAGTAGGTGCAGTTACAACAAAAAAATATCCTGCACAATAAAACAAACTTATGTATTTAAATTTAGATCATAATTAACATGAAAAATTAACTTTAAAATTAACATGTGTACTTTATTTTACTATCTATTTCTAGATCTGTATCATTTGAAATCAATTGAAATGTTACCTTCTCTAACAAGATCAAAAACTATATCGCCATCAGATGATATTGTAGTCTCTTCTGATTGCATTTCTTCAAACCTTGCAACGAACATTTTTCCCTTTGTATTTAGCTTTGTATGTTGCCAATATTTTACATACATTTTGTTTTCACAAGCATCGTTAAATTATTTTTTGTCTATGCAAACATGATGCAAACAAGAATATTTTCTTTTATCCAATGCAAACACATTTGTGGACAACTTTGTTTTAATTGAATGCAATTTTCGAGTCCCTTTTAATGTTTTAACATCATTTCCAATCTATCTATCTACAACTTTGACCCAAATATTCCAAAAAAACTATATGGAAAATTCAAAGAAGAATATAAATATGATATCAAAATACCATCAAAGATAATCATTGTGATAAATGTGCATTGTCTAAAATTAGAAATCCAATAAAAATTACATTTAATGTACTTTCACACTTCCCTTGATCGGTTAGTCTCATGGCTTAGTGCAACGATGCACCATTGAACAACTTATTTAGCTCAGATAAGTCGGTTTGATGAGGGGTCCATTTGATATCTTCGAATTAATTTTTTTATGAATGCCCCTGCACCATCATGTTCTCCTTTTCCATGATGAGTCTCAAAGAAATTCCAACAATGTTTAATGCAGGTTTTCATATGATGACAACACAACCAAAATAATGATAGTGAATATTTGAATTGACCTGCGCATCCATCTGACCATATCCAATGTTCATTGAATTTAATTCCACGACTTCTCAATGAGTAATAAATCATTACAAAATAGTGTTGTACAAAATATGTATCATGTGTATGAACGTCACTGATATAAAAGTGATATTATTTAATAACATGTCAATTTTCACTGGTGATTTCTATATGATAAACATATGGTCCAACATGTCTATATAGAATATGGACAAGCATGGAGACTTGGTTAGAATTATAATATTCACTCTAAATTTATTTTTGTGGAACAAATGTATAAATTTTTGTAAAATCAATTACTGAAAAAATGGTCCCTGGTGGAAAAACTTCATGAGATTTTGTGAATTGCAAATCTTGCCATCGAGATCTATTGTAATTCTTGGTGTATTTATAAATTTCTGCCTCAAACTTTCTCAAAATATCTGTCACAAAAATTTCTTCTTCTTCTAAATCAATTCTTTTAGCACTTGAACCTTTAATCAATATATGGATATATTCATATATCTTCCATTTCACTTTCATGTTGGACAATGATTGATGATTTATATCAGTACGATATCTGTTTTGAAATTTAGTCAAATTTCCACAATCATCTCATTTTTTACCACCAACACATTTCTTTTGGTAAAATAATTCATGGATTTCTCTTCCACGTAGAATTTGAGACATGAAATCATGGATAGTAGAAGGAGGAGGTGAATCTTTCCAAAACAATTTACCAAAATTAAGGAATGTGTCATAATATAACTAAAATTCCACGTGATAATGACAACAAAAAGTATCACATACAGTGATAGGTTTTACATACCATGGCTTTTTTTTCACAAAAACACTGATTGAGACATCAATTTCACAATTCTCCTCTTCGAACTTGTTGAATAGCTCTATCTGATTTGTGTCCAATAATTTTTTTGGATGTTATTCATACTGATTTCGTGTTATTCTTCTTCACATCACATCCCTTGCTTTTGGTGAAACATGCGAATTTTTTTATCAAATATTCATATATTATTTTTTTAACATTTTCTCCAAGTCTATATTTATATGGTTTCCTACAAATAGTTGTTCAACAAGCAGGTTCACCATTTACATCTACTTGCAACCAAAATTTCTGATGTTTGTGCAAATTTTTTCTTGAGGTTCGCACTGCTCGTGCCATAGATTTTAGGGTGAAAATGTGAAGTTGGGTTACACTTTTTGACCCTTTTTGAGAAAAAAATATCTTTTTTTTTGTTCTTCAATTTTCTGCAAGCCAAAATAATTTTTCTGTTTAGAATTTCATTTTACGCTAAAAATAAAAGTTGTCATAAATTTTATTAGCTTTCAATTACTTATTTTTTGGAATTTTTTTATACACATTTGATATGTCAACTTAACATTTATTTGAGTGTGTGCTCTTTAACAATCAAAGGATTCATAAAAATTCATATTCAAACGCGTTGGTGTCTTCTTTGAAAATTTTGGGTTTTTGAGAAAAAAAAATGTGTTACAACAATCTAGACATAGTCTACGTTGTTTTCGTTATATATACAAAACCAACCGATGTATATCATAATTACTAGAATTTTTCGGAGTGATCGAATATGAAAAAACTGCATATTTTGAATATGTTTTTTCTCGCACAAAAAATCGCAACATATAAGTTATACACTAAAAATCTACAAACTACCCATTACAGACGACGGACCAATGTAATGCACTATAACTTTTTCAATTTTCTTCTACAGTGTATTTTGGAAGATATAGAATATTGATTTCACTGAATCATAATAACCTTCAGAAATTGTTTGCACCCATTTTATTACAAAATTAATTAAAATTAGTAAATATTCATAAAATTCCATAAAATTTATATTTCCTGAAAGTAGATTCAATTATGCAAATGCTTGTCTTGGTTCCGACAGTTAATTCATAAATTTTCATGGATTTTAATCAATCCAAAGTTGAAGAAATGTGTTCAGAGCTCGGCTCTGCATAATTGTAGACATTTTAGTTCGGCCAAAATTTTAAAAAAAGTTTGGCTAGATTGGTTTTTGTACCGATGGCTCATCAAATCTAACGACACAAAAGTTCGGCGAAACTTTAACTTAATTTACGTCGGTTGGAAAATTTAATGAATCCCCTTGAAAAAAAACATTTCTTGGCAGTATAAATAGGCATACATGGATTCATAATTTTTTCATAATTTCACACATTTCTTCATTTAGGCTTATTTTGCAAAGGATTGGGCTTAATTTTCAAACGACTCTTTTTGGCTTAATATTCAAAGGACATTTTTTGGAGGTATGTGATACATTTTTGGACGCTTTTTTGGATTTATTTTCAAAGGACATTTTTCTGAAGCTATTTTGTTTTTAGAGGTTTTCGGCTTAATTTTCGAAGGACATTTTTTTGGAGGTATTTTGTTTTTAGAGGTTTTTGGGCTTAATTTTCAAAATATATTTTTGGGAATTTTTTTTGTCTTAATTTCGAAAGGACTCTTTTTAGGCTTATTATTCAAAGGACATTTTTTTGAGGTATGTTTTAAAGTGATATTTTTTTAGAGGCTTTTTGGGCTTTATTTTCAAAGCATATTGTTTGGAGGTATTTTGTTTTTAGAGACATTTCTTTAGATGTTTTTGGACTTAATTTTCAAAGGACATTTTTTGAAGGTATTTTTTAAGGTGACATTTTTTAAGAGGTTTGGCTTAATTTTCATTAGACATTTTTTG
Organism: Pinus albicaulis; assembly: GCA_034641835.2. Taxonomy (NCBI): domain Eukaryota; kingdom Viridiplantae; phylum Streptophyta; class Pinopsida; order Pinales; family Pinaceae; genus Pinus; species Pinus albicaulis. The sequence goes on along the minus strand of CM076574.1, from coordinate 1,037,562,143 downwards.
GAGGTATTTTTTGAAGTGACATTTTTTTAGAGTATGTGTTTTGGGTTGAAGTAAATCTTTTATAATGTTTTTTTAAAATGAGTTTTTGTCTAACTTTTTAAATGAATTGTTTTTGCAGGACTTGGAAGGAAATATTTTCAGCTTCATTTCATTTTTAGAAGACATTTTTTTCTCAGATTTTTTAAAGTGTTTTGGATTGAAGTATGTCTTTTATGCAAAATTTTTAAAATGAGTTTTTTTTAAATTAAATATTTTGTGATGCTTTTATAATTGAGTTTTTGTCTAAATTTTTGAAGGAAATTTTTTAAGCTTCATACTCAATTATCATGGGAAATCGAAGGAATTGCAAGAGAAAATATTATCAAACAAGAGACCTCGAGGAAGTAGAGAAAAAGAGAGAGAAGAGTGGTCAAATATTGAAAGGGAAAATGAAACTCAACTAGAAGTTGAAGTAAGTACGTAAATGAAAATTTTATAAATTTGATATTTAAAAATTCCTAGTGTAAATTGTGAAACTTAATTTTTATTTGATGAACTAATTTGAAAAATATTTTGCAATTTAAATAGAGAGAGATATTCCTCAAACCATTAATGATGAGATACAAAATTTTGAAAGAGAAAGTGAAAGGGATATTGAACCAATTATTGAAGATGGTGAAAATGTTGAAAGAAATTCAAGTGAAGAAATTGAATCACCAGGTATGTGTGTGTGTGTCTGTCTGTTGAACACATGTGTATTATTGAAATTATACATATTTATTAATTTAGTTATTTATTTAATATGTAAAATTATTATGTACATTTAATTCTAATATGTACAAATGAAATCAATATCAGTGATGAGATGTTAGAAAATGTTGACACTCACACATATGGAGATAAAAAAGCTGACCATTTTATACAATATTGTGTTAATCTCATTTTTTATTTGTTCTTCAAGAAGGAAACTATGGTAGTTCAAGCCCAATTTTTTAAAGGTCTCTTAACATCAAGGAAATTAAAGGAAGCTATGACTTTATTGGGTATCAAAAAATCAACAAAAGATAAAAAGATGAAGGAAAATGTGATACAAAATATAAATAGTGCTCTAAATTCAATTAGAATATCTGGATAGAAAAATATTTCAGATGCACGTACAGAAATACACATGCCATTGGTTTCATCAAGTTCTAAAGAGAATCGCTTGGTAAAGGCCATTAGGACAGAAAGGGATTCCATTATTTCAAGTGCATTTCTTACATCATTGAGAAAAAATAGCAAAGAGGGATAGTATATAGAGCACACAGAGAGGATTTTTGCATTGTCGTGGCCCACAGGCCACAGGCCATATTTCTTTGTACTTGCATACATTTTCTATTTAGAGAAAGAGAAAATTGTAGCCTCGCTTTCCAACTAAGTTTTCTTCTAGAAAAATTTTCCTAGGTCATATCTTGTGTCAAATGTGTGTGTGATATTTTATTTTCTTCGAATCTATTTTATACATAATTTTCAATTTTATTTCATCAACCATTAACAATATTCTATAAATCCATAAAGCTAAAAATAATAAAATTGCTATAATGTAGCATTTTAGAATTTAAAAATAATTTGATAATATCGGTTGTGACGAACTATCCATTGGAATATCCATAGTAGTTTACACATAATATTGGTATAAGCACAAGTTTATTTGGGTATATCATGGAGATTTGTATGGGACCTCGATCATCTGGGCCAAAATTCGTAAAAACCTAATCATGGTTGAAAAATATATGAATAACTCTGGAATAAAACTTGTGATTCTGCAGGGGGGGGGGGTTCGTTGCTATAATAGAAATTCATGGATGTAAATAGTAATGTAAATATCCTCATGAAAACCTGAGAAATAAGCTCGGATTCTTCAAAGAACATTAGGGTTCTAATGTAGAGTAAAATTAGAAGGGGGATAAGGATATCATAAATAAACATAGAACCAACCAAATAAAGGACCCCAAAAATTTCATCCATGTTTGAGAACCGTGAATCAATCACAACCCCTATTTAAAATTAAATAGAAGGGTGATAATAAGTTGCACCATGTCAAGATCAACACTATGAAGCAAAATCATTGGTTGTAGAAACTAGAAGTTTTTTCAGTGTCCATTAAATTGAGAGAGAACAAAATATTTCATTTGCATGATTGGAATTAGAGGGCCATTTCCTAACTTGGTGGGAAAGCCACACAAAGAACTCAAGGTCGGAGGGAGAGCCTACAATGGCTAAGTGGGAAAATTTGAAAACCCTCATAAATTCACAATTTTACCCTATTAGGTCTGTAGAGGATCAGTGGATATGGTGGCACTACTTCAGGCAAAAGCCGGAGAAAAGAATGTAGGAGTATGCCACATAGTTGAGAAAAATGGCCATAATGGTGGGTATCTACCGAGAGAACCCATATGTACTCGTCAAGTATTTTGGAAGCCTACACCACCGTATTTAGGAGTAAGTAATTTTTTTCATGCCCAAATTGATGGATGAGGCTTCTGTATAGGAATAATACCTAGAGATCATAGGCCTAATGAATTTGCAATCAAGTTGATCGAAGTAGAAGGAGAAATATGATGCTTCTAAGGAGGTGTTGTAGTTGTTACAAGCCCCTCCAATATTTTTTCCTATACCAAATTTCGATGCCTTCCTTGGTCTTTTTCATTATTTTCGTAAGCTTTGAAGTTCATTTTATTAGTTTTCTTACAATGTTGTGAACCATTTCTCAAGATAAGAAAAGTGTTGTCTTTTGGCATGTTGGTTATCGTATTGTATGTATGATCTTTTTATAGTAGTTCCAAGAGGTCACCTTTGTGAAAATGAGTTTTTTTAACCTTGTAAGTATTTGTGGCACTCATTTCCAAATTTTTGAGCAATGCCGCACAAGTGTCATCATGGTTGTTGTAAATTTTATATTTGGTTTCACACTTGTCGTAATTGGTCATAAAGTTGTCACACTGATGATTTTTTGTATGTCTTGAATAATTTATGTTGTTTGAGTTCTCAAATATGCTAAGTGTGTGATGATATTCAAATTTATTCACTATTCACACCGATCTCACTGGTCCTACACTTAGTAATTTTTCTCAAAAACTCTCGATCGAGCAACTTAGCTCACCTGACCTCCCTTGAGCTACACACTCTCAAGTCTTAGTCCCAAAGGTATGACCTTGTTGATTTGAACTGCGCAGTGTGAACTACGTGGCTCCCAAGACTACTGCATTGTGCATTTTTTGTGACCAAGCCCTAACCCTAACCTCCATAATTTTGTAGTATTGACCTCCATCCTGGTTGGAAGTGCACACTTCGCAACCTCAAGCCTCAATTTCATCCCATGAGCCCTTGAAATTCTCATCTATGCAGTCACCCAACCTTCCTTGACCTCCGTAACTATGCAATAAGATGTCTCAGTGCCCATCCCTACAACATGTCGCACTGGCTCCATAAAATGCGAACTCATGTCCCTCATCCCATCTTGAACTATGAATTGCATACTCTCAAGGCTCAAGGCTTCCCCTTTCTTGCCCAAAATATGTAACTGCACAATCACTAAGCCTCCTTCTCCAGCCTCTTAGTTGTTCCAGGCTTATTTCATGGATCAGAATGAATCATCTTATGCTAGGTTTTTTTGGATTGATGTCATCTTATCATAAGTGAATTTCAGAAACAGGTACTCTATCATTTCATGGCGAGATGAAGGAGAAGGAGAATAAGGAGGGAATCATTCTGAAATAAAATCCCACTGCTAATCTTAAAGGGTGATGGATAAGAAGAAAGTGAAAGGACACTAGTTTGTGACCACTATCCAGGATTTCAGATAATTGAAGACTCCTTATCATGTCCAAGCCATGTCAAGGTGGAAAGGAAAACACTTTCACGAAGAAAATCAAATCTTAGCAGCAGAAATGGATTGAATTTTTCATGTCATCAAGAAGTCCATGTTAGCAATGTCATGCTAGGTCATGAGTGTTCATATGCCACATCACTATTATGGACCATGTATATTTTATTCAAAATGTATTGTAAAGTGGAAGTCCAAAGGAAATACATGGAATGTATACATTCATGTAAGTTTAAAATTAGCACAATGTCAAACAATCATGAGGGTAGTCAAAGAGTCACCCTTCGGTTATATATACTCCCTCATTATATGAGCAAAGGAATTTTCACCTTGGCTCTACCAGCAAATAATTAGAGAGATAATCTAATTATTTTATGGAGCAGGGAGTCACTCCAACACTCCTTTATTGGAGCTAGTGATGTTCATTGTACATATTGTCTGGGAATTTTTACTTAATAACAGAAGCCTTCAGAGGCTATGACGTTCTTCATGCATGAACTATGAATATTTGTAAGACTATTCTGTGGATGTTTTTGTTTCATGTTTTTTTCACAGGTGCGAAGATAGTTGAACTATTATGGTTGTTTTAGTACTTATATTATTTAGAATGTGTTGTAATGGCTTTTATTGTTTTCCCATCCTTGTGGAATATTCCACTGGATGTTATGCAAATCCTTTGGTTCATGTGTGTCTCTTCCTAGGTGGTACTATTACCTCTCTCTTAGAGGCTCACTTTTCTCTCTTCCCCACAGTAGAAGAACCTTAACATACTTGCAAATGGACATTCACCAGGCACACCTCCCTTGCTTTTTGAAAGTAAATTTTCATCCATATCTCTTGCTAACAGTCAAAATCGAGGAAAACATTTAAGAATATGGAAACCGAGCCTTTAGTTCATATGGGATTCCTACACCAAATGATGTCAGGTATAGTTGGGATTTCATATCACGGAGATCCCCTGAATGTTGGTGGATCCAAAACTCTGAACATGAGAGGAATATGAAGTAAGAAAGGAAAAATTATAAAATGATAGAAGACGCAACACACTGGTGAAAAAACTCCAACAACTACTGCAACCACTACAACATTGATGAAAGTATAGGTGAAATATAGTGGAAGTCCCATCCAAAGCGTAAACTGAATAGCAAAAAAGAATACAATAAGAAGAAGAGTATCATGGCCACTAATTTTAGAATCCAAGTCGAAAGTAGGATAAGAATATCATTTGTATGTCAGTGTAGAAGGATGTGAACCTTATTGGCCTTCAACAACAAGAAGAGAAAGAAATAACCAAAATCTTCCATATAAAGATATAGGTCAAGAAGACCAAGGTTGATACTTTATTTTACTTAGGATTGAACGTTAATATCATCATAGTAAATATGTCCAAGAAATTGGGATTATAATTTCATGATCATTCAAGCCAATATCCACTGGGATGGGTAAATAAGGATGTATATTTAAAGGTAAAAAAACATTGAAAAATTAGATTTTCCATCACTGTTGATTTTATAAATGAAGTAGAACTATATGTGGTTCTCCTTGATGTATGGGGAGTCATGTTTGGGGGTCCCTACATGTACATTAGAGATGCAATATTCACATGGAGAGCCAACCTATATCGGCTCTTCAAGGATGGAAAACCGTTCATCATCAATGCACAACAATATAAACTTTGAAATGGGAACTGATACAAGTACCCACTTTTTTGAGTTAGCAAAAAAACATCTGATTTTGAGAAGTTAAGATTCAGAATACGCCTTTTTTTTAGGTAGAAAAAATTGTTTGATTTTGAAAAGTGTCGATTCAGACGACACCTTTTTTTTTAGGTAGCAAAAAATTATGTGATTTTTAAAAGTGTTGATTCAAAACACGCCTTTTTTATTTTTAGCATATTTTTGACGCTCTAAATTTTCTCATGTATAAGGTATGGACATTTATTTAAAAATGTTAGTGATTTTTATGATAATTTTGAAAAGTTTTGATACAACATCAACCCTCTTTTTTAGAGGGCTTATTTTTAACACTTTAAATTTTATAATGTATGAAGTGTGGAAATGATTTTAAAATGTTGAAGAATTTCATGCAAATTTTGACCATTTTTGTTAAATGTTGATTACTTAACCATTTTTCAAATGGTCTTATTCCTCTTCATGTTTTTGATCCTAAGATATTTGGTTTTAAAGGTTTCCAAAGTTTTGTTTTTTGTTTTCCTTTGCAATATATCAATATATATATATATATATATATATATATATATATATATATATATATATATATATATATTCCAAAGTTTAAAAAAAATTAACAAATTTAATATTTGAGGTTAGGATTTCTTTTATATTTATATATTCTTAATTAATATTTCAATACACATAAAATAATTGTCACAGAAAAATAATAATTTTAAAAACTCGACAAAAAATATACATTTTGCATATAAATATAATTAAAAAGTATGTATTTTAAGACATTTTAGCTAAAAAACACACTTTGAATAAATAAAAATTATGGAAATTTTGAATAATTTTTTTTGGAAAAATAACACGTTTTATGAATTTTATATAAAAAAACAACATTTCAAAAATAAAAATTCCAAAAAAATCATTTAGGTAACATTTTAAGTATTGAAATAAATTAAAATTATAATTATAATTTATAAAAATAATAAAAATGATGGAATAAATTACAATTAAGTTATAAAAAAATAAATCATAAAAAACAAAAGGTAATAAAAAAATTAATAATAAAATTCATTAAAAAAAAAAAAATTTAAAAATTAAAAAACAAGAATATAAAAAAAAATATACATTAGAAAAAAATTAAATAAAACAATTTAAAAAGATAAACAAAATATATATAATTAAAAATAAATAAAACATATATATGTAAAAAATATAAAATTAAAAAATATATATATATATATATATATATATATATATATATATATATATATAATTAAGAAAAATGATAATTAAAAAAAAAATTATTGCATCCTCGAGTTGTTGGTGGCCCGAGGGACCATTTTCCATGGGCGGGCAGAGATTTTGAGTTGCTAGTGGCTCGAGGGGCCATCAACCATGGGTGGTTGGAGTTGCTGCAGCACTGCGCGCCCATAGCGGGCGCCCTCTCAGGCCACCAATTGCTCAAAGTATATTCTTTGATCCCGCTGGTGGCCCAGGAGTCGCGTGTCATGGGCGGTCGGAGTTGCAACAGCTTTTTCCACCCATGGAAAGCAGCCCCTCGAGCCACCAATGTCTCAAATTCGATTCTGATAATCAGATCCAATTCTCATATTCTGATTTGAGTTGTTGGCGGCTGCTTGCCATGAGCAGGCAGAGCTGTTGCCATAGCAGACGGCCCCTCAGGCCACCAACAGCTCAAATCCAATTCTGAGAATCGGGTTTGATTCTCAAAATTTGATTTGAGTCGTTGGTGGCCTGCCTATCGTGGGAAGTTGGAGCTGCTCCAGTTCCACCCGCCCACGGCAGACACCCAACAACGACTCAAATCCAATTCTGAGAATTGGATTTGAGCCGTTGGTGGGTGAGGGGCCGCTTATCATGGGTGGGCGGAGCTGCAATAGCTTCGCTTGGCCATGGAAGGTGGCCCTTCAAGCCACCAATAGCTCAAATCCTATTCTGAGAATCAGATCTGATTCTCATAATCATATTTGAGTCATTGGTGGCCTCCTGCCCATGACCAATGGATCAAATCCAATTCTCAAAATCGGATTTGAGTTGTTGGTGGCCCGAGGGGCCACCTGAGGTGGTCGGGAGGAGCTGTAGTAGCTCCGCTTGCACATGAAAGGCACCCCCTCAAGTCACTAACGGACTCAAAGCCGATTTTAAGAATCGGGTTGAGCCCGTCGATGGCCCAAGTGATCGAATTTGTATATTTGTATTTTTTTAAATTATAATTATAATTTTTTTTAATCAATTTTAATTAGTTTTAGTTATTTTTTTCTTTTTAAATAGTTTTTGTTTGTTATTTTAGTTCTTTTATATCTTTTTTTTTAATGTTTTCTTTTAAGTTGTTTTCTTATCTATTTAAACATTTTTTATAGTTCGTTTTTTTTATGTTTTCTATTTTTTTATTTTTTTTATTGTTATTTATTTTTATTATTTTGATTTTTTTTTTAATTTTTAATTTTTAAGTTGTTCAATTTTTAATTTTTAATTTTTGTTAATTTTTTTTAAATGTGTTTTTTTAATGTATAGTTTATTGATTTATTTTAATGTTTTTTTTGTTTGTTTTTTTTAATTATTCAGTAAAGTATTATTTTTTTTCTTTTTTTTCTTTCCTTGATTTTTTTCTTTAATTATGTTTTTTTTTAAATATTTTTTATATTATTCTTTTTTTTATAATTCAAAAAAAAATGTGTTTTTATCTTTTATAGGTTAATTTTTTATTTTATTTTTTTTACATTTTTGTGTTTGATTTTTTTTTGTTTTTTTTTTTGTTTTGGCTATATATATATATATATATATATATATATATATATATATATATATATATATATATATATATTCCATTTTATGTTGTTTTCTAATATGTACTTTTATTTACTATTTATTTTTATTTTTAACTTTTGTTTTGTTTTTTTTCATTGTTTTATTTATTTATTTTTATTTTTTTTTCTTTTGAAATTTCAAGTTTTTTCGGAGTCATGACATTTTATCTTTGATGTCATGATTTCAAAAATTTTAAAATCTACTTTGAACAAAAAAATTATATTCTAACATCAACACTTTTTGTTTTCAGGGTGTTTTTTGCACCAAAAAAAAATTGTTTTCACTGCCATGTTTAAGACATGTTGAAAAGCTACCCGAATTTTTTTTTTGGTATTCTACAATCAAAATTTTTCATTTTCGAGCTGTTTTTCTATATTTTTGGGGTTTTTTCTAGTAGAGTTCTCGTTTTCAGTTTATAGTTCACGTTTCATAGTTTACATTGTTGCACACAAAGGAATGTAAAAAATTTCGCCAGTAAGTTCCAACCAAGCCAAGCAATTAATCAGTTCCAACAATAATTATTTTTTATTGTTTCTAAGAGAAGGTTATTTTATATAATAGCCAATAAGAGGCATAAAATCCATGGAGGGGTGTACTAATCTATCACGCGCAACCCCATTGCTCATGAAAAATGGGTTAGCCACGTGATTATGATGTAGAAGAATATAGAAGAGTGTATATTGTAAATTTGGTTAAGGTTTGAGGTGTTTAAACCTAATCACTATTAGGCTATCATATTGTGCTATAACCAAGCTACTATGAGGAAAAGGGGTTCCATTCTTTCGAGTGATTTTTTTCCATAGTTGAGAAAAAATGGTCGAGAAGATAAGATATAGAGGACACAAAGAGGACTTCTACACTGTAATATCCCCCATTATTCATGAAAAATAGGATATCCATTTTATTATTATCTAGAATACTCTAGAATATTCTATATTGTAACTCTAGTTAAGGGTTTAGTTATTCCAACCTAAACACTAGTAGGCTATTGTGCTATGTTATAACTAGGTTGCTAGGAGGAAAAGGGCTTTCATTAGGAAAAAGTAACTGATAGGGATTGAAGATAGAGAAAACAAAGAGGATTTGTGCACTATAATAGCCCATAAGCATCAAGCCATACTTCTTTGTACTCGCAGGCATTTTCTATTTAGAGAAAGAGAGTAGAGCAACCATACCTCGCAACTACATTTTTCTCTCGAAAATTTTTCCTAGGTCATATCTTGTGTAAAAGTGTGTTTGTGAGCATTTAATTTTTTGTTCTCTATTTTGTACACAATTTTTAATTCACAAGCATGCATTATTAACAACATTTTGTAGATCTATAAAGATAAAAGTAAATAAATTATAGTAGTGTGGAATTGTAAATTTTAAATATAAGTTTATCATATTTGTTGTGATGAACCGTTTAGTGGAATATCCATGGCAGTTTACAGATCATATTGGTATCAGAGTAGCTTTCTTTCGGTGTATTATGGATATTTGTAGGGGATCTAGATTACTTGGGAAAAAAGTCGTAAAACCCTAATCATGGTTGATGAATCTGTGAAGAATCCTCATGATCATGCAAAGGATAGGTTTCACAGATGGAACAACAAGTTGCTAATATAAATCATAAATTAAACCTCTTGATGACAACCCTCAACAATAAACTCAAAATATTTTCCATTATACAAAGATGAACACACACACAAGGAACTCAGCACATAATGAAGGATAAGCGTGTAGCTCTCTTATTTTCCATTATACAAAGATGTACATTTATAGTACAATGGTGTGACTCTTGGTTTCATATTCCAAGGTCACTTGGACTCCATTTTCATTTTTCGCATTCCACACCTACCCATGTATGATTAGGTGTTCTAACATCCCCCCTTAATTCAAAGGGGTATGTGTGAGTCCAAGAAGAGATTTGCAATACAAATCTGCAAAGTATGCATGTCAGCACTTGGGCTAAACCAACTCTCTGAAATGTTGGAAAGAAGAGTTGGTTTAAGGATGGCCACCAACACTGGAACGCAAAACTTGTTGCAGTTCCCAGAACTCTTGCAAAACTGGCAAGAAGTTAAAAGCTTCTGCTAGAGGAATTTTCCCTCATATAAAAGGGAGACCTTCAACCTAAAAGAAGGGAGGTCTACTACCTGTGATGGTTTTAGGATTACCAAAAACTCTGGAATGCTTCAAGAATTTCTTGGAACTGAACCAAAGTTGGCAAGAAGCCGAAGGCTTCTGCTAGAGGAAGTGTTCCTAATATATGAAAGGGATACCTTCAAACTAAAAGAAGGGAGGTCTACTACCTGTGATGGTTTTAGGTTATCCACCAACCAAATATGATGGTTTAAGGTTGTCTGCCAACCAAAGGCATGCTCATGCAAATGGTGGTCATGTACAAGCTTCGACGTCAGATCAAGCGAGCCTGAGCCACAATCTCTCATTCCATGTTCATATTTGTAGCCAGAGACACAGCAGTTCAAGCGAGCCTGAGCCACAATTCGTCATTTAGAGATGTAGCCAGAGACACGGATGCCCATGAGCATGCCTTTGGTTGGTGGAAAACCTTAAACCATTATCTTTGGTTTTAGGTTATCCACCAACCAAAGATGATGGTTTAAGGTTGTCCACCAACCAAAGGCATGCTCATGGGCATCCATGTCTCTGGATACATCTCTGAATGATGAATTGTGGCTCAGGCTTGCTTGAAATTTTGTGTCTCTGGCTACAACTCTGAACATGGAATGAGAGATTGTGGCTCAAGCTCGCTTGATCTGACGTCGAAGCTTGTACATGACCACCATTTTCCCCCCTGTCAGGGACAAGGTGAGATGATGGTGAAAAATCAACTACAAGTTTGCTCAATATTCGTTAACATGTTCTGACATGTGACTTAAACATCTTCTTGGCTGCTGATGACCATTGCCAAGAAGCGATCCATCCAAGATGAATCTTGGTTCTTGTAGGAGGCTTGTGTCTGAAGCATCTGTGTGAAGAATGGGTGTGCCGACCACAGTGCTTGCATGGATGAAGATCAAAACAACGATATTTCATATGGCCAACTCGATCAAAGTGTTGGCATTTCACAATCTATTGTTGTTGTTGTGGAACAGGATCTGGAACAACTGCAGGTGAACTATCATACAGGAATCAGACACTCTGAAATATGATGGGCTTGGTGTAGTCTGGAATATGAAAGGACACATCCTTGTCATATCCAAGACCAGTTCTGTGCTTGTTGTGGACAAGCTCTTCCCAAGGCTTGATGATGGGCTTAGGAAGTGCAGGCTGAGCTACTGCATCTGGATGAAAATTTGCCCTTGTGCAAGGAACTGAATGGGAATCAACTTCAACTTTACTAATTTTTTTTTGATAGGAGTCTTTCACAATGTTCTGAATAGAAACAGGTTCAGAATGGTGACTCTTTTACTTAATTTCATCTTGTTGGAGCTAAGATTCCAACTGCAAAAACTCAATCTTTTCATGTGCATCTTGCAAACAAATTTGAATGTTATAAAGAGCATTCTTGCTCATTTTTATCATATCATCAACATTGGAATGAATGAGGTTATTCAAAAATTCTAATACCTCATTGATTTTAGCCATTTCGACAACTTAGGCTCAAAAATAAAGGGTGTCAGCTTCAACCGAAAATGCACCCGTTTACAATGTGATGCAACTTCCTTTCAAAAATTACAAATTACTCTAAAGAATTTCATACTATGGAAATCTCAAAGTACAAAATCTTCTCCTCAAATGATGGAGGACAATCATCAATTTTTTTCAACTCAAATACTGATTGCAACTATGAAGAAGCAATATCCACTCACAATACAATGTTAATACAATACAATATCTCTGCAAAATAATTGTTTAAATTTGCAGCAAAAACACTTGTGTAAGAGGCCTTTAAGGAAGCTGATTTGTTCTCTTTTCTTCAAGGAGCTGCTTGTCTTCACATGTCAATTTCTTCAGAAAATCAACCTTCTATGCCACAAACAATTCAATGAAAAAATCCAATTGCTCCATATGCCATTTTTGTTGTTTAATTTTTCTCTTCCTCTCTCTCTGTTGGTTTCTTCTTTTTTTAATTAATTAAAAAAAAGGGGATTAATTGAAATGGGAATTAATTAAAAGGAAGGGGGAAAGAAAACTAAAGGAAGAAGGGTAGAGTGTATGGAGGACAGGTTAGGGGGTCGGGTTGCAGTCAGGGTTGGGGTCGGTTGCAGAGGGGGTAGGTGTGAGGAATAGCTGTGAGGGGGAGCCGTGTGATAGCCGCAAGGGGGAGCAGTTGAGAGGGGAGTGGATAGGGAAAGAAAGGGGGTGGGGAACAGGGGTGAGGAGTGTAGCACGAGTAGGGGAGAGGGTTGGTATAAGGGGGAAGGGAATGAGTGCGTATGTAGGTGGAGTGGGGACGGCGTGGGAAACGTGAGTTGTAGATGAATGTTGTAGTGGAGTGAGAGGGTGGATGGGGTAGATGTATAGGGGGAGAGTTGGCTGTAAGGTGAGGAGCGTACAATAGAGAGGGCGGTGGTGTAACAGTGAAGGGGTGGGCATAGAGTTAGGGAGCTCGTTGAGGGAGTTAGGACTGAGCGTTGAGGGAGTAGAGGGTGCAGGTTAGTGCAGGTAGTTTGAAGAGGAATATAGTTGCAGGGGTCGTGGGTTGAAGGTGGGGCAGGTCGAGAGCCTGAATAATTTTTATTTTTTTATTTTTTTTATTTTTTATTTATTTTTAAATTTAAAAACAACAGAGTAGAGATATGAAATCGATTTAAAAAACAACAGTAGAGGACAGTCCAGAAATGCAATAAACTCTGAATTTAAAGGTACTTGCATAAATTTTTTAGAAACTGCAGAATTTTCAGGATATTTTAGCAGTAAGCTCAGAAATATTTGTTAGGAAATGTGGCAGAATTTTGCCAGTAAAATCACAGAAATTTTTCAGAGAATTTTTCAGAAAATTTCAGCAGTAAAAACCCAAAAAATTCTTTACAAACCCACTTTAAACTATTTTCCGACAGCTCAAAATGCATAATTTAATAGGCAAAATTTGCAGGAAGAAATCAGAATGAAAAAATTAATATGCGCAGTGCTGCTCTTCTTCAAAACCACTGTTGCTCTTCTTCGAAACCACTTTCGGAATGCAGAAAAATGTCTGTTGTAGAAACTCTCTAAATGCTGCAAAAATGCCAAGAATTTTTTCCTATATGCACAGGCCATAAACGCAAATGGCTCACTCGAGGTTGAGCTGGTTATGGACGTATCAGCTCCGATACCATGTTAAACACACACATGGTGTATGAGAAATATGAACACACACACAACAAGGAACTCAACACACAATGAAGGATAAGCATGTAGCTCTCTTATTTTCCATTATACAAAGATGTACATTTATAGTACAATGGTGTGACTCTTGGTTTCATATTCCAAGGTCACTTGGACTCCATTGTGACTTTTCGCATTCCACACCTACCCATGTAGGATTAGGTGTTCTAAGACATAGGATATGGAATTTATAATGCAGAGGATAAATCAAAAGGGGCATCAGGATATCAGGAAGAAATAGAGAACTATCTGAAGGAAGGACCCAAAAAATATCAACCCAGATGGAGTGTCATGAATCAATAATATACCCTATATGAAATAGAAGAAAAGGTTGATATCAAGTCATACCATGATGATATTATGCTCTAAAGCTAAATAAATGGTTGCATCAACTCGAACTATATTTTAGTTTCCATCAAAATGAGGAAGAAGAAAATATTTCATTTGCATGGATGAAATTAGATGTCATGTCCTAACTTGGTGGGAAATCCACACAGAGACCCTAAGGTTAGAAGGATATCCTATAGTTACTAAGTGGAAGGACTTCAAAACCCTCATAGAGTCACATTTTCTATCTTTTGGGTATGTAGAGGAATAGTGGATCCAATTGCACTACTTCAAGAAAAAGTTCGTGCAAAGCATGGAGGAGTACACCAAAGAGTTGAAAAGGATAACGAAAATTTTGGGTATCTCCCCAAATATAAAATATGTACTCATAAAGTATTTATGGGGTAAACATTGTCATATTCAGGAGAAATTGATGTTGTTCAAGGTAAAATTAGTGAATAAAGCTTCTCTACAAGCACAGTTCCTGGAGGAGATAGGCTTGAAGAAAGTAGAATCAAGTTGATAAAAGCAGAAGGAGCAACGAGATGCTTCTAAGGAGGGGAAGAAGCAGTAGAAAGGGGGAAAAGAGTAAAAGATAAAAACCATAGTATGATAGTGCAAAGATCCCAACAACCAATGCAACATCGACGATTATATCAAGGAAAAGTTTTGGAAGTTTCATCTAGAGCATAACCCAAACAACAAAAAGAAAGAAAATAAAAAAAATAATACCATTGCCACTAATTAGAGAAACCAAGTTAGAATTATCTCATACATGGATGAGAATATTTTTTGTATGCTAGTTTGTACTCAAGGTGAATATGAGTAGCCTTCAGCAATGAGAAGAAAGAATGACCAAACTCTTCCATATAAATATATAGGTCAAGAAGGCCAAGATTGATGCTCTTTTTGACTTGGGATGACAAGAAAATCTCATTGCAGTAGATCTGGTCAAGAAATAAGGATTGGAAGCTCATGATCACCCAAGCCCATATCCATTGGGATGGGTAAGTAAATATGTATGTTGAAGGTAAAAAAACAACGCAAACATAAATTTCCCATTAGTACTGATTTTATTGATCAAGTAGTATGTGGTTTCCCTTGATGTATGTCCAGACTTGTTTGGGAATCTCTACTTGTACATGTGAGATGCAATATTCATGCAAATATCCAACCAGTGTCGACTTTCCAAGGATGGAAAATCATTCCCCATCAATTCGCATAAGGGCAAGTTGAAATTTTTGTTGATCAGTGCCAACTAAGCCAATAAATTTATCATTTCCAACAATAAGTATGTTTTATTATTTTTAAGAGAAAATTGGTTTCTAGAAGTGTCAATAAGAAGGAAGGCATCCTTCGAGGGGTGTACTAAGAAACATAAAAAACAACTAGAAGAATTTTTGGAGGAATACAGGGATGTGTTTTGAGAGCCTAAAGGATTACCACCTAAGAAGGAGGTGGATCATGAGATCCAGCTATTTATAGACTCCCCATTGACAAAGACTAGGTTGTACATGCACTATGTTATGGAAGAAAGTTAGTTGAAGAAACAATTTCAGTAGCTACTAGAATAAGGTGGCATTCAACTTAGTATATCACCATGTGGGTCACCCATTATTATTGTGCTAAAAAATGATCATACTTGGTAGATGTGTATAGATTACATGGTGTTGAACAAAATCACACTTAAGACCAGTACCCCCTTCCTAGGATAGATGACCTATTGGATTAATTACAACAAGAAAAATAATTTAGCAATATGGACTTAAATTTTGGACATTTCCAAGTTCAAGTGAGAGAAGAAGATACTTGGAGCACTACCTTCAAAACTAGGAAAGGTTTTTATGCGTGGTTATTCATGCCATTTGGCATATGCAATGCACTAGCTACATTTATGAGATTAATGAATCATGTAATGAAACCTTTTATATATCCATTTATTACAGTCTATTTGGATGATGTACTGTTATATAGTTCTACCTGGGAGGAAAACATCTTTTTTGTGTAGGTAGATCCCTTTTGCTGATAAAGGTGATCCCTTTAGCCCTAGGGAGGGTCTAGCAACAAGAGGACATGCTAATGCGTCGATTCCTAGTTAATGAATGAAACTGATTCGGGATAGATGTCCTACCTTTGTTCCAACGTAGTTGTCGTAGCTGTGACAATAGTTTCCTAATCTTCGTCTTGACACGTCATGGTCCTTCAACAGTGGTACTCAGGTGCCTACACAAGGATAAGAGAATGATAGCAGCATAAAACCAATAATTTCATTCATAACTATCTAATTGGTCAAGGAGAATTAAGTGTACTGCATAAGATTAATCATCACAAGACGAGAACCAAAACGTCAATCATGTATTAAGTAAGAGAAAAAAGAGATTAAAACCAAATGAGCCTTGACGTCGCAACCTCCTTCAACGGGTCCAATCAAAATGCGACTCGAGAATTCATCATGGAATTTTGACTTGGCGAAGAAATCAACCTAGATTCTCTCTCAACAAGGAGTCTCTCTCTGCTATATCTCACAATAGCTATATAAGACTAATTTAGCTATTCTCCAAAATGTTTAGCTATCCAAACCATTCACCTAGCTGCATCTATGTGAGAGAGATGTATTCATAGAAGGGGAGGAGGGGGTTCAGATACCTCATATGCTAGAAGGGAGGTCTTATCCATTGGGACGTTTCCCCAAATGTAGGAAATAAGAAGCCAAAGGAGAGTGCTCGAAGTTATTCAGTCGAACAACCCATGCTGACTTTCTCACGAAGTGGTTGGCAATCGAAAATTTGCTTCTATATTTACAAAATTTTCTAAAATCAGCTCGGTGCCGGTATTCCATTGAGACAGAGTGCCAATGGGTGTGGGGCCCAGTGCTAATTTCCCTTATTGGCGTGAGGCCATAACTACCTACCACCTCCAACCCAAAATCATGTGTTTTTGATGGTCTGTTCCAGGAATAGTCAACAGAGGAAATGTTCTTCTCATGGAAAGGGATGCAATGATACTTTTTTGCAAGCCATGACACTACATATAATTCACATAAATGGTCCTCCAATGTAGGATTGAACATACGGTAACAAAATGCTCTGTAATAGATGCTCCCTAAAGCATGAGGTCCGAGAGAGAGGGAGGAGTGAAATGCTTTACGAGAACGTTTTCGAACCAAACACCGTTGTCAGTTCTCCTACAAGTACAAATAAAAGTGATATCTCTGATACATGAACATGCAGCATGGGAATAGCCATCCATAATAGAGTACATATAAACTTAGATCTGATGTATGGACGCAACCATCTATCAGTAAGGATCAACAAATAGAATCAGGTATGGTCACAACCATCGAATCAAAATATTCATGAAAATAGTCATGATAAACCAAAATATCCCGTAGCCTAGATTTTCTCAGACAAAACCTAGGGCCTTGGGCTCCATCTCGACCCAAACAAGTATAGATTCAAGCATGTGAATGTGTGAGTTGAATACAAACATGCAATAAATTCACCTGATTACTAGCCAATGATGAAAGATGTTAACAAGCATGAGAGAAACCACCAATAATGACAATGGCTCTAAAGGTAAAACTAGTACAATCCATGAAATGTGAACAGTGGTCTAGCATCAAACACCCGTAGAATCACTCGATTGAAGGCCAATGATAAGGACCTATTTTCGAATGCAAAAAACTTGCCATTGAGGCATGCAAGCTCCAAGGTACCGGAAGGGAGTCTCTAGAGAAGCTTCCTGGATAGTGAGCTGAAGTCGACAGGAAGCGACCTGGTCGAAGGTGGGCCAAAATGTTTCCCACATCATACACACGAGACAGAGGAATATGATGATAATGAATCAGGTAAAAAAGGAGGATCAGAGGGAGGTTGAAAACTGTAAACGAAAACTTCTTTGGAACATATCAGTGGCACGACTCCCAATTTGGTAGTATTTGACATCAAGGGATTTGAGGTCATGGTGACATGGAAATGAGTAGATGAGAGGTCAAAACAGATTACCGAAACCCACGGAGGAAAAAATGACAAAATGAGATGTGCCCAACCCGACCTGAATGCATATGAGTGTCATGTTCAAGAGCGATATACTACCGACTCGACTAAGAACTGCTTACATTTTCCACCACCATTGCTGGTGAGTACCCCAATTATTTTTGGAAAACAAGCTTGAAGGGGATAGAATATTCTTTTCATGTAAGTTTTTACTTTGGAAAAATCCATCCTAGTACATTTTACGAGCCCTAGGAAGGAGGAACTCGGTAACATCATGATGATGGTTTTCAATGTCATTTAAGTTTTAAAAAGTTTGAAAAAGGAAGAAATCGACATCTTTTCATGTTTAGAGAGTTTGAAAAGAATCAGAAAGGAAAACTCTAGCAGTTCCTTTTCATAGGTAGTCTCACAGATCCAAAAAGGTAGAAAATTGTGTCTGAGAGAACCTCTTAATCGCGATAGGCTAAGGCATACCTTTTTCGTAAATAATCTATCCCAGCCCGAAAGAGGGGTAAACATATACTTGGTAAATATTGTTTCATAGCCATTTAGCGAGTTCAAAACGGTAAGAGTCTCGATGATATTTTCAATTTTAGAGAGTCATAAAAGAGCTTAAATATGACTCCAATAGTGACTTTTTCGTGTTTTTACCGAGTCCAAAAAAGTGTAAAATACAACTCATTTCTTCATCATCGTCACGTTGAGGACCTATCACTGCACAAGATATGCACGTAAGATGCATTTTTCGAAATAAAACAGCAAATTATATAATAATAAAATATGCCTCAAAACCTAATTTGGGTTCTCAAAAGTTATAAAATGCCAAATATTGTAAAAAATAAATTAATTTTCACTTTTACCTCTTGTGAGCAATTTGTTACCCTTTTTCACTGTAATTTTGCGGTGTTGATAACAAGCATTCCGAAAGATCAATCGTGAATATGTCTGTTCCAAGTAGAAACTCACATCCTTCCTTGCATTTTGATTGTTTTTTCATTACCTGCAACCCCAATTTTGTAGACCTATAGGGGGATTTTGCAAAATCTAGGGTGTGGCGGTTGATGTGGGTATCAGGCATGGACTCACACCAACTACCTAAAAAATTGAACGAAACCGTGCTAACCACGCTAACCATTCTAGCATGTACATTCAAACAAGAAAGCCCATTTTAACCATTCAAAAGCATTGGATTTTAGCTAATGACAACCATATGGATGTTTTTGCAGGTGTGAAAGGATAAAATGGTGATTGAATGGAAAGAACGAGATTTCAGTGAAGAAGATGAGGAAGCCATGGGAAATGTGAGATGCATGGAAGCTCTTAGAGATTGCAAGCTCAAGAAATTATTCATGGCACCATGTCTCAGAGCTCAACCGAAGTTGTTGCAGTACTTGATCACTGTCTGGTACATTGATCAAGAAAAATTCATTATTCACGACCAGGAACTTGAGATCGAAGTCTCAGATATTAATTTCATAACCAGACTGTCGTGGAGGGGGGCAGTACCAATCCTGACTAGTACTTGGCCCACAATGTAAAACATGGGTATGGTAATTGACAAAGTGTGCTGAGGAGCATGGAAAGGATCCAAAATTGGGAAGGTGGATATCCAAACCATTCCTTATCTGCCACTCAAAATAGTGCTACACACCATCATGTGAGCTGTAGGAGTTTAGGCTCCACATGAGGCTACAAAAACAAAATTACTTATTGCAGTGGATTGTATGGCACCAATAATCTACAACTAGGCAGAGGCAGTAACCATAAACATCAAACGCTAGTTGAAAAAATGCAAGAATGGGAAGTTGAAGTAGTTCGGCTACAGGTCCATATTGGTACCATTCATCTTGGAACAATTACCAATCTTCTAGCGTTAGGAGCTAATAGTTCCGACATCACCAGCCCTGGAGCCACGGATGGTCCGTAGGGTAACTTTGATGTCAAGGTCAGGGGGCGGTCAACAGATTTCCTAGAGACTAGAGTTCTTTTAGTGGCTCCGCCAAAAGCTAGTCATCATGGAGGAATGGCCCTACTTTGGCACAAATTTCACTGGTGATGCAAATCTCCCACTCCCAAAAGGAGAGGATTTGGATGAAGTATTGGGTAAGACTCATTTTTTATTTTGATGAGTATTATGGTTTTTTTGTTATGCGTGCTCTGACATTAATCCATGTAATTGCAGATGTTGGCCTAGAGATACTTGCAGGTATGTCCCTAATAGCACAAAGGATTCCTTGCGACTTTGATGTGGCCCCTCATCGTGAGGGAGGTGAGGAGGAGGAAATCATATGCAACCTGGAGGAATCTCCTGTGGGATCCCAGACTATGTGTGATTTGATGATGTTCCTCGTACGTACTAGAGACACGCTACAGGGGTGTCAAACCATGTTCACCGCTTGTTGAGGTGGCTTGTATGGGTAGTGGCATGCTATCATAAGCATGATGTCGACTAGACACCTAGGTTTCATTTCTGCATATTTTTAAGAGACATGATGTCTCAGGATGTAATCTAAACATGCATATTTTTTGAAATTATGATGCAGAGGGATGCAAAAACTCGACATATACATATACATCTATTTTTTTGTATTGATCTTATCATGTGATGATGATTTTTTTTTACAAATTATGAAAATATATATTTAATACAATGTTAGCTACTGTATCAGTTAATGCATTCATTCATCTAGGAATATGTTGATATGTAATGTAATCAAAATGTCTTTCTAGTAAATGAACACACAAATAAAACCTTAATATGTGGGGGTTTCTAACAGAGTAATGTCCATTAAGTTGAAGAACAAAAATCTTTGTGTCTAGGTTAACAATAAATGCATGAATGTCGAGAGCAATGGCCTCGGTTAATAGTTCAATAACAACACTATATTCAGTGACATTGTTTGTGGTTCATCCTAGACAGATACCTTAAAGTTCTATCAACTCACCAGAAGGATCATAAATCATAGAAGTTGCTGAAGACAGGTTCTAGGTACTGCGGGAAGCACCATCCGCAAAAACTACATAAGGGGTAATAGACATCTGCACAATAAGCAATGATCCAATAAGTAGTAAAATGCTTTCAAAGCACACCAAGCCAAAAATGTACAAAAATTAAGAGAACACTTATGTACAAAAACATGCACGAATGACTCATGCATATTAATTTTTAAGATACAACCGATTTCTAGGCTGATCCAGAGGATGACCTTCATAATCAATAAGCTCATAATCCCCGTTCTGCAAAACATGTTTAACGATGTAGGGCCCATGCCACATGGGTTGAAATTTTCTTGCCCCCATCTTATCGTGTGATTGGTCATACGGGAGGATGAGGTCTCCTTCTATGAAGGAACGAGGGGAAACTAACTGGTGAAAATGAGCTTCGACCCACTTTTTCTGTGCTTCAATGACCAGAGTAGCAAAGCGGCGAGTTTCATCAAGCCTATCTAAATAGAGAAAATTCTTTTCTTCTGGCGAAGTATTTGGCAGCAATATAACACCTAGTTTGAGCGAAGGTATTTCACATTCATTCGGAAGGGTAGCTTCCAAGCCATAAACAAGTTGGAATGGAGTGAATTCGGTCGCATCTTTCACTGAGGTTTGGTAAGCCCAAAGATAAGAAAACAACATGATATTCCAGTTTGATTCGTGCATCCAAATTGTATGTTGAAGCAAAGTGACGAGAAATTTCTTTAGGGATTCAACCTAGCCATTAGCCTGAGGGTAGTACAGCGTTGAGCTGTCGTGACATAGACCCAACTTGTAAGTCAACTCCGCCACCACATAATGCTGAAAATGGGAACAATGATTAGTAAAAATGGCTTGAGGGACACCAAACCTAGAAATGGCATGGTTCAATAGAAATTGTGTTGTTGTCTTACCATCAACTGTAAGTGTAGGCATTGCTTTGGCCCATTTGGTGAATTAGTCCATGGCTACGATGATATAAGCATGCCCACCGACCGAGTGAGGGTTACACGTCATAAAATTGATGCCCCACTTCACAAAGGGACCAACGATAATGATAGGGTGAAGATGGGAATATGATGTCCGCATCTTGCGCTGATAGATATGGAAATCATGGCACTTATGGACAGCAACGATGCAGTCTTTAAATATTGAGGGCAAGAAATACCCAACACGAAGAATATTCTATGCAGTAGCATATCTAGACATGTTTCCACCATAGGCACCACTATGACAATCATTCAGGGCCTTTTCAGCCTCCTCGAGAGTCAAACACCAGCGAAAAATGGAATCAACTTCGATGCGGTAGAGTGTATCGCTGACTATGCAATAGTGTTGCAATTGATGACAGATGCATCAGCGGGCATCCTGTTTCAACTCAGATTGGAAGATGGAAGTATAAATATATATGATGATATCACCATATGAAGGATTGAGGGTGGTAATCAGAAAAATAAAGTCATCCGGAATGCATTCCTCAGAACTAGACAGAGCAGAATCGAAAGGAAGAGAGCAGATCAAATCGGTAAATACTAATGGCTTCTTCGACTTGGTGGTAGTGAACTCCAAATAGAACTCTTTGAGGATGAAAATCCACTTTGAGTGCTTTCCCCCCAGAAATTGATGAGTCAATATGTAAGACATAAGGTTGCAATCAGAAATCACAGTCACTGTGTTCAACAGGAGATAGTGACAAAAATGTTGAACAACTTGAACAGCAGCCAATGCCAACTTCTCGACATGTGCATATCGCATCTCAATATCAATAAGGTTCTGAGACAGATAGTAAATGACATGTTTGTCACCATCATCATTGTCTTGTACCAAAACCATGGCAATCATGCTAAAGTGGGTAGCCAAATAGAGGGTGTAATCATGTTGATAATTTGGAGGATGCAACAAAGGAGCATTAACGAGCAATGTCTTCAGTGCATCAAAATACTTTTGGGTGATCTCATCCCAGAGTAATGGGACACCTTGCTTCAGTAATCGTGTAAATCCTTTGGCCACTTTGGCATAGTTAGGTATAAAGCAGTGTAGGAAGTTATGTTTCCCATGCATACTCTGCAGCTAATGTAAGGAGGAAGGAGAGGGGAGATTAATGATAGCTTCAAATTTGAGTGGATTGAGACGAATCCCATCTTTGGAAATGATAAAACCTAAGAGTTTACCAGAGTCAATGCAGAAGACGCACTTATGCGGATTGAGCCAGATGCTATAGAGTCAACAACGAAGAAAGATCTGATAGAGGTGATCTGCATGGTCTTTATGCTTAGCTGAATGAGCCAGAAGGTCATCCAAATAAGGCTGAACAATGCACTTGATATCATGGAAAGCATATGACATTTCTCAATGAAATGTAGCCCCACCATTTTTCAAACCAAAAGGGATCTTTTTATAAGTGAAAGTACCCCAAGGATAGAAAAAGGTGGTCTTATGTTGATCAGTCGGAAGAATGTTAATTTGGTTGTACCCAGAAAACCCATCCATAAGGGTAAAAATCTCACTCCTAGCACAGTCATCAATTATATGATCAATAAGGAGTGGGATAAGTGTCCTTAGGGAAATCACGATTAATGTCACGGTAATCAACACAGACATGAATGGTGCCCTATTTCTAATCTATAGGAACAATATTGGAAGCCCATTCTGTCAAGGGAATCAGATAGATAAAAATAGCTTTAAGAAGTTTTTCAACTTCTCCCTTAATAACAGAAGCCTTTCTAGGGTTCACAGGATGAAGATGTTGGCGAACAGGCTTCACACCAGGATAGGTAGGAATCTCATGCACCACTATACTTGGATCGATACCGGGCATATCTTCGAAATACCATGCAAAAACATCGTGAAACTCATGGAAGAGACTAGTATAGCCATGGACCTCATCAGAAGAATAGGTCACCCCAATATGGATGTTCTCGACAACCCCCGGTTTAACTTATATTTCAATAGGCATCGTCTTTGTAATATTTCTCAAGTTACCTTCTGTAAAGACTTTGTGTGTCAGGATAGGCATTTGAAGTGGAGGAGAAGGAGCCTAAGAAGAAAACCTCTTGAGACATGTAGACATGGCCCCAAGGCCAGGAATGAATGAGGAACGATGATTAATATCATTCCAAGGAGGATCCTCAAGAGACATAACCTCCATGATGGCCTCATCAGAGGGAAATATCTCTCTAAAGGGATCGAGCGAATATAAATCGATGAGCCAAGGGTATTGAGAATAAGTATCAAGAGACATGCCTAAAGGAGCATGATCAAGAGGCAGAGGATCCAAAGCTGAACTAAGTTCACAATAATCAATCTCGATCGAACTTAATGGCATTGAATCTCCAAATGAATCAATATATTCGAGCAAAGGGATGATCCATGAATCATAAGACCTGGAGATCATATTAACTTGAACAATGTTGGGTGGAGGAAGAGGAAAAATACACATGAAGGTAGGACCTTTGAAGACACTCGGCCCTATGCTATCGTAAAGCGTAGGAATTTGATAGACGTATGGAACGTTGCTCTTAAAAGATGAAGAAGTGAAGAAAGACAACTAATCGATAGTAATGATCTTTCCTTTCTGCGGAAATCACAAAACACAAAGGAGAGTGGACGGAATGCACAACATGGCATGAGTCCAATTGTGACCAAGGAGAATATTTTAATTGAGCTTGGCATCAACTACTTCAACCTCAACGTTGACTTTTTTCCCTTCTAGAGTGATCGGTAAACTAGCAAGAACACCAAGAGGTTTAGATTCTCTTCCATCAAATGCTTCTAGAGAATTTGGAGATGAATTCAGAGCTAGAGAACCAATAGCTTTCTAGCAGACAGATGACATGACGCACGTAGACACACCCTCGTCCATGACTGCTCGATGTACAATCATCCCATTAGTCCCAACTTGGATAATGAGCGCAAGCTAGTGAGGGAGACGTGGGACGAAATTCTCCAAGTCGAAAGTGATCAGGCTCGAATCGGCAGGATCAACCCCGCCGATGGAAGATAGTAAAGCCTTTCATTGAGATGGAGAACTCTGAAGTACTTCTAATGCAGACATAGCAGATGGTGTCTAAGCCAAATCCTAAAAAATATTGTAATGTTGAGAAGCACGGGCATTAGGATTGTAATAGGACTTACGGAGTACACCTTTGGAAGGTGGTGTTACACTAAAACTGTCACCATGATGTTTTACTATCTGTATGGGTTCATTATTACTCATACAATACTCCCTTAGAAGTCTACAAACATCAAGTTCCTAAAACCAAGCCTTGACATCGAGAGAAAAGCTTATAAAAGTCATAAAAATACTTGTAGCGCACTTTCTCTTAGTATTACTTGCGGTGGCACAACTGTTTGTTCTACAACATGTGGAACCGGACGCATTTTTTCTTCATTAAAGGTGCAGATTCCTGTAAAAGGTAAAGTGAAGGTGGAAGTAAAATTTGGAAGCCCAACTAGTTGAATATGGAAGCTTCTAGAAGAAATTATTCGGTGGAAAGTTCGCTCCTTTCATGTACATTCATCCCTCCATTAAAGGAGCCTACCCCTTGGTATGTGGAAATTTTTCCCTTTGAAAGAGGATTCTATCCCCTCTTATTTGGAGCTACAACCTCTTCTCTTTCGCTATAAATTGAGGCCATAGTTCAGCCTCAAAGCGAGTTAGGCTTTGAGATTTTTTGAGGAGAATTGTTGGAAAAACTCAGACTCTCTTAACTGATTACCATATGTGAATGATTACACACATGTGTATGTTAGTCGAGAGAGTACAAAGGCTTGTCAAAGTAGAGGAAACACTTATTCCAAACCTCGGAAGGACCTATACGACATCAAGGCGAACACGGTTGTAAGGCTCCTTCTTTCATCAAAGATAATACAAATGGATCCTGTTTTCTCAATGAGTTGTTTATTTAAATGGCTTATTTCTTGAATTCCTTGATCATCAAGATAGGGTTATGATTTATGAATTAATCCATATTATGCAGGTGCTTCTGATTCTTTCATGTTTTTGATTGCAGATCCCGAAAGGAGACATATTCAAAGTGATAGGAAAGAAGACTACGATCAGCACTGGACTACAGGTAAGTCCTAAATCCTTCATTATAGATAATTCTAGATCAAATATAATCTAGAGAAAGTAGTTTACATCTATCTGTTTGTTGCTAGTTATCGTAGGATACTAGGGAGATTTGTCTTGTCCATAAGAATGATTTATCCATCGAACAAAATGGCGACTCCACTGGGGAATGGATCTTGAACTTAGCTTTATTTTATCTTTGACTTGTGCAATTATTTTTCTGATTTTTATTGATTGATATTGGCTTGGGTAATTTATATCTGTAGAATCCCTGAAAAGTGCTTTAAAATTTCTTTTTTTTTCTTTAATTTTTTTGGTCTCTGCACTTTGTCTTTAGGCATAGTGCGGTCATCTCCACTATTTTTCTGTATATGTAGTATGGCACCACACCTGTTTACACTAAAACCTGTAGACCCTAAGAAAATTTTTAAAAAAATTAAAATTCTCTTTTTCTAGGATCGGCTTGCAAGATTCTCAGTATATACCCAGACTTGTATTTTCTGTCAGAAAGCTTTTTGTGAGAGTTTCTTTCAGATTTTTAAGTTTTGAATGATTTTCTACAAGATCTGCATGTTATAAGTGATTTTTTCTTTGTCTTTGTGTCACTCAAAGATAAAAAAACCTTTGTATACCTTAGATCACTGGTATTTCATTTTTTTTTGCTGAGTCTTTGACTCCATAGCAGAAAATGTTTTATGAGAATTATATCCCATTTTCTCATTTGTAAATATTTAACAACTTTTTCATTAAGTTTTGAATTTCACTTAAAAAACCATAATTGGATGTTTTTTAGTTTTTGGTGATTTCGGCAAAGGATTTCTTAGTTAGATTATAAACTAAGAAAAAAGTCCTTAAAATATTTAAAGTTTTGATTTCAGATTTAATTCTTAGAATTTTTAGAACTCAAAATTAGTTTTTTTAGTTTTGAGTGTTATTTGTAGAAATTGTAGTTTTTTTTGGAGAATGTTTGATTGTAGTTTTGATCTTGAAGAGTAAAGGGATTTATTTTTGAGAAATTGATCATTCTGAGTTCTCATAAGATAAGATTTCTTTTCGTATGTTCTTCTTTTGAAGGAAATAATTGTTTTAAAAGATTGCATTCCTCAACTCTTTCTTTTAGATAGAATTCATCGAAAGGAAATGAATTGTTTCTCATAATAGATGCATTTTTAGTATGTTTTGAGTTGGGTCACTACATATCATTAAAGTTTCACTTTCACACCTATTTTCCTAAGAAACGACCTATTAAAAGCAACACTTAAATTAAAATCAATCTAGTAATTTTTATATTTTTAGGACTCTTTTCACCAACATAGCTTAGGCTAGTGTCTTGGAGTAGGGAGTAATTAACTCTCGGAGACAATTAAAAAAAACAAGTAGTCAATCTTGCGGTAGGAAAAATCCAATAGTAGCTTGTATTCTCTAGGAAGCTCCTCCTAAAGGATTCAAGCACGAGATCATATCCGAACCAGTGAGGTGATCAATTCTATCTCATTGGGAACAATAGAAGATGTGCACGTATTAACAACAGTAAACCTCGGATTGACCATTGTCGTGGAGCCTGGGGTCACTTGTCAGTATACCTTAGATTATGTCAAGGAGCCTTCAAGGGGATTGAGCTTTGTTACCCTACCCTTGCACGTATATCGGATCGTAGATTGTTCCCCCAGGTATATTTGTTCCTGTTGGTGACCTTAGTGGCCATAAAATTTAAGATTTTTTCCTAAGGTGACGATGGAGGAAAGATCCCATTGTACCTGTAGCAGACGTTGACTAGACTCACTTGGAATCTCTGGAGGGTTATCTTCACTCGAGATGGTTTAAGTGGAGAAACTTGCACCGGTCTATTTCATTAAGCAGGTTGTTGGGGTAACTATTCCAACTGCCATTTCTATATTAAAATACTACGATCACCAAATAGTGTTTTTACTATGGGAATCTACTATTTGTTTGTGGTTTGATCTCCTAGATTTTATAAGTGTTTGATCATTTGATTGTCTCCTTACTGAATTTAGGATTTTTGATTGAAATTTTCTTTGATTGTGTGTGATTAATAATTTTTAACCGTGGCTGAATTACCAAGACAATCGCGTAGACTTCAGGGGAAACCCCCTGAGTATACACCAAGCCAACTTGAAGGACTGAAAACTCTAGTACCGCATAGTATTAGCATAATTAGATCGACAGAACCAGGAGAATCATTCATAATTAATCATCCTGATTATAATGAAGTAAATCAATCAAAAACAACAGAATATATTCAAGAGCCAATTTCAATTTACGAAATCACTAACATTGCTTCTGCAACCAGTGAATTAGCTGAAGAACATGAAATTTCTGAGCCAGAAATTCAACCTACTGTGTTGAAATCATCTTCAGTATTTGTTACTCCGACTTCTAGTGACCCTGATCCACCTAGAGTAAGACATCGTATTACCGAAAACCTTCCTTCTGATATCATATGTATTGAAGAAATTGTTGCTCCAGAAGAAGACGTAGTAATTCCTGAAACCCAAGAAACTTTGAATCTTAGAGATCATGAATCAATATTCTACAGTCCTTTTATAACTATTG
Source organism: Pinus albicaulis (assembly GCA_034641835.2). NCBI lineage: Eukaryota > Viridiplantae > Streptophyta > Pinopsida > Pinales > Pinaceae > Pinus > Pinus albicaulis. The sequence continues at coordinate 1,037,533,535 of CM076574.1, read as the reverse complement.
CTTGGTATTTATCATTGAATTTTTTTTTACAGAACGCAGGTATTGCTTATTCACCACCCCAAATTCCTTTTTACCCTACACTGAGAGGTTATCGACCTTCATTAGCTATGTCGGGTGAGTCATCTATTTTTTCTGAATCTCCAGAAACATTTTTATATGGTGGTTCGTATGTTCCTTTGGGATACCAGTCGCTCTTTGGTACCTTCTCAGGAGTATCTCCTCAACCAATTGAACAAATGTTATCATCTGGTACAAATGGAACAAACACTAGCACGTTGAACACAGAACAGATTTTTATGATGTCTGGAAATATTCCAAATCCTCAACCTCAAGGAAGTCAGTTACCGCCTGGGGGGGGCAACCTCAAGGAGGTCAGTTGCTGCCTAGGGGGCAACCTCAAGGTAGTCAATTACTACCCGGAGGGCAACCTCAGGGTAATTTTTTACCACCTCGAGGTCAACATGTAGGACAGTATTTACAGCCTGGGGAGCAACCTCAAGGATAGTACATACCTCAAGGTCAATATCAACCTTAGGGATAGTACATACCTCAGGGTCAATATCAACCCTAGAGTCAATTCATACCTCAGGACCAATATCGACCCTAGATTCAGTACATACCTCAAGGTCAATATCAACCCCAGATTCAGTACATGCCTCAAAGTCAATATCAACCTCAGGGTTAGTACCCAACTCAAGGTTTTCAACTTCCTTGAGGTCAACTATTATTACAAGGAGATGGAAATTTTCCAATTAATTATCAAACTTACGTTCAACCTAGTTATGGTCCTTCATATGCACAACCTTCTATGGGTCAATATTCTAGAATTAATATGGTGTGGGAACGATCTCAAATTCAACAGACTTTACAACCCAATGCGTAGTTACCTAATAAACCTAGATAGCCCATAGGTTCTAGTCCAACCTAGCAACCTGTCCAGCCTAGCATTCAAGTCTCTGCACCTAGTAATATTCAATAGCCTGGGCCTAGTACACCTACAAATCCACCTCAATCTTTTGCTGCTGCTGTAACTTCTGTTAAACCTACCACACTTATTTATGGAGTCTCTGTAGCTCTTGTTTCTACTACCCCTATATCAGTACAAATTACTCAAGTATCTGTGCCACAATCAGGACCTATAATTCAGACTACGATCCAGATTCCTATAGGACAATTTGGTACAAGTACGATTCTCACTATTCAACCACAATTTACTTATTAATTGTACCAGGGGAAGTATCAATTTGGACATGAAAAATAAAATCCAACATATCAGTATCAGTCGTATCCTAGGTATACTTATCAAGTACCTCAACAACCCCAGTATGGTACAGTTAATCCTAGTTATCCAAGAGGTTTCACAATTCCCAATTCACATCCAATTGCAGGATATCCTGGATATCCTCCTCTTGGAACTGGTTTGATCACACAAGGTTATCAAGACCCTAGCTGTCGGTTACCATTTATAGTAACTTTAGATTTACTCGATCTATCACGCCTTATGAATGACCCATCTTTTATCTTCTGTATTGGCCATTGATGCCTAATAAGTTTCCGAGTGATATTCCAAAGTTTGAAGGTAAGTCAAGAGAAGATCCATCTAATCATGTTATGACTTATCACCTCTGGTGTGCATCCAATTCACTAATCGATGATTTGATTCGATTACGTCTTTTTCAGAGAACTCTCATTGGTCTAGCTGCCAAATGGTACTTTGAGTTACAATGAGGCTCATTTAATAATTTTAATGCACTAGCTACTGCTCTCTTAACCCATTTTCAGTTACCTGTCAAATACGACAATGGTACGGAATTGTTTACCTCATTAAAACAATCTACGTCTACATACATATATGATCATATTCATGAATTGAGATGTAGGAGACATTGAGTGAAAGTCTTTATTCCAGATCAAATTTTGGGAGAATGGTTTATCAAATCTTTATTGCCCAAAATTACTTAATATGTGACCAAAGAAGGCATTGTTACAGAATAGTAAGTCATTTCTCAAGCTCAGTACATTGACCTTGTATATACATAGTCAGGTACTCTATATGACAAAATCCCCGATTTACCAAGACCTGATAGGTTAACTAAAACTCCTTCAGGATCTCATGCCGCTGATGGTGTAATTGGCTCTGTTAGCACTAGCAAGAGTAAGAAGAAATCTTCCAAGATGACTTCTCCTATTATAAATTTACCCAATTCACCAAAAGGAGATTCTTCCGTTGAAAATTCTATCGATGTTCATGTTGTAGAATCATCTACAGCCAAACCTAAAACTGGTGGTAAGAAGAAAGGTAAGAATAAAAACAAAAAATCATCTTCAAAAGATAAAAACAATAAAACTAAACCAACTGATGATAAACGAAAAGCTCGTTATCCTTGTCTGATCTATGATGAGGATCATTTTATTGAAGAGTGCCCACAGAGAGCCGAAGTAGTGAAATTCATTAAGGGTTCATCCACACCTGCTGTCTTGAAGGATCCCTTTCCTGCTCAAGATAGTAACATGATTGGATCTTCTTCGAATACGCTAGAAGATATCTTGATGGTTGCGATGCGATCACAAGATTATGGTAGTAAAAATCCTGTTGGTGGTAAAGAAGTAGAAAATTATAATTCAGCATCAACTACATCTCCCTTAGTTTTTGATCCGCTACAAATTGAGAAACCAAATCCTGACTTAGTGCTCAAACCGCCTGCTAAAGGTGTACTTCGTAAATCATCTTTCAATCCACATGCGAGAGATGCTCAGAACCACAATATTGTTGAAGACTTGGAAATTTCCCCTTCAACAATGTCGGCTTTGGAAGTGTTGCAATCATGTACAGCCCAAAGAAAATTACTATTGTCAGACATAGGAGCCATAGATCTTCAGGATTCAAACCTAATGATCTTTGATTTGGAAAATTTTACACCCCGCCTACCTCATCAAATGGCTTTTCAAATTCTAGTTTTAGTCAAAAATAAATGTTGCTTTCATAACGGTTATTTATGAAGGGGCTTCTATGTGTATCCTGTCATTAAAATGTTGGAAATCACTTGGTTCTCCGACACTTAACCAATCACCGACTATCCTCAAAGCTTTTTATGGAAGAGGATTCCATCTATATGGTATTTTACAGGATCTACCTATAGAGGTTGAAGGAAAAACTGTTAATCTAGATGTGGAAGTGGTTGATGCCCCTCTGGATTACAACCTTCTCTTGGGTCCCAGTTGGTCTTACGCCATGGGTGTTGTTGTATCATCGGTCTTTTGTCTCATCATGTTTCCTCATAAAGGAAATATCGTTAAAATAGATCAGCTCTCATATTATTCATCTGACCTAGCCACTACTGATAGCATCCAACATGTCAAAAAATTGAGTATCCCTTATAAAGATGTTGGAGTAGGCTTACTTAAAGATTCTGCTTTACTAGGAACTTTTTCCCTGCATTCTCACAATGTACCACCTCCTATTTCTAATATCAATATGATTACATCAAGTACTATTTCTTTTGACGATCCTTGGATAGTAACTTCATACTCATAACTGAATTCTTTTGATGGTGCGATGCCTTTCAGTCCTTTTGAATTAGCATATCAAGCAGTACAGTCATTTTCTAATAGTCCTTTAACTAAACCTGATCTAGTGAATGTGATCAATGAGGAATCACTTTCGATATCGAGCTTAGCTTCGCCATCAGTTCTGGATCCTGTTAAAAAAGTATTCATTACTAATGAGCATATTCGTGAATTTTTGTCTATAGAAGAATGACCATGGGAAGATATACATCATCGATCTTCATTTTTACCTGATCTCGATCATTTTCAAACTGATTTTTCCTCCATTTTTACCACTGATTATGTCAAAAAAAGCCAGAATCCTCTCACAAATTCTGATTCTGAATTGAATTTAGCAAAAATTTCTATGACATTTCCTATTGACATCTCAGTGAAACCAAGAATTGTTGAAAACCTTCATATAGGTGCTTCTTGAACGCCAGATGAAATCCAAGCATATAAAGCCCTATTTCAAGAATTTCGTGACATGTTTTCCTGGTCATATGAAGAAATGCTAGGAATCGATCCATCAATTGTTGTTCATGAAATTAAAACATACTCGGATGCTAAACCTATCCGAAAAATATTAGATCAGATATATCTGCGAAAAATTGACACTATTAAAGCGGAAGTTGAGAAATTACTCCGTGCTTGTTTTATTTATATAATTCCTTTGGTGGATTAGGTATCTAATATTGTTCCTGTTAATAAAAAACAAGGGACAATATGAGTCTGTATCGATTATAGGGATATAAATCGAGCTTGTCCAAAAGACAATTATCCAACCCCTTATATCGATCAAATTATTGACGATTGTCCCGTAAGTGAAATTTTTTCATTTATGGATGGATTTTTGGGCTACAATCAAATCAACATACTCCCTATTGATCAACCTAAAACAGATTTCATTTGTCCATGGGGGAATTTTTCTTACTACAAATTACCTTTTGGACGTAAGAACGCTGGCGCAACTTTACAGAGGGGAGTGTCTTATGCATTTCATGACATTAAACACATTGTACAACCGTATCTTGATGATTTACTTGCTCATTCATCACGTAGAGAAGATCATCTTACTCATTTACGAGCTATATTTATGATATTTAGGCATTATAGGATTAATTTGAATCCTCACAAATGTGTCTTTTGTGTTGAATCTAGATGATTTTTGGGATTTTTTGTCTCAAAGGAAGGCATTCGTGTCGACCCATCTAAAGTTGAGGCTATCATCAATTTACCTCCTCCTCTTACTCTTCACCAACTCCAAAGTTTGAAAGCGAAAGAAAACTTTTTACGTCGATTCATTCCTAAATATGATGAGTTAACCAAAGGTTTTACAAGGTTGTTAAGGCATAATATTCCTTTCTTTTAGGATGGGATCGCTGATAGATCTTTTGATGCTCTTAAACACACGTTGACCCATGCACCGTTATTGCATCCTCCCAATTACAACCAGGATTAATTTTTATACCTAGCAGCCTCTAATTCTATGATTCGCATGATATTAGTTCAGGAAGATGAATTCCACAATGAACATGTGATTTATTATCTCAGTCGCAATCTGCATCCGATCACAATCAAATACTCACATGTGGAGAAATTGGCCTTGGCAACAGTTCAAGCTGTCCAACGATTTCGTCATTACATACTGTTACCAAAACAATAGTGATTTCTGATTGTAACCCTATGATGTATATTTTTACCAAACAACTGCTAGGGTGCAAATACTACAAATGGATTTTTATCCTATAGGAGTTTGATTTGGAATTTGAAAATTCAAAATCAAAGAAAATATTGGTATTCGTTGAACTTATGTGTGACTTCCCATGTACTAACATAGAAACTGTGGTAGAACATTCGATCTCAGATGAATCTTTGTTTCTTATCAGTACCATCAATCCTTGGTATGGAGATATCATCATTTATCTCCAAACCCAAACTTTTTGGCCTGAACTTTCATGGTCACAACGACGAAAATTCCATTTCCAGTCTCAGCAATATCATATGGTTGGTAACACACTATACCGTCGTGGTGTAGACTCTGTTTTTTGACATTGTCTCACTCTTGAAGAAGATGAAAAGGTTTTAAATGATTGTTACTCTGGAGCATGTGGCAGTCATATGTCTAGGTATGCCACAACCCAAAAAATATTGCGCTGGCTCTTTTTGGCTGTCCTTATTTAAAGATTGTATTTCTAGTATCTGAAAATGCCACAACTGTCAAATCTTTGATCGAAAGATGCATGCACCACCTGCTCCTCTTCACCCTATAATTGTTTTCCATCCTTTTTCAAAATTGGGCATTGACTTCATTACATGTAACCCTCACTTAGCCAAGGGGCATGGGTATATTATTCTCGCAGTATATTATTTTACCAAATGGGCCGAGGCGATGCCTACATTTGCAGTAGATGGAAAAACTGCAGCTACTTTCGTGTTCAATCATGTGATTGCTCGTTTTGGTGTACCCCAAGTGATAGTTACTGACCATGGGAGTCATTTTTGAAACATCATGATGACCGAACTGACTGATCAACTTGGCATGCGCCATGACAGCTCTACACCATATTACTCGTAGGCTAATGTTTTGGTTGAAGCTATCAATAAATTTTTAGTCACCACAATCAAAAGAATCATTTTAATTCATAAATTGAATTTTCATACCATGCCTTTTTCAGCACTTTGGGCATATCGAACCTCAGCAAAAACATCGACAAGTTTTACCCCTTTTCAACTGGTTTATGGTTTAAAAGAGGTATTATTGATTGAATGCAAGATACCGTCCCTCAAACTAGCCATAGAGTTACTACAAGCCACTTCTGAAGAGGAGAAACGCTTTTTGTACTAAGCTCAATTAGATGAGAATCGATGGACCGCTGCATTAGCTACTGAAGCTCATGCGAAATGAATGAAAGCTTAGTATGATAGAAGTGTTACACCTCGTATTTTCTCAGAAGGATACCTAGTCTTGGTTTATGATCAAGCTAATGATAAGCTAGGGGCTGGGAAATTTGAACCCATGTGGCATGGTCCTTATATTGTCAAGCGAAAGCTTACAAAAGGGGCCTATGAATTGGTTGATTTTGACATGGTCTCTTAGGCAAACCCAAAAATGGGCTTTATCTGAAGAGATATTATGCTTGATTCTTGTGTGGAGATCTTCCCTGTATATTAGTTATTTTCATAAGCTAGCATGTTGTAGATTAGAAGAGCATGCCTAGTTTAAGTATGTTTTTACCACTATCCCTACTTATCTGGATCACTCTTGATTTTGTAGATGTCGAAGTCCCTTCAAACATACATTGGTTTTGCTGATGGTGCTTGTCATAGTACACGAAACATTTCTCCACAGCTTGGGTTATTTATTCACCCACTGATGAGTTAGTATCTATGCATGGGGTAAGCCTCGGTCAAACGACGAACAATATTGCACAGTATAGTGCAGCTATTGAGTTATCGTCTTAATCCATTTCATTTGGAATTCTAAAGTTTGATCATTAGGTTAGATTCTGAACTCATTGTATTACAATTGAATCGAGTATATGCAATTAAAAACCCAGTGTTGTTAGGATTATTTTTGAAATTTCATCTGTTGGAACGAGAATTTTATTATATTGAGTATCAAAATATTCCGAGAAATTTAAACACATTCGCTGATGCAGTAGCTTCTAGTGTTATAAATATACATTTGTGATAATTAAAGAAGTAGATCAAAATAACATTCGATAACATGTTAAGACAGATAACTGTAAATAGTAGTAATATCATAGCATAAGAGTAGTGTTTTCAAAAAATAATACATCGTCCTCGATCATAGGTTCAAAATGCCTTATGATCGGAAAAAAGTGATACAAAAAAATGATATAAGTGTACAATATCAATCATCCACTATCCATGCTAATGCTCACGATAAAACACTACAACCCATGCCACCTTGCTCAGAAATCTCCTGAATGGTCCCAAAGCCCCGATAACATATCTCTGTAAGTGGAGCTGAATGTCATCTATGGTAGTCTCTAGAATATCTAAAGTCAACCGCTCCAGATGGTATTCCAGGTCAGTGAGGACCTCTGCTGTCTGATTTTGTGGTGGTGGTGGTGGTGCAGATGGCTTCCTGTCAAAAGGACTGAGAGTGGCTGGTCGAGGTGGATCCACATCTGCATTTGAATTTTTTTCATCAATTTTGGATGATTCAAAAAACAAAATTAAAATTAATATTTAGAACATGTCAAAATGATTCTTACCTGAGTCATCCCACTGTGTCCCTGGAGGAAGAGACATCTCTCAATCGCCACAGAAATCTATCCCAGCATAAGGGAAATCTTTTATCGCAAATATTGGTTTTCCAACCAATGAAAATAAACTGCAGTGAAATGAAAAACCTCTCCGCCTTCACTATGACGGGCCATCAGTACAATCCATTGGACCATCCGAGGGTTTTTGACTCTACCATGATCAACTGAAATAAATTGTGGGGCCAATGAAGCGATTCTCTCTAGAGAAAATATAACCACGATCGCTCCATACCCGAAGTTTTTCAACTTCGCATTTTTTTCTCTAGTCAGTTGGCCTTTGACACTGGCCAACACTGCCTCACACCAATTGAAAATGGTGCCTCTAAAGCAGTCAACATCAGTTTGCATTTGGGATCTTGTAGCAACATGTGGAGCTGTGCTCCAACACAACCTGGTTACAGTAAATGCAACCACTTTAAGCTTAGGAAGAATAATGTTTTTTATGTTAATGCATTTATCTTAGGGGTCTGCTTCTTCATTGAAAAATTCTTCCTGCAGGCTAGTGACAAACTGGCCACCTTCCCTAGCCCCAAAAAAAGAGAGTGGCTTACCCCTCTTTGATAAACTAGTGAGAAATTATATATATTCTAGCTCAATTTCAAGCCGGTGACCTCCAATTATAAAGCATTGTTCCTGGACATCCCATTTGTTTACTAGCCAGGTAAGTAAATCTACTTGAGCCCTCATACCCTGAATGGCCCAAAATTTGTAGAAACCGCATTCTCTTAAAAAACATAATGTGGGCAGATGTAACATGGCCGCATCATCAACTTCTTCATGCTCACGTTCTCTCCACTCAAGCATTATAGATATCCTGCAATGGAAAAATTGAAAGATCAGGAACAATTTGAGTGAGAAAATTTCACTTAATTTAAGAGATTTATTCATTTTACTTTCACTTACGGTGCCTCCACACTTTTCACATAAAAAGAGTGCATGGATTCACATGTATATTATGCATAAGGTGTGGGACCAGCGTAATTTTTCCTTTGCAAAAAAGTCGGGGTCCGCAGGTTCCATGTGTTTTACCTGCGGACCCCCATGAGTGAATTTTTTAACATATTTTCCTCCCTTAAAATCAATTTAAGCCCTAAATTGAGAAAGTAAAAGGAAAAAAATGAAGGTAAGGATGAAGTGGATTACCTGGAACTGATGGTTTTCGATTCTAATGGGAAAATCTTTCGTAATCTCCTCCGGAACATTTTTTACCAAAAGCTCTCAATTTTCACTCTGAAATCAAATGGTAAAAATGATTTAGAAAAACTCATTTTTATAAGATTTTTTAAATAAATAAAATATTAATTTTCTTATTTTTCACTTTGAAAAGTTGTTTTCCAAATTATTTTTATTAATCATAAACAAGTATGTTTAATTTTTGAGTTTTTGTGCAGAATATAGGATTTTTTGGGTGAAATTGTCCTTTTGACAAAGGAGCATAATTTTTATCACTTTTTCAAACTCGGTAAAAATTAAGAAAAAGAAAATGAGTACATTTTTATCACTTTTTCAAACTCTTTGAAACTTACAGAAAAAGTGAAACTACTGTGTATGCTTTTATCACTTTTTGGGACTCGTGAAAATTACAAAAAAAGGAAGCCTTGGACTTCTCTTTTAAGCCCCTTTCAGACACTCTAAAGATGAAAATATTGCTGAGTACTTGAATATTTGAACTCGTTAAAGGAAATGAATAGTCGTCCTTTCAATATAAGTTTACCCCTTTTCCAGATTGAAATGGAGTATTTACGAAAAATGTATACGTTGACTAATCATGGTCAATAGAGTTCTCTCCTGTATTATTTTATCCTTTTTCAGGCTTGAGAGACTAAATTTACGAAAAATTACGCCCACGGAGTTTCCTTAAGTTTTTCTTCTGACTCCCTAAAATTGAAAAACACCAAGTTTCTCCTATACTGGACTCGTTAAGATTTAACAGTAAAGGACCTGTCGATTACAAACGGGAATGAACCACTCCTTCTTAGGGTTTGATTTTAAACTATGTTGGACTCATCAAAAGGATGAGCTTATATAACAAGAAAATGTTATCCTCCTCAAGCTTGTAAAAAATAAAGAGGTACTTCCCAGAAATGGTGGGGGAAAAAGAGAGAAAATGGATCCAGTTGTTAAACTTTGTTAAAAATAAGTTTACCACTCTTGAACACGACACTTTTTGTCACACTTCTACCTGGGTTGGGAAAATCCTTTGCCTATCAGTTAATCTAACCATATTGAAAGTCTTCAGCCAGTTTCTGGGTATTAGATTTAGGTCAATTGTTACCAAACCATCTATAGTGTCGTTATGTGTTCAAGAGGACAGTTAAAATAAACGATTCATTGCAAACATTTGTCTCAATTCGCGTTGACCATCTCTGAGTCATTCCTTGCAAAATATTTCTACAAAACTTGATCTAATGGTTTCGTGTTGTGGGATTTCTTATGACGTATCACTTTCTATCGATGACAAGTCATCATCTAGGAAGTTGATCTAGAATCCTTCAATAACATGGAAGCTACATGCCTTAATGATAGGTTTCTTGCCTTCGACGACAGGTTGCATCATTGACCTTCGATCGAATGATTCCATGAAATGTTTGACTTCAGATCATTTATTCACATTTCATGGATCGTACTGAGTACTTTGAGAGAAATTGTCATTATTGGTGGTTTCTCTCACATTTGTTAACAGTTCACATCATTGAATGGTAATCAAGTGGTTTCTACCATGTTTGACTTCAACACAATCAATCGCATGGATAACATCATACTAGTTCAGGTAGCGGAAATCAAGATCCTGGATCTAGTTTCCACCATCCAGGCCGCGAGGAGTTTTATTATTCATTATGTAGTAGACTATTCATAATAGATGGTTGTGTCCATACTGTTTCTACATTATTGACGTGATAGTAAAATCATTTCTACATCAGAACAAGTTTTAGTTAGTGTTTGATCTGAGTATGGGAATGCCTACCTCAGCGATGATATATATATACATACATACATATATATATATATATATATATATATATATATATATATATATATATATATATATATATATATATATATATATATATATATATATATATATATATATATATACATATACATATATATACATATATATAGATATATATATATATATACATATATATAGATATAGATATAGATATATATCTATATATATATATATATATATATATATATATATATATGTTTTTGTTTGAATTTTTTTACAGGATTCTGACTGGGGTGTCCACAATCTAATCCTCGAAATGATAAAGCACGTCACTCTTTGAATGGTCTCAGAATTTGAACTTTAAGGGGAAATCAGTTACACTAAAATTGTCGCCATGATGTTTTACTGTCTGTATGGGTTCATCATTACCCATACAATACTCCCTTAGAAGACTAAAAACATCAAGTTCCTAAAACCAAGCCTTGAAATTGAGAGAAAAGCTGATAAAAGTCATAAAAATACTTGTACCGCACTTTCTCTTAGTATTACCTGCGGTGCCACAATTGTTTGTTCTAGAACATGTGAAACCGGCCAAAATTTTCTTCATTAAAGGTCCAGATTCTTGTAAAAGGTAAAGTGAAGGCGGAAGTAAAATTTGGAAGCCCAGCTTGTTGAATCTGGAAGCTTCTGGAAGCAATTATTCGGTGGAAACTTTGCTCCTTTCATGTACATTCATCCCTCCATTAAAGGAGCCTACCCCTTGGTATGTGGAACTTAATCCCTTTGAAAGAGTATTCTATCCCCTTTTATTTGGAGCTGCAACCTCTTCTCTTTTTCTATAAATTGAGGCCATAGTTCATCCTCAAAGGGAGTTAGGCTTTGATATTTTTTGAGGAGAATTACTAGAAAAAATCAAACTCTCTTAACTGATTACCATATGGGAATGATTGCACACTCATGTGTATGTTAGTCGAGAGAGTGCAAAGGCTTGTAAAAGTAGAGGAAACGCTTGTTCTGGACCCCGGAAGGACCTGTACGACATCAAGGCGAACATGGTTGTAAGGCTCCTTCTTTCATCAAAGAAAGTACAAATGGATCCTATTTTCTCAATGAGTTGTTTATTTAAATGACTTATTTCTGGAATTCCTTGATGATCAAGATAGGTTTCTGATTTATTAATTAATCTATATTATGCAAGTGCTTCTAATTCTTTCATGTTTTTTATTGCAGATATTAAAAGGAGATGTATTCAAAGTGATAGGAAAGAAGACTTCGATCACTGCTGGACTATAGGTAAGTCCTAAATCCTTCATTATAGATAATTCTAGACCAAATATAATCTAGAGAAAGTAGTTTACATCTGTTTGTTTGTTGCTATTTATCTTAGGATACTAGGGAGATCCGTCTTGTCCACAAGAATAGTTTATCCATCCAATAGGTGGTCATACAACTGGTTAAGTATTGTGCCTTTCAATCTTAAGAGGGCCAGAAGTAGGCAGAGGAGGAGGAACATCAGTGATATCTTTCCCCACTGTCTGACATGGTTCGGTATAAGATTTCAACCAGGTAGCTATGGAAACAGATGCAAAAATGTTTATTATGGGAACCTGAGAGCCAAATGGGGTAGAGGATTGAGGTTGCAATACCAAATGAGTTTGTTGTGACTGAAACGGTTCTTTGAGAATAGACGGAGTTCCTTAGGTTCCTTTAAGAAATTGACTCACTTCGGCCCATCGAGGACAATCCTTGGTGTAGTGCTCTTTGTCACAAATCAAGCAAGGATACTTTGGTTTACATTGTGAACCATCATCAACATGAGATTTATGAAAATATTATTTTGGGGTATCGGATTTGGCCTTACCTTTACCCTTGGAAGTTTTATTCATGAGATTGGCCTGAACAACATTCACTTCCATGGTTTTACCAGAATTTGGGGTTGGATGAGAAGCAGTATTATTGGAAGGAGTATATTTTTGCTTCCCAATATTTGGAGGATGAGACTTATGAGAATTCTGAGAGATGGAACTGATGATACCATCAACGGATGGCACTGCCAGTGTTTTGGATGTTCCAGGCCTAGGAGCATCAGGCAAGAGATCATACAACGTGCCAAACTGAGAGTACAAAATATCAAGGTATTGGGCACAATAAATGGGTTGTTCCTTAGTGACGCATGCCCCCATAGCAACTTCCTTAGAAATCAGAGCAACGAAAGAGGTAGTAAACCAATAAGTTAGATTCTAATTAGGAATTTCAAACTTAATCAAGCGACGGCATCGCCTGCATTCATGAATATGATCTTAGATATGAGTAGCTTGACATTGTTTCAAGAATGTGAGGAGGTGTGTCCCAGTTTCATACCAAACCGGTAACTAAAAGTGCGTGAGAAATGTCGTGGCTAAAGAGTTGAAGTCTTGGAATATGCCACGAGATAACTTGATGTACCACTTAGCAGCAGCACCAGTAAGAGTCCGCTGGAACAGACGGAGTCAGATAGAATCATCAACCCAAGGGTTAGAGTGACACCAAATATGGTAAGTCATAACATGCGCTTCGGGGTCTTCTCCAGACTTGCCTCAAACTTGGGACTATCATCAAGAATTTTCGTTGGACCTAGAGGCCAACACGGGTTATGAAGGATTGGATCGTTCGTCAAATTTAACACATCAGGTAGTTCCAACGTAGCGAGAAACAATAATTGAGGATTAAAAGGCATTGTAGGTTGTTGATAAAGACCAGTATTAGCATTCCACCTGAGTTGAGAGAAATTATGCCCACATATGTTTTTTCCCAGAGGATTCTATCCATAAGGGTTGTAAACCTGATAGTTCTGCCCATACATGGGTTGAGGACCAGGATATTGATTATTAGCATACCACTGAGGTCCTTGCTGAGCAACATATGGATTTTTACGCGAAATGTAAGCATTTCCTTGAGGTGGATTATACACCATTTGGGATTGAACTTGAGGATAATATGTGAAACCTTGGGGCACACTATATACTACTAGAGATTGACCTTGAGGAGGGTAAGTAGTGCCTTTAGGCTGAGTAGGTTGTCCCTACAGAGACGGTTGAACAAGTTGTCCCTGTGGAGTAGGTTGAATAGGTTGTTCCTGTGGACCAGGTTGAACCGGATGTTGAGGATGGACAGGCTGTCCCTGCGGGGTAGGTTGGCCTGGATACTGAGGTTGGGCAAGATATCCCTATGGAACAGGTTGGCCTAGATATTGAGGGCCACCAGGTTTCCCTTCTAGAAGAGGTTGGCCCGATGGTTGGGATGGGACAGGTTGCCCCTAAGAACTATGTTGACCTAGCACAAGACCATAGGGTTGTCCTTGTTGTAGAAAAGCTTGGCATTGATTAATGTAAGGTTGTTTTTTTTGCATAAAAGGTTGTCACTGTGGTGGAAAAATGTCCCCCAGGAATGTAATATGCTCCTGGTTGAAATTGAGGTTGACTAGAAGGACCGTAGGGTTGTCCTTGTTGGGCTGAAGGTTGTCCCTATAAGGGTTGTCCTTACAAAGCATAAGGTTATCCCTATGGACCTGAGGGTTGTCCCTATTGGACTGAAGGTTGTCCCTGAAATGGTTTTCCTTGTAGGCCCAAGGATTTTCCTGGCTGGTAAAGGGGTTGATTGGGATCAATCGAAGGGAAATATACGAGATTTCCATATACATCATATTGATGTGTAGGATTTCCAGAAGCTTGCAGCTACTAAGAACCCTAAGGTGTGGAACGATGTTGCTAAGGATTCAAATATGGATCATACCATTACTGAATATCCAACAGATATTCATCAAATGTATAATTAGAAACCATAGGTGCGGTGAACGTAGGAGGAATTTCCACAGTGTGAGGATGTGATCTACTCACGGTGGGACTAACCGACATCATCAGATTGATAAATATAGATCTGCAAATAGCAGCAGACTATAACGACTGAGTCATATTAACAACTGGTGAATATGAAGCCACAAAAATGGTGGGTTAGACTGGGACATATATAACAATGGCCGATGAGATGGGTGTTGAAGGAAACATTCTTGATGCAGGAATAGACAAGCTCCCTGTGGGAGTTAAAGTACTAGACTGTGTCATGGATGCAACACTAGAAATGATCTGACCCAAAGTACGATATCTTGGTGGAAGAGACACCGATTGAAGGGAAGGTTGACTAGAGACATACAGGAAATCTTCTAGGAAGAGCTAATACTCCCCGGTAGAAACATGAAGCTCTTCACTTCCGATAGGACTGGAAGAATCCATGTCTGACAAGGCTGTAATATCATTGAGAAGATGATGAGGACTAACAGGTAAAGCAACGGCTAATAGCATCAATCCCAAGGTAAGAGGAGGGAATTATTCCTCACTCCCAAAACCAGACAAAGCACCCTGAGGTTGCAAATTGATATCAACTGACCCTTCAAGAGGAGAACGAGTAGCAAGAGGCAAGATACTCGGAAGGATAGGCAAGATACTGAGGTGTTTTCGAAGAAATGTCCGGAAAAGGATCACCATTAGGAGGTAGTGAAGAGGACGAAAAAACTTGTGGTTCCACCACTATGAAAATGCTTCAAAATAGGAAGAAAACAAGATAGCCTATTCGAGGCTTCAATACCAAACACTAAGGAACTACTATGGACAAGCAAAGTAAAAATATTTAATGGGCATGTGATCATAGGTAGTTAATTTTATGACATTGAAACATAACTTTGCTATTTCAAGTTTTAAGATTCAATAAACAAGCAAAAGATCACTCTAGGCACTTTTAGATTGAACGAGCGTGAAAGGACAAGTGCTCGATGATATTTTCACTTTTAGAGAGTCATGAAAAGATGAAAATGACTAATTGGGTAATCTAAGCAAGAGGGTGTACCAAGTTTCTGTGAAATTCCATATAGACCTTGGTGATCAAATGGAAGAGAAATGACCAAGGACTTGATGTACATGTAGGTAGTCTCCCCAAATGTTGTGTTCGGTGTATCATGGTTACATGGCAGCAGACTCGACTTCCTATGGATAAAGGATTGAAACCTATGAGGGTCTCCCTTTATATACGCGACAGTATGGGGAGCATAAGTCCGTACTAGTGCTATCTAATGCCAAGTGGTGAATGATAGCTACTAGGTTTAACGACGGCGGAATAGGTCACTAGCCTAGACCTCTAAAATATGTGTGTTAGGTTTGAATGCTTCCTTAGGTTGATTGAATTCATTTTAAGGTTGATCTTGAATTAATGTTAAGATTTCGCTTGAATTGCTAAATGCACACTACATGCAAAAGAAAATCATTTCCTTTCAATGAATGCTAGCTAAGAGAAGGATAGGAATCTATGACAAAGTAGCAATCAATTGAAACATAAGAATAATTTCACTAATGCATCCAATAAAACCAAATGAGAAAATGAAAAACTCTTTCCTAGTTCGCTAAGAGCTAGTAATTCAAAAGAACATTTTCATTTTCAATTTAAGCAAAATAATGCATTTTTTTGTCTTTTATATGAATGAAGCACACAATGCACTATTACACTAAAAGAAAAAAAAATACTAGTTTTGAGCACTATGAATGTAAAAATCTAAAACAAACAAATTAAATGCAAGACAAACATAAAATGCACTCAAAACAAGGATGCACTCTTCCAAGAAAACGAAGGGCTTTTGAAATGATCCAATGAGCAATGTAATCTATGCTCGAAGTGACGAATGGAGAGTCAAAGAAAAAAAATATATATATCATCCAAACAACCAAATACATGAAGAATCGAGAGAAATACTAACATAATCAGTCAATGAATTGAAACAACAAAGATCAAAGTGACTCAAACTTCACTCAGAAGGCTCAGTGAGGAGAGGGCCGAACAAACAACACAAGACACCTAGAAACCCTAGGGCTAAAAAATTCACTGATAAGATGATGGACAAATAGTTGAGAAGACCAATACTATAGAGTCAAAACAATCTCACGAGACCAATTACAAGATAAAAAAACCAATCCATGGCCAAGAAACACTGACAAAAAATCATAAAAGAGGTCAAATAAAATCCTACAGGATTCAACGCAACTGTTTAGATGTAATCTGCACTAAATAGGGGTTGACGCACCAGTGACAAAAGCAACTGGTGCCAATTGGCGGGACAATTCAAGGAAAAACCACGCTGAGCTAGAAAATATGGGGAAAAATAAAACCACTAAGCAGAGGTAAAAATTGACACTCTAGAACTGAACAGTATGGTGGAAAACAATCAGGCATGTCAAGAAAAGAAGAAAAATGATTAAACAACCAAATTCGACTCGACAAGCCAAATTTTTGACAAACAACGAGACGACAAACACACACGAATACCCAATGGAGTCACCAAATTTTTGTGTAGGGAAATCCCCTCTGCAGAGAGAGGCAATCCCTCTAGCCTTAGGTTGGGTCTAGCAGTAAGAGGACATGTTAATGTGTCAATTCCTAGTTAATGATTGAAACTTAGTTGGGATAGATGTCCTCCCTTTGTTCCAATGTAGTTGTCGCAGCTATGAAAACAATCTCCTGGTCTTCGTCCTGACACGTTGTTGTCCTTCAACAGTGGTACTCAGGTGTTTGCACAAGTATCAAAGAACAATAAAAGCATACAAAACAACAATTACATTCATAAATATCTAATTGGTCAAGGAGAATTAAAATTATTGCGCAAGATTAATAATATCAACACAAGACGGGAACCAAAACATCAATCATGTATTAAGTAAGAGAAAGAAAGAGATTACAACAAAATGAACCTTGATGTCGCAACCTCCTTCAGCAAGTCCAATCAAAACACGTCTCGAGCATTCGTTGGGGAATTTTTACTTGGTGAAGCAATCAACCTATACTCTCTCTTGACAAGGGGTCTCTCTCTATGCTACCTCACACCAGCTATATCAGACTATTTCAGCTATTCTCCAAAATGTTCAGTTATCCAAACCATTCAGCTAGCTACATCTATGTGAGAGAGATGTATTCATAGAGGGGGGAGGAGGAGGTTGGGACCCCTTATATGGTGGAAGGAGGCCTTATCCTTTGGGAAGTTGCCCCAAATGTAAGAAACAAGAGGCCAAATGAGGGTGCTCAACGTTATTCAGTTGAACAACCCATGCTGACTCACTCACGAAGTGGTTGGAAATGGAAACTTTGCTTCTATATTTAAAAAAAACTCCAAAAATAGCTCGGCACGGGCAGTCCACTGAAACAGAGTGCCAATGGGCAAGGGGACCAGTGCTAATTTCCCTTATTGGCACGAGGCCATAACTACCTACAAGCGCCAACCCAAAATCATTTGTTTTTGATGGTCTGTTATAGGAATAATAAATAGAGGAAATGTTCTTCTCATGGCAAGGCATACAATGACACTTTTTTCAAAGCATGACACTACATATAAGTCAGAGAAATGGTCCTCCAATGTGCAAGATGGTGATTTCATGGATGGTGAGAAAATTATGTGTAACAATCTCACATTTGACGTAGGTGTTGGAGACATTAAAGAAGCACCATCTTCTAGAAAATCTCAAGTGTGAATTTTCACAACAATATTTGGTCTATTTGGGGTATGTGATAGATGGAGGAGATATGAAGATATAACCTACCAATATTGATCCAGGTGGATCTACACAGGTCAGTGACAAGTATAAAAGGCTCAAAATTCAAAGTAGCAGGAATGTGGCAAACTCAGTGTCAAGTTCAAGATCTCATTTACCCGATCACAACGGTGAGAACGGTTCATCAAATAGAGATTGTATGTGAATGTTAGAGTTGGTCAAAGTTGGTAGGTCGATTGGATGACTTAGCAGCTTAAGGAGGCAACAAATCCTCAGAAATATAGCGACCCGGTTCCAGCCAACTCCAGCTGGATTTCGGGAAAATTTGTGGGATCATTAATTTGACTCATTCGGTCAAAAATCGAGAAGAGTAAAAATGTGTTGTTATTTTTAAAGAAAAAAAATATATATAAAAAATTATGGGTGGGCCATGACCCCCAGCCCTATCCCAAAGAATAACAAAAAATTAATATATATTTTGGGTGTGATCGACAGCCATGACCTCGCCACCCCAACCACCCAATAATAATCAAAAAATAATAAAAATTGGGTGTGGGTGGAAGTTATGAACTTGCCGCCTCAACCCTTTCATCCTATATGTATATAACGACAGATAAGGGGTGAGACACCCAATGCGGGTCTATGGCCCCCAACAAACAAATGTTTGGATATTAAAAACGACATGCCACTATTTCTAGAGGGGGTTGGGGTTTGACTACCCAACCTCCTCCCCACAATTCTGGATCATAACCAATACGCCATCGGCTTACTTTGGGAATTCTGCCCAAATTTTACCTATATAAACTTAGCCTTTTACAAATGTGCCAGACAAACAAAGAGTGGCACGAAGATTGAGAAAAGTAATAGAACCTTGAGCCTCTTCAGGGGCAGGTGGAACCATGATTTGAGCTCAACTTTAAGAGGGGTCAAATTTTCTGAGTGTCCAAATTGGAAAAAATTTATATGGATTCAACACATCTCGGTGATAGGATTTTGATGGTGCTATCCATTTCTACAATAGAGGTCTCCATTTTCGGCTAGTTTGCAGATTGGAGGTATAAGGATGTAATTTTACATTGATGCTTATACTTTCATTTTATTTTCCAGTTAATGAAATAGGGCCTCCCGGCTGATTAAGAAGGGCCCAGAGACATAGTCCCTCCTAGAGGAACTCTGTTATCAAGTTATTTTCTTATTTTCATGCCTCTCTCTTCTTATTTCATGCCTTTTAAGTTTCATGGTTAAGATGAAATTTTACATGTAAGTCTTTATTCCATCTCGAAGCTAAAGATCTTGGATCAAGTGGTATTAGAGTGGGTCTTTGTAAATGTGAATTGCATGATTGTATACTAACTAGGAACATGCTCTAAAGAGGTGAAGGGAAACTAAATTCTTTTGATCCCGAAGCGTGACGTACGCATCGAAGAAGAAATGTGGATGACGATGCTAGAAATGAGGAGGAGCAAAACTTCCACAAAACATTCAACACAATGGCAGATCAGGTGGAGAATTTGTTCTCAATGCTTAATAAATTAAAAAGATCAAGGGAGAATGTTTTAGAAGGATGAGGTTTAGCGCATAGAGATTATGGAGGAGATCCACCTCCTTCTCCTTCTGCAAGTGAAAGTTCTTCTTCCTCTTCTCACCATCATCATAGGAATTCACAAAATGCATCTAAGAAACCTTTCTTTAAACTAGATGTACAATTTGATCTTCCCATGTATAATGGTGAAATTAATGTAGCAAAGCTTAAAAATGGGATTAGAAAAATTCAAGTCTACTCTAGGATTTAGCAGATCAAGGAGGACGAGGAAAATATATAGTTCGCTTCTCTTCAACTGAATGACACTACTCTTGTCTAGTGGGAGAGAAAACTGCAAGGGAGAAAAAATTTGGGTAACCTTCTCTCGTCATGGCCAAATTTTTTTGTTACATTGAGAAACCAATTTTACCCTTTGGTATATAAGAAAAAGGCATTAATGGAATGGAAACACCTAAGACGAGGAAGAGGTCAAAATGTACAAGACTTCACTGAAGAATTTAGAAAACAAGCATTGAATTTAGGCATTCAATTAGATTCACCAGAGATTGTAACCAAGTATATTGGTTCTCTACATAATTACATAAGACATTCATTATTATTGTTTGAGCCTCCTACCATTGATCAGGCCAGTGTGAAGGCCATGCATCTAGAAATCAGGGGAACACATGAATAAAATGACCACCCAAAAATAACTACAGTAGCCAAGAGAAAGGGAGGAAATCCTTCTTGTACACATTGTGCAAAAGAGGTACATGAAAAATAAATTTGCTAGAAGTTGCACCCTGAGTTGAGACCTAAGAGGAATGACAAAAAGGGGAAGAAGAAGACCTCTACCACCATATATCAAAAGCAAGATTCCTAATCATAAAAAATATGAGAAATTCACAGCTACAGGATTTGCAAGAGGTAAAGCAATTGACCTAGGGTCTGACTTCGACGATGAAATGAAGTTTGAAGCCTTTAGAATCGCAACAGGAGGACCTATAGACTTGGGTTCTGATTCAGGCGATGAAACAAAAATTTCAACAGACATTGTACCAAATATGAAAGGGACACTCAATACAACATGGCTCCAGGAACTTGAGGAGATCAATTAGAGCATTCAAGAATAGAACAATAGGCTAAGAAGACTAATATAGGAAGAAGAAAAGGAGAAACAAAGGTTGCTACACTAGTTGCGAGCTAAGGATGAGGCCATCGAGAAGCTGCAGCATAACCCCCTTAAGCTAAAAAGTGTTTCTTCGATTTCACATACATTTCATAATGAATATTTTGTTTGAAGAAGATGGGGTATCAAGGAGAGCGCCTCAACAACAATAAACAAGGAATCATAAACCCTATCAAATTAGAAGAGTTACCTTGTCATGAAGGACTTGGGTATGTCAGGAAGTAAGTTGGGGAATGCCCCAATACAGCCAGCACCCCACCAATAATAGATGATTAGAGCATCTCATCACACCTTAGTGAAAGTGAGGGATCCACAAGAACCTATTAGACACACATTACGAGGAAGCACTCCAATACAATATGGAAAGTTTGGAGGAGGAAGAATCGTCTTAATTTTTGAAATGATGTGGAACACCAACAAGGCATGTGCCAAATAATCCAAGCCCAAGAAGCATCAATAGAGGAACCGACAGGTCAAAATGTTAAAAAACATAAATCCACCAAATTCATGGTGGTATACTTTATTTGGTATGAGGTGGATTCTTTATATATAGTAGCTTGTTGTGGCTACAATTTATAAATCATGCGTTGCAAATAAATGTAAAAGTGATGATTTTTTTTCATCACTTCTTAAAGCAACAGTGATATTTGGACTCTGTGTGTAGTTTGGGTATTTCTTCTATTATGTAATCCTTGACCAAGTGTTTTTTTATAAGCTCTTGGAAACTGTGGGATTGATTGAGTCATGTATGGTTTCGATCTTATTATAAGTGATGTGCCAGATTTACGTGCAAGTGATTGAAAGTGTGGTTTGGTGAGGACACAAGTAGTGTGTGGGATGTGTTATTGCTTTTGGTGGTTCAAAATCTCCTCAGTGGGGAGGATTGATCTAGGAGGATCTACACACATCAGTGACAAGTAAAAAGGTTAAAAATTCAAAGTGGCAGAAATGTGGCAAACTTAGTGTCAAGTTGAATATCTCGTCGACCTAATTAGAACAGTGTGAACAGATCCTCAAACCGAGTTCGTATGTGAAATTTAGAGCAGGAAAAAGTTGGTAAGTTGACTGGAGGACTTGTAAGCTTACAAAGGAAAAATATCCGCTAAAATAAGACCACCGGATTCCATCCAACTCCAGCCAAATTCCGAGCAAATTTGTGGGATCATTAATTTGACTCCTTCAATAAAAAATCGAGAAGTTTAAAAATGTCTTGTTATTGTTAACGAAATAAAAAATATATAAAAAATAGGGGATGGCCATGACCCCTACCCTATCCCAACGAATAAAAAAAAATAATATATATCTGGGGTCAGGCTGATGGCCATGACCCCGCTGCCCCAACAACCCAACAATAATCAACAAATAATAAAATTTGGCTGGGACCGACGATTGTGACCCCACCGCCCCAACCCTTTCATCCTCTATGTATATAGGGGCGGGTCGCCCGATGCGGGTGCCCCCCTCCCCCCCCACAATAAAAAGATTTTGGATATTAGAAAATACATGCCACTATTTTGGGACAGGGGCGGGGGGCGGTTTGAGCACTCAACCTCCTCCCCACAATTCTGGATCATAACCAATATGCCAACAGATTCCTTTTTGAAGTCCACCCAACATTTATCTATATAAACTCATACTTTTACAAATTCACCAGACATACCAAGAGTGGCACAAAGATCGAGGCGAGCATCAGAACCCTGAGCATTTTTTGGGGCAGGTGGAACCATGATTTGAGCTCAACTTTCAGAGGTGTCAAACCTTCCTAACGTCCAACTTGGAAAAATTTTATATGGATTATACACCTCTCGATGACAACATTCTAATGGTGTTATCTATTTCTATAATATAGGTCTCCATTTTTCTACTAGTTTACAGATTGGATGTATAACGGTGTAATTTTACATTAATGCTTGTACTTTCATTTTATTTTGCACTTAATTAAAGAGGGCCTCCCCACTGATTAAAAAGGGCCCAGAGACGTAGACCCTCCTGGATGAACTCCGTTACCAAGTTCTTATCTTTTTTGCATGACATTATATGCTTCTCTCTTCTTATTTCATGCCTTTTAAGTTTCATGGTTATGACGCAATTTTACATGTAATTCTTTATTCCATCTCGAAGCTAAAGATCCTGAATCAAGTGGTATCAGAATGGGTCTTTGTAGAAGCGAATTGCATGATTGTATGCTAACCAGGAACATGCTCTAAATAAGTGAAGGGAAACTAAATAATTTTGATCCTGAAGCGGGACATACGCATCGAAGAATAAAAGTGGATGACGATGCTAGAAATGAGGAGGACAAAAACTTCCACAAAACATTCTACACAATGGAAGATCAGGTCGAGAATTTGTTCTAAAGGCTTGATAAACTAGAAAGAGCAGGGGAGAATGCCTCAGAATGATGAGGTTTAGCATATGGAGATTATGGAGGGGATCCACCTCCTTCTCCTTTTGCGAGTGAAATTTCTTCTTTCTTTTCTCACCATCATCATAGGAATTCACGAAATGCATCTAAGAAACCTTTCTTTAAATTAGATTTAAAATTTGATCTTCCCATGTATAATGGTGAAAGTAATGCAGAAAATTTTAAAAATTGGATTAGATAGTTTCAATTCTACTCCAGGATTTAGCAGAACGAGGAGGACGAGGAAAAGATCCAGTTGGCTTCTCTTCGACTAAATGACACTGTTATTGTTTGGTGGGAGAGAAAAATGCAAGGGGCAAGCATTTGGATAACCTTCTCTCCACATGGAAAAATTTTGTTTCTACATTGAGAAACCAATTTTACCCTTTGGTATATAAGCAAAAAGAATTAATGGAATGGAAAAACCTAAGGCAAGGCAGAGGTCAAAATGTACAATACTTCACTGAAGAATTTAGAAAAATAAGCATTGAATTTGGGCATTCCATTAGATTCACCAGAGATTGTAACCAAGTATATTGGTTGTCTGCATAATTACATAAGACATTCATTATTATTTTTTTAGCCTCCTACCATTGATGAGGCCAGTTTGAATGTCATGCATCTAGAAAGTAGGGAAACACATGAACAAAATGACCACCCAAAAAGAACTGCATCATCCAAGAGAAAGGGAGAAAAGCCCTCTTGTACACATTGTGAGGAAGAGGTACATGACAAAAAAATTTGCTGGAAGTTGCACCCTGAGTTGAGACCTAAGAGGAAAGAAAAAAAGGGGAAGCAGAAGACCGCTACCATCATATAGAAAAATCAATATTCTGAATCAGAGGAAGATGAGAAATTCATAGCTGCAGCATTTCTAGGATATAAAACAATTAACCTTGGGTCTAACTCTGGCGATGAAATGAAGTTTGCAGCCTTTAGGATCGCAACAGAACGACCCATAGACTTGGGTTCTGATTCGAGTGATCAATCAAAAGTTTAAATAGACATTGTACCAAAGATGAAAGGGACACTTAATACAACATGGCTCTAGGAACTTGAGGAGGTCAATCAGAGCATTCAAGAAGAGAATACTAAGATAAGGAGACTACTACAGAAAGAATAAAAGGAGAAACAAAGGTTGCTATGCTAGTTGCAAGCTAAGGATGAGGCCCTCGAGAAGTTGCACCATAACCTCGTTGAGGTAAAAAGTGTCTCTTTGATTTCACATACGTTTCATGATGACGATTTTTTTTTAAGAAGATGGGGTATCAGGGAAAGGGCCTCAACATTAATAACCAAGGAATCATAAACCCTATCAAAGTAGAAGAGTTACCTCATCATGTAGGACTTGGGTATGTCAGGAAGGAAGTTGGGGAATTAACCAATACATCCAGTACCCCACCAACGACAGATGATGAGATCGTCTAATCACACCCTAGTGACGGTGAGGGATCGACGAGCACCTATCAGAGGAAAATTAGGAGGAAGAGCTCCAACATAATCCATAAATTTTGGAGGAGGAATAATCCTTGTAGTTTTTGAATCAACGTGGAAAACCAACAAGCCATGTGACAAAAAATCCAAGCCCAGGAAGCATCGATAGAGGAACCGATAGGTCAAAATGTTCAAAAAATGAATCCACCAAATTCATGGTGGTCTACTTAGTTTGGTATAAGGTGGATTTTTTAGATATATTAGCTTTTTGTGGCCATAATTGGTAGATCATGCATTGAAAATAAATGTAAAAGTGATCATGTTTTTTCCATCACCTCCTAAAGCAACGGTGATATTTGGCCTCTGTGTGTAGTTTGGGTATTGCTTCTATTATGTAATCCTTGACCAATATTTTGAGTTATAAACTCTTGGCAACTGTGCGATTGATTTAGTCATGTATGGTTTGTATATGATTGTAAGGGATGTGCCATATTTACGTGCAGGTGATTGAAAGTGTGGTTTGGTGAGGACACAAGCAGTGTGTAGGATGTGTTATTGCTTTTGGTGGTCCAAAATCTCCTCAGTGGGGAGGATTGATCCAAGTGGATATACACACATCAGTGATAATTGAAAAATGCTCAAAATTCAAAGTGGATGAAATGTGGCAAACTTAGTGTCAAGTTGAAGATCTCCTCGGCCTGCTGTCGACAATGTGAACAGTTCGTCAAAACGAGTTCGTATGAGAAATGTAGAGATGGTAAAATTTGGTAGGTTGAGTGGATGAATTGGAAGCTTAAGGAGGTAACAAATCCACTGAAATAATGGCATCGAATTCCATCCAATTCCAGCCAGATTCTGAGCAAATTTGTGGGATCGTTAATTTGACTCCTTCAATAAAAAATCGAGAAGTTTAAAAATGTGTTATTATTGTTAAAGAAACAAAAAATATATAAAAAAATAGGGCAAGGCCATGACCCCCACCCCCTATCCAAAAGAATAACAAAAAAATAATATATATTTGGGGTGGGGCTGACGGCCATGACCCCGTCACCCCAACGACCCAACAATAATCAACAAATAATAAAATTTTGGTGGGGCCGATGTTCATGAACCCCCCTCCTCAACCCTTTCATCCTATATGTATATAGGGGTGGGTCACCCAATTCGGGTCCGCCCACCAACCCCCCCCCCACTCTCCCAATAAAAAAATGTTTGGACATTAAAAAAGACATGCCACTATTTTGGGACGAGGGCGGGGGAAAATTTGACCACTCGACCTCCTCCCCATAATTCTGGATCATAACCAATATGCTAGTGGATTCCTTTGTGAAGTCTGCCTGACATTCACCTATATAAACTCAACCTTTTACAAATGCACCAGACAGACTAGGAGTGGCACAAAGATCGAGGTGAGCATCAGAACCCTGAGCATTTTCTAGGGCAGGTGGAACCATGATTAGAGCTCAACTTTCTGAGGGGTCGAATTTTCCCAGTGTCCAAATTGGAAAAATTTTATATGGATTCTACACCTCTTGGTGATAAGATTTTGATGGTCCTATCCATTTCTGCAACATAGGTCTCCATTTTTCAACTAGTTTACAGATTGGAGGTAGAGGGGTGTAATTTTACATTGATGCTTGTACTTTCATTTTATTTTCCACTTAATGGAAGAGGGCCTCCCCACTTATTGAGAAAAACTCGGAGACATAGTCCCTCCTGGATGAATTTCATTATCAGGTTCTTGTCTTCTTTACATGACTTTATGTTCTTCTCTCTTCTTTTTTCATGCCTTTTAATTTCATGCTTAGGATGCAATTTTAGATGCAATTCTTTATTCCATCTCGAAACTAAAGATCTTGGATCAAATATGGAGTCCATCATGAAATGGTTGGTGCCTACTAATGTTTCCAAAGCTACATCCTTCATTGCAGAAGCATAATACTTGAAAAAATGCATATCCTCAATTTCAATAGTAGCAACACAAATCCACACCATAGCAGCAAGTGTCAAGATTTTTGAGTGGGGAAAGGGTTAGCAGATATTTTTCAAGGAGATAAAGAAGAATATCAATCAAACACTACTTCTATAATTTCCAAACTTACAAAAACCCTTTGAAGTGGAGAAAGATGTGAGTGGGTATATTATGGAAGAGTTATTAATGTAGGGAGGAAGGCTTGTATGCTACCATTCTGAACTATTTCATGGGGAGGTTGTTAATTACCCTACCTATGACAAGCATCTATATGCCCTTGTGTAAGATATGGAGAAGTGGAAGCAATATCTGATGGGAAAGGAGACAATAATCCACACATATCACCAACAAATCTAGTACCTACAGGCAAGTGTAAGATATAGGAGAGAAAACACTACAAGTGGATGGGGTTTCTACAACAATTTTATTTGATGTTCAAGTATAGGAATCGAAACAAAAAAAGTTGGATGACATTCTCTCAAGGAAACCCATATAAAATATATCAACTTTGGGGACTCTTATTCAAATAAATCCATTCACCCATTATGCATAAAAAGAGGAATATTAACAGGATAAGGACTTCATGGAGGCGTTTCAATAGTTGTAGATATTGATTTATGTGCATGATGGTGACAAACCCATGGACTACCATCTCAGGGATGAGTTAATCTAGAATTCATATAAGCTATGTGTTCCTAAAGGTGAGTGATTGAATTTCATTAGAGAGGCTCACACCTCTAAAGCTATATGACACTTTGGTGTAGGGAATACTGTGGCCAACCTGTAGAGGTATGTATATTGGCCCAAAATGAAATAATGGGTAGCTATGTTCATAAGAATATGCATGATTTATTGTACTGGAAAATATAACAATAGTAAATAGGGTCTATCATCCCTTACCTATATTCACTCATCCTTCGAAGATTATTTTCATCAGATTTGTGTAGGTTTACCAATAATGAAGAAGGGACATGGCTACTTGTTTGTGGTAGTTCACATGTTCAGCAATATGTTTGTTTTGATGCCTTATAAAAATTCCATGACTGGGAAAGAAGAAGAAAACTTGTTCTTTGGATAGGTCTAGGTGCACTTTAGGATACCAAGGAGCAATTTTTTAGATAGGGACACAAGGTTTCTCAATACATTCTATACTATAATGTGGGAGAATAAGGACACAAAATTGAAGAGATCTACAACATTCCATCCGCAGAGAGATGCACATATAAAAGTAGTCTACGAGACTTTAGTGTATATTATAAGGGGATATAGCCAAAAGTATACAAACACCTAGGATGAGAATATGTTATATATACAACATTATTACAACATAGAAGTCCACACTTCTATAGTAAAGTCCCCATTCGAAACTTATTTTGGATATTTGTTGCTTTCACCTTTGTATATTGCATATAGGTAGCAAGGAGGAGTCAGGGAAGATCTTACAGGAGACACGCTAAGGGATGAAAATTTTATAGAGAGGATTATGAAGATCCATATAAAGGTATAAGATAAACTACATAAGTCACAAGAAAAATATAAGGCCATAAATGATCAACATAGAACAAAGAAAACGTTTAAGGTGGAAGATAGAGTATGGATACATTTGAACAAGTAAGGCTACAGGGGTCTAATAAAAAAATTCAAGGCTCTAAGCTATGGTACCTTAGATATATGAGAAAATGTGGGTGATAATTCCTATCGAATTATTTTACCACCTTGCATGAACATTACTTAGTTGTGAATGTGAAGAATTTGAAACTTTATAAGCCTTCCATGCTAAATCAAGAAGAGGAACATGTCCTCCCTTGTGTGGAGGATTTGGCACAAGATGACTTGGAAGAGTTGATAGAAGATATAGTTTCATAGAATATGTACAAAAATACAAGAAAATGGAAGCATGAAATTTTCAGATTGGTTGTAAAGAACAACCTCTAGGTAAAGCTAAATGGTACATTTGAGTGAAGGTGGAGGAAACATTTCCTCACCTCATTCAGTAGAATATTTTGGGACCAAAGACCTCTAAAAATGGGGATGTATGACCCATATTGGATCATGATTATGTTTTTCATCCATATTTATGTTTTTAGAGTGTTACAAGTGGAGGAATCAACTCTTAAGACTATTTTTACCAGTGGGAACTAGTTTGGAAAATTGGGGTATAAAACATTCCATTAGTATTTTGAGGCATTAAATGAAATTTTAAAGGGCTGAAGCTTTACTGATTTAATGAGAAAAAAATTTCTTCCTATTATACAGACAAAAATATTTCCAACAGTGAAAAAATTGCATCATTCAGAGTTGTATGTGAACATTATGCCACTCAGAAGTTGACTTTCTTGCTTTCACCACCATAATTTGAGAGGATGCCGCATCAACCACCATTATTCATGAAAAATTGGATATTGATGTGATTATGATCTATAATACTCTAGAATATTATATAATTTAACTCAACTCAATGCTTTAGGTAGTCGAACCTATCCACTAGTAGGCTATCAAGTTGTGTTATAACCGGGTCACAAGGAGGAAAAGGGGTTCCATTATTTCGAGTGCATTTGTTACAGTGCTATGAAAAAATAGATGAGAGGGATAGGAGATACAGAAAACACAGAGTATTTGTGCATTGTAGTATCCTAGAGGTGACAATCCATAGTTCTTTGTAATCGTAAACATTTTCTATTGAGAGATAAAGAGCCTAGTGACCTCACTTCCAGTTAGGTTTTTCTCTTGAAAGGGTTTTTGGGGTCATATCTTATGTCAAATGTCTGTGTGAGATTTTATTTTGTTGATATTTATTTTCTACATAATTTTTATTTTTCATGCATGAACTATTAACAATATCATACAGATATAGAAAGCTAAAAATAAATAAAACTATAACAATTTACAAAATTTTATATTTTAAATATAATTTTGTCATATCCATTGTGATGAATTTTCATATGGAATATCCACCATAATTTATGAATCATCTTTGGATAAGTTTTATTTTTTTCCCTAAAAGGTCAATTTGATTTCTTACATTTTATAGTTATTTGGATTTATACAATCTAAACTCATTGTTGACACAACCTCATTTCATGGTTGTAGCAAATTTCGATGATATATTTGTGTCATTTCCAAAAGACGTTCATGTTAACGATGATATTCCAAAAATGAATGAATTGTGTGATAAGCTTGAGGAATACTATGGAAAGGTTCTTTTCATTTCAGAAATAAATGTTACTCTTGGTTAATTTTTAACTATTGCATATTGAGCATGGTACAATGTATCAAAATGGTTGATGACAGCTATATTGGTTGATGTTTTTTGTTCATAAATTGATAGTAAGGTGGTGTATGTATTCATTTGTTAAAAAATTTTAAACCAAGGTTTTTTCAAACAAATTATTCAATAGTGGGAGTGATGATTTTACATTGGAAATTGTAAAAGGACATTCCAATGGAAGGAATCACATAAATTAAGTGGTCTTGCACCCATATCTTCAAGAAGGGTGAAATCTTAATGGGAAAATTCAAGAAATTTTGATATGCAAAGTCATAGACAAAGCTTATCTAGGTCAAAATATGATGAATATGTGAATATATTCTAACTAGTATAAAGAGAACATCTAGCACAATATTGTCAAACAATTAGAGAAAAGTCAATGTATGATAATTGTTTTATCCTGACAAATATGGTTCGTGTGAAACTGATGCATTAATTCTTGTAAGTTATGTGAGTAGGTTACTATATTGGAATGTTGTGTTGTCCTCATGAAAACATGGTTACGACGCATGTAATCCTAAAAACACATGTAAATTTTTTTCCATGGACATTTCCATTAAATTAATGCCATTGTAATTGTTTATGAAATTCATTGATTATGTGAAGAAAATTAGATATTTGGTTGAAAGTTTTAAGGTTTCGGTTTTCCTATGCGACCTCCTACATGAGGAATTTAACACTGTTATGGATATGCATGCAGCTAGTTTTTTTTTCTTGGTTAATTGTTGTAATAAGACACTTAAAGTTACTCCTCCCCATGATTTCTAGATGAAATATAGTAGAGGACGTTAACACAACCCCATAAGTTGTTATAACATATGTAATGGAACTCATCAAAAAGGGTAGATATCTTAGACCAAAATCTGATACGATGGCAATAATATTGGAGAAGGTCTTATTTGTGCCAATTATAGCAAGTACCCAAAGATAGAAAAATAATGTAAGGTTCTATGTGATTTTCCTTAGGATATAAGGTCTTATGAAGAAGGATTCAAATTCTGGGATCTCTAAAATATACTACTTATAAATGATCCAAAATCATTAAATGGAATCCTCACTAAACATTAGAGAAATTTTTAGGTCTAAAATGGGAGTCCTAAGAAAAGTGTACAACCAAAATAACTTTATACGAAAAAATATTATTCAAGAAGATGATTTCAACCATGTGGATGATTCACCATTTTTGGAGTAAAAAAGTAAAAAAATTAAAAAATAATAAAATAATAAAACTAATTTTTCAACTCGTATTTTCAACTTATCTCACTAAGTTTTTACTCAAATTTTGAGAGGGAGTACTCATTGAATGAAAAAATTATTTCCTCATCCAAGGAGTACCCATGTTGCATACTTTCGATGGAACCTGCTACATGAAAAAGAGAAATACATGAAAAAACATGATTCTGATCACATTTTTCGTGTATAAGGGTCCATCGAAAGTATGCAACATGGGTACTCCTTAGATGAGTAATCAAATCATACATCCAATTAGTGTTTCCACTTGAAATTTGAGTAAACCCATTGGGATATAAGTTGATAATATGAGTTTAAAAAATAGTTTATTTTCCCTATAAAATTTAATCATGTAATTTAATATTATTTTATTATTTCCACTATTATTTAATAATTTCCTTAGGAGGCCCATTTTAGACCGCAAAATTATCCTAGTGGGATACATGGGATATATTGTAAATATGATAAAGTTGTATGATGAGGAGCTATGCTGATAAACTTAACCAAATATTTTTATGAGGAACGGTTTACATTATCGATTCATAAACTTTCGTGGATATTCCACTTGATGGTTATCACAACAATCTGATAATAATATTTTAAAATACTAAAAAATTACAATATTATAGTTTTATTAAAATTCGAAATTTGTACATTTAACTGTAATTAGTTCATGCATGCGAATGAAAATTATGCATAAAAATAAAGAATTAAAAAACAAGCTCTCTCATAAACACACATAAGACACAATTTATCCTCTCGAGGAAACCATTTTGATAGAAAACCCATCCAGAGGTGAGGTCACTTCCCTCTCTTTCTCTATTTAGAAATATGGCTCGAGGTACAAAGAAGTAATGCTTGTGGCTCATAGGCTACTTAAATGCACAAATCCTCCATGTGTGTTCTACCTCCTATCCTTCTTGGCTATCTTTGCTTAGCTATGGAATAAAAACTCTCAAAAGAATGGAATTCCTCTTCCTCCTAGTGGCTCAGTTATAACACCACCTGATAGCCTAATAGTAGTTAATTTTCACTACAGCAACTATTAAATAGAGTTACAATATAGACTCTTCTAGAGTATTTTACATCATAATCACATGGATAGGCCCTTTTCCATGAATAATTATGGTTTACGCGACATCCTTCAAAGCTATAGGTTTGAAAACATGAAGGTCAACTACTGAGTGGCATAAATTTTTCATATAGAATCTGATTGATGCGCTTCTTGGGCCATCGGAAATATTTCTATGTGTATAATAGCATGAAATGGTATGGCATAAAAGAAAAAAATTATTACCCAAAAAAATGTCTTTTTCTTCCTCAAAACACTCCTAGAAGGTTTTAGACATTGTTTTTCGAAATTGAGTCTCGTTGGTAAGAACGGTCTCGTGAGATGATTCCTCAAATTTTTGCACTCCAAGTGCACTGAAATGGATGAAAAAAAATATAGTCACCCAATATGGATCACACATCCCAATTTTTGGAGGCTTTTGATCCCCAAAATATTTTACTTAATGAGGTGAGGAAATTTTTCATCTACCTACTCTCTGGTGTACCATTTAGCCTTGCTTGGAAATTGTCCCTTCAATCCAATATTCCATAGGTCATGTTGCCCATGTCTTGTAGTTTTGGGCTTCTTCTACAAAAATGTATCTTTTGTCAAGTTTTCTTGAGAATATGGTGCAGAATCCTCCACAAAAGGTAGGACTTGTTCCTCTTATTGATCTAGCATGGAAGGCTCATAAAGTTTCAAATTCTCTCAATTCACAACTGAGTAAATGTGCATATGTGGTGGTAAACTAAGCCGAGGGGAATTATCACCCACCTTTTCTAGTATCAAACCCTTTATTTTCTTACTAGGCCCCTGTAACATCTCCTTGTACAACTATAACATCAATATGTCTCCCACCTTAAATGACTTCTTTATTTTTTGCTAATCACGCCTGGGCTTATACTTCTCTTGTAACTTTTGCAGTGTTTCTTGTACATATAGATGGATCTACCTGATCTTCTCTATAAAATTTTCAACCCTCAAAATAGTTCCTATAAGATATTCCCTCACTCGTCCTTACTTACCATCTGTAATATCCAAAGGTGAAGGTGGAAAATATCTAAAACAAGTCTCAAATGGGGACTTTCCTGTAGAAGTGTGTACTTCTTTCTTGTAATGTTGTATATATACCATATTTTCATCCCATATCTTCTTATGCTTCTGGTCATATCCGCTGAGAAGCTACACCAAAGTCTTGTTGAATACTTAATTTTTCCTATCTATTTATGGATGGAATGCTATATATCTCTTCATCTTTATGGCCATCATCTCCCACAATGTAGTCCAAAATGCACTGATAAATTTTCTATCCATGTCTAAAATGATGCTCCTTGGTATCCCAAAGTGCACCTAGACCTGTCCAAAGAAGACTTTTTTTTCTTCTTTCCCACTAATGGTATTTTAAAGGGCATCATAACACACATCTTATTGAACCTATTAACTGCCACAAATAGGTAGTCATGTCCCTTCCTTGTTGTCAGTAAACCTCCCATGAATTCCATCAAAATTATTTTCTAGGGATGAGTAGGTTCAACTAGGTGATGATACATACCCTGTTTCATGTTGCTAGGCTTGTTGGTACAACAAAACATGCATCCTCTTATGAACCTAGCTACCTTCTCTTGCATATTAGGCCAATACACATACCTCTGCAAGTTAAACATGGCATTCCCTACACCAAAGTTTCCTGCAACCTTGGAGATGTGAGCCTCTCTAATAAGTTGCAATTGCTCACCTTTTGAAACACATAGCTTATCGAACCTGTAGAGTAACCCATCCTACATATGGTAGTCAACAATATTTTCTCCATATCACACATGACTATGAATCTGCAATTGTTGATACACATCCTTGAATTCATCAACCTCAAAATATTCGTCTTTCTATGCATCATGGGTGAATGGATCGATGTACATAAGCATCCCCGAAGATGCAATATTTGATGTTGGTGGCCTTAAAAAAATGTCAACGAACTCATTTTTGTTTACCTTCTTATACTTGATCACCAAATGAGACTGTTATAAAAACCACATCCACTTCTAATGTCTGGTATGTTGTATCTTACTGTCTACTTGCAAGTACTGTAATGACTGGTGATATGTGTGGATCACTATCTCCTTTCCCATCATATAATGCTTCTAATTCTTCATATCTTGTGCCATGGCGTAAATCTCCTTGTCATAGGTAGGGTAGTTAAGAACTTCCCCATGGAAAAATTGCAAATGTTAACATACAGGCCTTCCTCCTTGCATCAATACAAGTCCCATAACATACCCACTCACATTTTTCTCCACTTCAAAAGGCTACTGCAAGTTTGGTAATTCTAGAATTGGTGCTTGATTGATCTTCTTCTTTAACTCCTCGGAAGCCTTATCCTGAACTTTTCTCCACTAGAAACTCTTACCACTTGTTGTTATGGTGTGGAGAAGTGCTTCTACCACTAAAAATTAGGCTATGAATTTCCTCAGGAACTGTGTTGCCCCAATTAATCTCATGACCTAAAAAACATTAGTAGGCATGAACCATTTCATGATGGCCTATTGAAAGGATCTATCTTCATCTCTCCTCCACCGAACACATACCCCAAATACACCAAATACTCTTGTGTAATTCCCACTTATTGATATTTTATAGCATTTGTTTCTTCTTCAATGTTTCCAGCACCAATGTCAAATGTGAAATATGCTCCTCCTAGGTAGCACTATATACCAGTATATCATCCAAATAAAAGATAATAAATGAATCTATAAAAGGGTGTAGCACATCATTCACTAATATCATAAATGTAGCTCTTGCATTACATATGCCAAATGGCATGACTAACCACTCATACAAACCATTCCTGGTTTTGAAGGTGGCTTTCAGGGTATCTTCTTCTTTGACTCAAAGCTAGTGATGTCGAGACTTCAATTCCATCTTGGTTAAAGCTTTTTTTTTTTGCAATTGATCCAAAAAATCATCTATCCTAGGCAAGGGGTATCTATTCTTTAGTGTGATTTTATTCAATGCCTTGTAATCTATGCACAGTTTCCAAGCCCCATCCTTCTTTGGAAAAATGATGATTGGTGGCCCACATGGTGATGTACTTGGTCAAATGAGATGTTGTTCCAATATTCATTGCAATTTTTTCTTCACCTCACTTATTTGTATAAAATATTTCGTGTACAACCCAATAATTGGTAATGGGGAGTCTCACGATAGTTGGATCTCCTGCTCCACTTCCCCCTTGGGTGGTAACCCTTTAGGCTCTCATAACATGTCCTTATATACTTGTAAAAGAACCTCCAATTATTTTTTATGTTTCTTAGTATACCCATCTAGGGATGCCTTGCCTCTTATTAACTCTATAGATTTAATTTCCCTTAAAAATAATAAAACACACTTCTTGTTGGAACTCATCAATTTATTAGATTGGTTGGAACTTTCTAGTGAAATTTTTTACTTGCCTTTGTGCATGTTGATGATGAATGATTTCCCATCCTTCAAGAATCGATATTTGTTGGCTCTCCTCATGAATATTGCATCATGCATGTACATGTATGGAGTCACTCCTAAACATGAATCTACATACTTCAAGGGAACCACATCCAAATCTACTTCATTAATAAAATCAACATTGATAACAATTCTAATTTTACATTATTTTGTTACCTTCAACTCTACATCCTTATTTACCTGTCACAATGGATATGGGATTGGATGATCATGAAATCGCAGTCCCAACTTCTTGAAAAACTCTGCTACTATTAGATTCTCCTATGATCCTTGGTCAAACATAGCATCAATACTTGTCTTCTTGACCTATATATTTATATGGAATATTTTGGTCATTTCTTTCTCTTCTTGTTGTTGAAGGCTACTCATATTCACCTCCTTTTGCACTGATGTACTAATGATATTCTCATCCACGTTCAAGCTTCTTTCAAACTGGTTTCTCGAATCAGTGGCCATGATATTTTTTTTCTTATTATCTTTCTTCTTGTTCTTCATGTTTAGCTCTGGATGCAACTTCCAACACTCATCATCTGTATGGCCATCAATGTTGCAATGGTTGTTAGGATATTTACACTGGTGCACTATTGCTATTGTATTTTTATCTTTTTCCCCTTTTTTCTTCTTATTCCCCTTCTTAGAAGCATCATTTTTCTCATTCTACCTTGATCTATTTGATTTCACTCTCTTTAGGCCTATGTTTTCCATGTATTACGCATTAACTCATCTAACGATTTGGGCTTGACCAACATCACTTACTCATGTAGATGGTGATGTAGACCCTGAAAATACTTGAGGAGTAAATATGGGTTCTTTGGAGAGATACCCAACATTATATACATCTTCCTGAATCCGTGGTGTACTCCTACATGGTTTGCCCATATTTTTCCTGAAGTAATGCCACTGGATCCACTGGTCCTCCATGTACTTAAGGGGATATAATTGTGACTTAATGAGGGTTTTGAAATATTTCCACTTACTCACTGGAGGTTCTCCCTCCAACCTCAGGGTTTCTATGTGGCTCTCCCACCAATTCAGTGCATTTCCCTCTAATTTCAACCATGCGAATGAGATATTTTTCCATTCCTTGGTCTGATGGACATTGAAATAAACTTCAAGTTGCCACAAATGGTGGTTCAAATTCAAAGCATTGATATCATCGTGGTACCAATTGATATCGAATTTTTCTTTCATTTTAAACATGGATGGTGATTGTTTCACGACACTCGAATTGGATTTATCTTTTTCGGGCTATTTCTTTGACTAGTTTTCCATTTCTCCCTTATCTTATGATCCACATTCTGATTTTTCCTATGCATTAAAACCACCATATTCTCTAAATATCCCCAAATTTCTATTCAAGGCCACCACAGGGAGGCTAACATTGCAGTTGATATATGTGACTTATTTTTCCATAAACATAAACCTCACCTCTGCAGGAGCAGGAGGTTCATTTATACATTCGTTGCCCATGATTGGGGTTTTATAATTTTTTCCCCCGATAATGTAGATCCCTACAATATCCAAAAATTACCCAAAGAAACCTTGATCTGATACCAAATTATCCGTAAATTGTGGTGGATATTCCATAAGATAGTTCATCACAACACATATAATAATAATATATTAAAATTTTTAAATTTTACGTTATTACATTTTTATTAAAATTCTATATTTGTAAATTTAACTATAATTAGTGCATGCATGGGAATGGAAATTATGCAGAATAGTAGAGAATAAAAAAATAAGTTCAAAAACACACATAAGACACAATATATGCTCTCTCAGAAATCCTGTCAGGATAAAACTCAGCTAGAATGTGCAGTTGTTTCACTCTCTTTCTCTGTCTGGAAATATGGTTGTAGGTACAAAAAAGTAATTATTGTGGCCCTTGGATGCTACAATGCACATATCCTATCTGTGTTCTCTACCTTCTTTCTCTAATATCTATATTTTATCAACTATGGAACAAAATTACCTCAAAAGAATGGAATGCCTCTCCTTCGTAGTGGCCCAATTATAACATAGCATGGTAGCCTACTAGTGGTTAATTTTGACTACGTAAACTCTTACCTAGAGTTACAATATAGAATTTCTAGAGTATTTTACATAATAATCATGTGGCTAGCCCCTTTTCCATGAATAATGTGGGTTGACACGATATCCTCCCGAACTATGGGTTTGAAAATAGGAAGGTGAACTTCTTACTGGCATATGTTTTCCATCTATGATTAACGTGCTTCTTCCGTCATTGGAAAGATATTTATTTGTATAATAACATGAAATGGCATGGCACTAAATAAAGCACCAAATTTTTACCCCAAAAAAATTTCATTTGATGCCTCAAACCACTCTAGAAATGTTTCAGACCTTGTTTTTCCAAATTGGGTCCCACCGGTAAAAACATTCCCGTGAGTTGATTCCTCCAATTTTTCCACTCCAAATGCATCGAGATGGATGAAAAAAAAGAAAATTATCCAATCCAGATAAATTTTAGTGGATTTCTTCATGGTGTGGTAGAGGGTGACAATGATTCTGCATTCAATTGTGCTTGGATGGTAGAGAAAATACATGTTGGAGAAATTCTATAGGCATATCTGGGATCCTAAAATTGATATATATGTTTGTGATTGATTGAGATAAAGAAATAAAAAAATGGAGGACTCTAATTCTCATTTTTGAATGATCAATTATGGAGAAAAACTCAGCAACATATATGATTCCCATGGGATATAATTGGTAGAAATGGGATCAATTCATTTAGTTAATTAAAGTTTAGTTGGGAAAAAGTTATAAGAGAGAGACCCATGCTATTCTTATGGCTAATTTTATTTTCAAGACCGATGGTATTTGGATGACCCTTGATATATACCCATTTTATTTTCACGATAAAATAGAAATTGGAGCTCAATATTTGGGCATGCTTCACTATCTTATTGTTCTTTATAAAATCGTTCGCTCCAAATCGTTAAACAAAACCCCAAGGGAAATCTAGTTTCTATTGTGAAATATTCAACCCTACTCAGTAAGTTGGAGAGATCATTTTTGTTTCTGACATTACATTTATAGAGTATTTAATTTGGTTGGTTTTGATGTTGAAACTAATTCATCATAGATGATCAGTAATAAATTTCACACAAATATTTCATAGGTATTCACCATTGAAGGAAATGTACATCTCCCTACCAATTCATGGAAGAATTCTACAATTTATAGGAATAAAAAGGAGGGTTGTACTACTAATTTCATGTCATGGAGGTTATGAAGGAGGGATGTAACCAATTCCCATTAGCAATCAAGTTCCTAGAAACTAATATTTTTGTTGTATCTGAAATGGGCTTCCTTGAATATTAATAAATCATATTTAACTGGATTATTTTTTGATGTAAAAGTTGTATTTTTGGCTTGTTATTATTATTTTTTCTACTATAATTGTTGTAAAGGTTTCATGCAAAGTGTTTCATGAAATTTGTCATAAATTCTTCATATTAGTTTCCATGAAAAACGTATGAAAACATGTTTGAAAGATAAAAATCAAAAGTTTTTCAAGTTTGGTCAAGATGTTTTAGCGGGGCATATTTCTGGGAGTGACTTTCTTTGTGTATTTTTTAAATACTTTTCAAACAAAGCCTTCTCGTAGTGAAATATAGGAACTTTCAAATATGGAAAATACATTCTTCATCAAGCACCTTTTTAAAAAAAATTTACATGCAACCTTTTTAAAAAAATTACATAAGTCCTTTAAACTCTTTAAAATTTCAACAACACCCATTATTAAAAACCTCATTTTTCCTTTTTTAGAAAGTAACTTATGCATATCTTAAAGAACTTTGTAAGTATGAAAATATCAACAATTCCCTTTAAAAAGGTCTTTCAAATTTCAACAAATGAATATTTGTTTTTCTAAAAATCACATCAGCCATTTAAAATAATGTGAATCGAGCGCTTTTTAAAAAATATTAAACAAATCCATTTTAGGATTTATATCGTAGCACTTCGTTCATCCAACATAATAAAGAAAATAGTTCATTTTAAATAATTTTGTTTATACTTTTCATAACAACTATGTTGTGTGCTACAGTGTTATCTTCTTGTCGCATTTGTATTCACAAGAGTGTGTATCATCACCCTTACGACATAGAGCGAGTGCGTCCACTCCTTGAAATTCTCAGTTTCACAAATTTTTGGTTTTCATCACAATTTATCTCTCTACATGGATAGGATGGTCACTTTGCAAATTGAAAAAAAAAATCAACTAGCTCGATTACAATGTGGCTTCTCTTTCACCTGGATTTCCACCTTGCTAGAAAGAAATATTTTTGAAGGTGTACTAAAAGACCTCATTTAAGTCACAAGTGACTAGTGACCCTACAAACAAGTGTGTTTTCTCATATTTTAGATCTGCAAAAAAAATGTGAGAAAAAATTGCAAAAAAATGAATGTATGTTAATCTAAAAGCATAAACAACATATATAAAAATCGATGTAAAACCCAATCTTGGAAAATATTTTGAAAGAAAATAATTATATTAATACACCTGGTGAAGGAGATTTACAAAAGGTGTAAGTCCACCTCAATGAAATGGGTTCTTTGATGTCCTCATCACT
Source organism: Pinus albicaulis (assembly GCA_034641835.2). Taxonomy (NCBI): domain Eukaryota; kingdom Viridiplantae; phylum Streptophyta; class Pinopsida; order Pinales; family Pinaceae; genus Pinus; species Pinus albicaulis. The sequence goes on along the minus strand of CM076574.1, from coordinate 1,037,493,010 downwards.
TCAGAGTTTAGATCTTCCTCTCTCTTGATTTGTGAAAACGTTAACAATGTAGAACTAAAAAATGGGAGCTCGAATGGTATGTGAAGATAATGGTGATAATGATAATGATCAGGGTGATAAATGGATGAAAAAAGCTCTTATTTATAGAAAAGTATTGGGTTGATATTCAAAATGGATAATAATAAAATATTATTGACCAAAATATAGATCTAATCACTTGGAATACTTTATTATATTTTTTTAGAGGGAAAATATATTTAAAATGGTTAAATACCTTTATTTAGGAATAATTAACAAAAAAATTATTTATTAATTATTTTGTGAATAATAAGAAAGATGTGAAAATGAAATAACTATTAAATAATTATTTAATAATTATTTCGAATATGGAAATAAGGAATAATAAACAAATAATGATTTATTTAATTATTCCTAGGTGATTTAGTCAAATGTGACAAGGAATATTTATTAAATAATGTCTTAATAACTATTCATAAAGAAAGTTAAATAAATAATTATTTATTTAATTATTCTCATGGGTTTTAATCGCAAATAACTTCATAAAAGCGGTTTATTAAATTATTTATTATAGTGAAAGTGATTTTATTATGGTAAAATGAAACTCACATGGTATATTTCGATCCATCTAGTTAGAAATGGCTAGGTGATCAATTTTTGGTGATAACGGATTCCCCCCCAATGTACGAGCATTAGGAGAAAATTGTCTGATCGAAGTACGTTTTAAGTTACACTTCCACAAGACACCAAAGGGGAGACAGATAGAGAGAGAAAAGACTGAAGTAATGAGAGGAAGGAAAAACATGGAGGGGGATAGACCTAATAAACTGAGATAAGTCTCCTTTTATTTATATGTACATGATCTCAAAGCAGGCGAGGGAGGCATACCCATAGCCTCTAAGAAAACTAAGAAAAAAGAATAACGGAGAGCCCAACAATATGGGACTAAGCTACAAAGTACATGATACATGATCCAATAGTATCAATGGTCTAAGAAATAATACAATGAATCCCATATACATAATGCTCCTACAAAAACATAGGCTAGTATGATATACAACAACATCTAAGTACATGAGACATAATTCCCCTCCAACTGACATGGGGAGGGGGGACCATAACTGAATAAGCCCTGCTGAACATGAAATGGCTCTTGAAGATCTGAATGGATCATCTGAATGAAACATGCATGTTGTGGGCACTACAAGCAGTTGAAACTGGACCACTTAAATATGTGGAGCTACATCTAAAGTTGAAGCATGATCTGAGGTCATCCGGGCATATGGGGGCCTACCTGAAGGGTCACCCCTTCATGAGGTCTGAAACATCTAGCACACACCTTAGAATCATTGGTACAGTCTGTTGGATAACCAAACCATCAAGTGTTTGAGTCTCAACTGTGCAATAATGAGCTAGGGTCGAGCATGTGAGAAACAACCAAGTCAAAGGGCAATGTCGATTTCCTTTTATTGATCCGAGTTATGGAAATATCATAAAGTATAGAACCAAGGTACACCACCCTCTAGACCATTTTTTTGGAATCAATGTGATGAAGTCGAAAAACGAGGGCCCGTTAGAGCTGAGGAAATAAGGAATCCTCAACTAAGGCACAAGGTGTCATAGTAGAGTGATTGATGGACTAACACCAAGGATAATAATGGAGGTATATGAACTGAGAGACAGATTGATGACTTCCCTTGTTAGAGCATAAAAAGCATGGCTGACATGGCAGCAACTCACTCGATTCTAGAGGGCATGGTCAAGCACTCAAATGGAAGCTTTTCAATGATAGATACTATAGTTGAACACCAATAATAGCAACAAGGGATTAATGTGATGAAAATATGGATGGAATATTGTAACATGACATAATGGGACTCAAAACAGACCCCATAAAATGCAAGGATGACTCATCTCATATGATTTGAACAAGGGTGACTCGATCATGTTGTCATATAGGATAGGCCCAAGGGGACCATAAAAACATGAGTAGATAAGGGTTACCCATGATGACAATAAACACACGAGACGAAAAGTTCCAAGAAAAAGTGGTACTGAAGTATAAGCACCTCATATGAGGAGATTCAGTTTGAATTGGTGGAAAAGTGAAAATTCATATAAAAAATGGCTTTTAGGTGAATTGTCAAATTACCAAAAAAAAGAAAGATGCAAACCCTTTATTAAACTCAGTGAGATCATTCCAATGGCTTAGATGGTTCATAAAATCAAGCTACGATTTGGTCAGAGTGGGAACTAGAAAAACTATGGTTTTTCTATAAAAAGGTGACCCCCCCCAAATCCAATTAATTTTCTAAGTGAACTATGGATAATTTGGATAGGAGGAGAAGGCCCTAAAACTTGTGGATATCGTAGCGGAAAAACCGACCATTGGAATCAAGATCTACGAGTTCAAGGTAGGTGGCGTAACCTTACTCATAATTTTCAATGGTTTAGATTTTTAGATTAAGGCATTAGCTAGTTGTGGGAGACCCTTGCCATTCCTCACGATCATAATGCACTTCTTAGGGCATTCTCAGAATTTTGAAACATTGAAAATGTCCTGAAAAGGGCATTCAATGTTGTTTTGATGGGAAAAATAACGTTTTTGGCAAGATGAAACTGAAGGCCTTGTGACGTATTCCTTTAACTCTGAACTGAAAAAACATGATGGTTTCTTGCAAGGATGGCAGAGCTAAAGGTATCATGGTGTGCATAAAAATTAAAGACTCTTCGAGTAGAGATCTAAGAGGATCTGGTAGTCAGAGGGTTTTTGGCTCATTATGGGTTTCTTAAGTTCTTGGAGAACCCATTGATGAAAGCTGGTGAGACCTTGCTGTCGAGGATAGTGAGCTATTGGTACCTAGACAAGTAGGGATTCATGGTAGAAGGTCATAGGATCAAGCTGAGGATCCAGAACATATATTTTCTAACAGGATTTCCTCCCTTTGGGATGGTATGCGAGATACATACGGTGCTACCTCACAGGAGGCATATAGGTGATTTTTTTGAGTACCATTATATTCTAGATGTTTGCGCAAAGGGTACGACCATTCAGATCAGTGATATAGAAAGGTTGGTGACATGAGCTATATCCGCAATAGTGGTACGGATCTTGGATATTCATGTCATGCATAACATCACTAGATGGAAGATGATGTCAGAGGATAATGTGTTGAGAGTGACCTACTATGGGTGGGCCCATATTATGTTGTCGTCGATGAAATGACAGTTGAAATTATGCAGGTGAGGGACCAATGATAAGTATGAATTTGGGACAACTATATGCTCATTCTTCTTTCATAAGATCCCTACCATATGTCCACATGTACAGATCTGAGATGGGGATCAACAGGGGCCCATGATGTGTCATTGTGGGTAGCTACTATGACAAGGTGGAGGAGGGAGATTCAGAGGAGTGTTCCAACAAGAGTTTTTTTCACATTGGGACTCGATGCCACTGTATATAGACCACGATCCATATAGTGGCATGAACTATCAGTGTGATCATGAATTTTCCCTACTGCCAGGATGAGCATGGGGTCCATATGGTAAGTGAAAGTTACTATTGTTGAATTTAAAGTTTTAGAAAGTATGTATATGTGGTACTAATTTCCGAACTTGTGTGATGCAGATATAGCACCAGTGAAACTGACGAGACATGACGGACAAGCTGTAAGACCTGGGGCTCTAGATCAGGGTGGTTTGACATCACGAAAAAGACGAGATAGTGATGCTCTCTTAGAGTACCTCCATCGTAGATTCAACCTAATATTTACCGGGTGAGTGATTGTGGATTGAATGAGTTAGAATATTGGTATACAGATGAGTGCACTATTCTTCCCTCAGAGTGGCAAGGTATCACGTGACGCATGGTGATGGTCAGTCAGGAAATTGGAGATCTGTGAGCTGGTCTTATGGAGCATTGGCATGAGAGCCTACAAATGATAGTGATTAGTAATCGGGACATATGGTTCCCATTTTTTGGTTATGTAACATGTTATGGGAATGACGGATATATTTAAAGTACTGGACTTTGAAAACTTATATGTTTTGATATGACAATACATAATATGGTTATGCATCTTTTGTGACGATTGTGGTTCACCATTTGTTAATGTTTATGGTTTCCTTCTTGTATGCGATAAATTCCAATCTATAATTTTATTTTCAATGGAATCTACATAGTGATTATGGTCTCCGGAAACACGGATGGATGTAATGACTTCAAATTCACGTGCCAAAAGCTTCACTCATAGGCATTTCTAAAGAGGAAATGATTATGAACATGCTAAACACCATTAAATTGCATGAAAAATAATAGGGAATCGAGACGAACATGAAGATGAAGGATGAAATGATCAAGGGAAATGACTAAAAAACCTATCATAGCATCATACTAATCTTGGTTATTGCTAGCAGATCCAATGCATACGTCATTTTATCATTCCATTGAATCTCCGAAGGATGAAAGGAGACCAACAAAGGTAACCACGGTCCTCTTTGACCTAATAGCTAGCCCTACTAGGCAGGTGATGGATCTCTCCATGAGATCACAACCATATTGATTGGATAATGAAGATTTTAGGCTAGGTATAATAGGCTTTAGGGTTTGATTGATTACTTTTGGGTGCTGGATGGTAAATTAGGTCAAGGAAGAACTAGGTCAGGGCACTGAGGATCAAAATTGCATAGATATGATGGGTCAAGGTAGGCACATACTTTAACACATTTATGTATCTTGATGAGTGTGAGAGTTAGCTAGGGTTTTCAAAAAGAGCTTGGAAATCATGAATCCTTTTCAATCAGAAGAAAGTGAAACAAAATAATGACATTTCCTTCAAAACAGATCATAAAATAATGAATTCTTATTATCTTGGGAATAAATCACATTGAGAGATGGACATGGATAGGGAAAGGATAATACATTCAAACTTATGAAAAAATAAGAGCAACACTGCTAAAACACATACTATAGGAATCCCACCAAAATACTTGCAACTTTGTCTATTAGTTCCTGCAAAAATGACTAATTACACTAGTGTTCAAAGATCAATTACACAACATCCAACCTTTGAAATGACAAAGGAAATGAAATATATAGACCAAAAAGAGCTTCTCCCACTCTCAGGGGTCGAATCCATGACTCATAGAGTTGTTCCCCAAAGTCCTCAACTGGAATCCTAATGACTAGGGATGATCTCGATTCATGCAGGAAAACAATATAATAGATATATAACCATAAACAAAAATATGTAGCATAAATAAAACTTCATTTCATTAATATCAAAGAACTGAAATTTTCCTACAAATATAATGGAAATAAACTAGCTTATACGCTGGTAGCTTATCTCTGAGAAGAGATGTGGTGGATACAGGCCTCTAAAATCTATGTTAAAATAAGGTTTGAAGGCCTATATATTATTGATAAACAATGTAAAACCATAAAAATCCAAAAACCTAACCATAGGAGATGAAATGATAGAATATGGGCCCCGTCGAGCTAAATTGGTACATCAATTTCCTCGGGTCGTAACTCTGGCATACTATCTTCATTTGACGCACATAATACATCGTTAGAAAGATATATCCAAGGAATACAACTTCTCACCTTGAATGTAGATTCTAGAACAAAATTATATTCACCAGAAAAGCGATGCCCAAAAAACTTCCTTTAGGGCCTCAAAATGGCTCCGGAAATTTAGGACCCAAAAAACTACTAACAATAGTAAGTTGTGCTGAAACTAAAAAAATGAAAGAGACAATGGTGGGGCCCAAAGTGGAATAGGCAGGTGGCCACCAATATCCATTGGATCATTCCTTTCCCCTTAGGAAGCAATGGTTCCCATTGCGTTGATTTCCTCCATGAGATGAGGATACTTCTGTTGAACTTGGTCCCTAGTGAACCACTTGCCTTGGTGCAAGAGTTGGCCAAATTTGACAACCTGATACAATTGGATATTACATTGGTGAGTGTTCTTGATTTTTATGTCCATGATACAATCTTTGGTGGCCTTTTCCATGTCGTCTGGCTTTAACTCTATTGGTTTGAGTTATTCTTCAATGCCAAAGGTGTCAAGTAGGGGTGGGAAGTAGGGACGAAGGCAGTCCACATTGAATACTGGGTGTAGACCAAGGAATGGTGGAATACTAACCTTGAAGGATTTTTTCCCTACAACCTTTCTGATGGTGTACGACCCATATTAGAGCAGGTGAAGCTTGCGGTGGGGTCTAGTGAGGCGCTCCTTTCGCAAATGTAGCCAAAATTTCTTGTCCACCTCGAAGTTGTGTGGCACTCGATGTTGATCATGTCATTGCTTGTACTTAGCATTGGCTTTGTCCAATATGTCATGAACCTATTGGAAGATGTGCTGAATGTGCATGATGAAGTTGTTCACTTTGTCAGCTTTAGACAGAACATCAGCCAAATCAGCTTGAATAGCTGCAAATGACATGGCTATGTCAATGGGACATAGTGGCTGGAATCCCAAGCCCACGTGAAAGGGGTTGTGGCCGATTGAGATGTGGGGAGCCCAGTTATAACTGTGTTGTACATAGGGGAGGCTCTCATCCCATGTGCATGGATGCTTTGAATTGTACATGCACAAAATGTGTACAATCATCCTATTGACGACCTCTATCTAGATATGAGTTTGTGGATGGAAAGCTCTTGATTTGGTGAGCTTGGTGTCCAACATTGACTAGAGGCTCGACCAAAATGTGTTGAGGAAACTTTTTTCCCAATCTGAGATGATAGACTGTGGGATCCCAAAATGCACCCACACTCATTCAAAGAAGATTTTAGCAGTGGTTTCTGTTGTGATATTCTTCTTGCAAACTGCCATAATGGCCATGTTTGAGAATCTGTCGACAACGACAAAAACACAGTCATTTTCATGCTTATTAGAAGGAAGGCCTAACATGTAATCCATGGAGATCGATTCCCAAGGTCGACTAGGTGTAGGTAGCAGAGTATAGAGGCCTTGCTTCTTTATGGTCGGTTTGGCAATGGCACAAGCAGTGCAGGATTTGATGTACTTCCCGACATAATGTCGAAGGTACGACTAATAGAAATACTTCTGTATTACTGCCACTATTTTCTTGACCTTGAAATTCCCAGCGACTTGACCGTAGTGTGCTTCCCATATCATCTTGGCACACTCACTTGAAGAAACAAAAAGGTGTCCTAGGTGACATAACAGTGCATCTTGGAGGTGAAAATTTGGAACTTGAGTACCCCCCAAGAGTGCCATATATGTGTGACAAAATTGTGGATCACTCTTGTAGAGAAGCGACCAATTAGAAGTCTTGTGTCCACAAGAGTTGAGAACGGTGGTTAGCGCCATGATCGGTGGTCACCTAGGGCATTCTGCAACATTATTAGTGCTACACTTCTTGTACTAGATGTTCAAATGAAAGTATTGCAGATATGTGGATCACTTCTGATGGCAATCATTTTGCAAATTCGCTTGTGTCTGTATGAACTACAGGGGTTGGTGGTTTGTGTGGATGATTGTTTCCTTCCCCAAAATGTAATGCTTCCATTGTCAACAAGTCTGCACAATGGAATACATTTCTTGGTCACAAGTGGGATACTTGTAGACTGTGTCAGAAAACTTCTCACTGTGATATGCTATTGGATTCTCCTGTTGAGTAATAATTGCCCTAATAGCATAGTCAGAGGAATCCATTTCGATCTCAAATGGTTGTTGCAAGTCTGGTAATGTGAGCACTGAGGTAGAACAGAGGTGATGTTTCAATTCTATGAACGCCTTCTGTTGAGATTCCGACCAAAATAATTTTCTTTCGCTCCTCCCTTGGTGACCTGACTCAAGGGCCAAGTGATATGAGAGAATCCCAACATGAACCTGAAGTATAAATTAGCAAGACCCAGAAAGCTGCGAAGCTCTGTTAGAGTGGTTGGGGCTGGTCAATCCCAAATGACTTAGACCTTGGTTGGATCCACATGCACCCCCTTTCATCAATAATCTATCCCAGATATTCAACCTCGGTCATGCCAAAAATGCACTTCTAGAAATTGGCACACAACTTGTGTTGCCGCAATGTTTAGAGGACTTGTCGGATGTGGTGGAGGTGCTCTTCCCAAGTCTAGATGAAGATCTGAATTTCATAGAAGTACACCACTAAAAATGAGTTTTTTAATGACCATAATATGTCATCCATCAATCTCATGAAGGTTGCGAGAGAATTTTTCAACTTGAAAGGCATGACTAGCCATTCAAAAAGGCCCTCCTTGGCTTTGAAGGCAATATTCCACACATCGGAGGGTTTGATTTTTACCTGGTGATACCCAAACTTCAAGTCCATCTTGCTGAAATATTTCATCCCTTTGAGTTGGTCCAGAAGGTCATCAATCTATGTGATTAGGTACCTATTCCAAACAATGATATTGTTCAGTGCTCGATAGTCAATACAAAGTCTCCATGTCCCATAATTTTTCTGTACCAACATGATTTCCACAGGGTGATGAACTCAGCTAGATTTGACCTTTCTGCAGTAGCTCCAAACTCTACCTCTTGATTTCATCGTTCTCCAAAACAGAGCGCTGATAGATTGTTCCATTAAGTAGCGACGCACCTGGGGTTAGATCAATGGCGTGCTTGACTTGACGGTGCATAGGCACCCCTGTGGGTGAGGTGAATATGAACCCATACTCCTCCACAATCTTGTCCATTTGTTGTTGTCATGTAGAGGAGCCCTGTCTAGAGGTCGTGGTCATAGTCTTCTTCTTTCTCTGGGAGCGGATCATCAAGAAAAAAAAAATTCTGGTTTTTGAAATGAGCTTACTGCATTATTTTGCAGTAACCAAAGAGATAGCATCAGGCGATGGTACCTCTCGTATCTTGTACATATTATTTCCCGAAGTAACAATAACATCACGAGGTTGACACTCATACACAACATGTCACTACCACAAGTATGGTTGGCCTAATAATACATCACAAACATCAAGAGGAGAAATGTCACATAATACCTCATCCATGAAGGGCTTCATACTGTAGGGAAGGCAGCACTACTGGCTGAGGCGGAGATCCTATCCTTGGTGAGCCCACCTGATGGTATATTGTTGTGGGTATGTTGTGGTCAGAAAGCCCAATCGCTTGATGTTTTCTGCTGAAATGAAGTTCTTTTAGCTCCCATTTTCGATAATGAACTGTAGAGGGGAACCCTTTACCCAACTTTGGGAGTGGAAGAGACGCTCCTCCTCCTCTGGATCTTCTAGCTCCTCATTCTAGACCTTCGCAGTGGCAACAATGGCATTGGGCTCATCATCAATAATATATTTCCCTTTGTCATTTCCCTTTTCAGGTTATGATTTAGATTTGGAGCATGCATATGATTCAGAAGCCCTCATCTCGGCCACTAGCGATTTCTTGGCCTAACACTCACTTGTGTTGTGAGTCGACCTCTTTGGAACTCACACCACTTTCCTGTGTCCTTATTTTTCTTTGCGGTGTTGTTATTTTCTTGTGGCTTTGGAAGGTTGTCTTGGGCTTCCATGCCTTGCCTTTGTTATGCAGTTTTGGGGCACCTTTCCCTTGCTTTTGATTCGCAGATCCAAAGTTTCGCTTCTTCTGTTTGAATTCTGCTTAATCTTGGCATCATACCGGTATGCTGTACCAAGCAAGGAGATGTTGAGGAAGTCTATTTCCTCCTAAATTTATCTTTGAAAACAACTACGATACTTTAGCACCAAATTATTCTACGAATCTTTGATACCCAAATTTTTGCGCAGGGCATGGAACAGATTCATCGGCTCATGCACATCTTGATCCCTTTGTTGCTACAACGTGGTCCATTGCATGTAATTGTCCTCATAGCTCCCCACAAGATAGTATTGTTCCTTGATGGCATCTTAGAAATAATTCCAAGGGGGTACAACTGATAACAAAGAGGGTTTTGTCTCATCCTTTTTCTCATAATAGGTTTCCCACCATTCCTTGACATGGGGGGTAGCTTTGAGGAGTGAAAAAATAATCTTCTCCCAGTCGGAAAAGTCATGAACCGAGAAATATCCTTCTAATAGATTCAACCATCTATCTATGAAATATGCATCTATTTAACACTAAAATATGGGAATGTCAAAGTATACTTGTACCTTAAAGGGATTCACGCCTCAAGAGTGGCTGTTGGATACATATGTGCCACCGGTGGGAATTTGTTGAAGGATCTGGGAAAATTTGTCCATTAATGCATTCCTTTGTTTTTTGAGGGCCTCCTTGAGAAATATTTCGATAGGATCTCTTGCTCCCTTATCTTTCTCTTCGTCCCCCATGGGCAGCCGTCAGGGTTTGCAAGGATGATCTTGCAAAGATTCAACCAGATCGACCCCTAACTCCTTATACCCCGACCTCGTTGGGGACATGCAAATAAGGATCGAGAAAAAGTAGACCACTTTGATACCACTGATTTAGATTTATGCAAGAACACAATAGAATACACATATAACCATAAATACAAAGATGTAGTAGAGATAACACTTCATTTCATTAATATCAAAGAACTAAAATTTGCTTACAGATAGAATGGAAGTAAACCAGCTAGGGTGTTGGTAGCTTATCTCTAAGAAGAGATGTGGTGGCTACAGGCCTCTAAAATCTATGTTACAGTGATGCTCAAAGGCCTATATATTATTGAGAAACAGTGGAAACCCTAAACATTTGAAAACTTAACCCTAGGAGATGAAACGCCAGAATATGGGCCTCGCCGGGGTAAATTGGTACATCAATTTCCCAGAGTCGTAACGTTGGCATACTATCTTCGTTTCACGCACACGATACATTGTTATAAATATCTATTTGAGGACTACAACTTCTAATTGCAAATTTATATTTTGGAACAGAATTAGAGTTGCCAGAGAAGCAATGCCCAAAAAATGTCATTTAGGGCCTCAAAACGGCTCAAGAAGTCTAGGACCCTAAAAAAGGCTAAAAATATTAAGTTGTGCCAAAACTGAAAAAATGAAATAGTCAATGGTAGGGCCCCAAGTGGAATAGGCGGGTGACCACCAATATCCACCGAGATCAAGGGAGGTCAACAAAATCATCCCTATCTTTGATGAAACTGAATCAGTTGACCCAAAATTACATTTTTACTTGATGTATGTACCTATAGTAACTATTCAATACATATTTGCATTTAATTTTTACATTTACACCAGTAAAAACCCTTGTAATCCATCAATCAACTAAGAAAAAATGAAAATTCTGAAGAAAACAGAAGACTGTAAAAAGTGCAATGTGCCTCGGAAAAAGCATAGTGTGAGCCTTCAAATCAACTTTTGATTGCCTTATTAAGTCCAAATTTAGCCCAAGATAGCTCATTGGAAAGCTCTTCCTGTCTATTTTTCACAAATTTCCGCAAGAATAGAAAAGGATAGAGTGAATATCCTCAAAAATGGAATCTCCCAAGATTGTTCAAAAAGCGCACCATGAGGCTGAAAAACGTGGCAGAAAGGTGTTTTTGAGGAGGTTTTTGGGGCTTTCCCACTTGTCAAAAGATTATTTATTTGAGAAATAATAGCTAAAACTTTATTTATATACGATTTTGTATCTAAAAATGTATATTTTTTAGCATTTTTAGGCCTCCAAAAAAAGCGCGGTGTGGCCCACTCTGTGCTTTTTGCAGGCTGATTATGCAAAAATCTTGAAATTTTTTCCCAAAATGCTCAAAACCAAAAAAAATCCCAAAACACTCAAAACTACTGAAGGTGGTTGTGATGAATTATGTCAAGCTACCAAGGAGGTATCATCAAGTAAGTCAAGTTTTCCCTTCTCCTTTTGGCTGATTAGGGTTTCCTTGAGCTTGTCCTTCAATTGCTTGATCTCGATATTGCAAATCTTGTTTCTGGTATTGTAACGGCCGTCCATGTGCCTTAGCATCTGATTGTCCTTATTTTGCTTGTGAAGGAGCTTCTCCAGGTGTATGTTAACTATTTGAAGCGAAACTTCTCTATCATCATTTATTTCTCTTGCAATTCTTTCCTGAAAGGTGAGTTCTTTTGCCTCATGTTTTTCTTGCTCCAATGCTCTTTTAATGCCTCTTGTTTTTGGTATTATATTGGTAATTTGGGCCTCATCCCCATCCAACTCATCAATTTCCATCATTGATTTTCCTTTGAAATTTTTCCTCTTAGCCTTCAACAAGTCCATTTCCAAGAGTACTTGTTTGTCACTCAACTGCTTGTTTTCTTGCTCAAGGAAGGAATTGACAAATTGTGCTCCTGCTAAATTATCTTTTAGCTCTCTGATTTTGGCATATTTATCTTTTATGACCAAGTTTAAGGATTATTTTTCATCTTGGACATCGAATTCCACCAGGTCAAACTCCTTTTCCTCCTCATGGTGAGGGCCTCCTTCTCTTGAAAAACAGCCTCATGTTGATGATGATATACTTATTTTGTTGATGTAGAAGGCAAGGCCCCTTCCACAATATGTGTAGAAAACACTTGCCTATGTCCTCTCTAATAGGTTCTGACCTATTTTTCCTTTTTAGTCTTCTTCATTGTAGTCTTGCTAGATAGTCTAGTTTTCATGTGAGAAACTAATGTTGATGCTGGAATAGGTCTAGCAGGTTGATTTGGTGGTGTAGTGAAGACCTCTACCTCAATTAAACTCTCCCATGCAATGTTCAACTACTTGAGGTGGTAAAGAACAATGATTTTAATGAGTGAATGATGGAAGAGATTGTTCATTTGAATCCCATATCTCTGTTCGGAACTACGTAGGAAATCTTATCAGTGGTCCTGTACGAATAATAAGGAAGGTTGAGTGATTTCACCCCAGTGAAATGCATGAGTAACCTGATGTGATATTTGTACAATCTGGATAATCTTCCTTCACAAGTAAAATATTTCATTATTATTTTCATCATGGGAGAAAACCTATTAAGAAGTTGAGCAAAAGGAAAAATTTCTTAATGTTGTATTTGTATGGTGTTTTGAGGTAAGGTTGATATATCTCAGCATACAAATATTGATTTTTTAACCACTTTTCACCTACATTGGGTATCCCTGTTGCTACTGCAATGATGTGTGTAGAAATGGTGAATGTCACCCCTGTAATGGTGACTTGGTATTTTTTTAGGTTGTTGATGAAAACCCTGGTCAAATTAGGATGGCTCTGCACTCTTTGGACCATCTAACAAAACTCAAAATAACCTACATGCTGGAAACATTTGACTATTAAGGGTGATGACATTAATTCCCTAGTGTTCGATGGATCTAGCCTCAAAATTCTCCCTCCTTTATTGTATGTATTCTTCTCTTCTTCTGTGGTGTTTCTCTCCTCCTCCACGATGTTTCAGTTTTGTTTAGAAATCCTAGGGAAGAAGGGGAAGGGAAATGGACTTGGATTATAGGTTTAGGGAGTTGTTATAGGTGAGGGAAAAGTTATGGAAGGGTGTAAGGAAGTTAGGAATCTTAGGGAAGTGATGGGGAGTTGAAATGATAAGGGAGAAATGGTAGGGAATTAAAATACAGGAAGGTAGTCTAGTTTCCTATAAAAGTGCAACGTAACGGTATGGTTTTAGGGAATATGTCTTAGGAATGGGGAATGAAGGGATGTGAGGGTAGTGGGGGATGAATTAGAGTGTGATGGAGGTATATGGGTCTCAGAAAGAAAAAAAAAACAATAACTTGTAAAATGTGAAAACTAGGGTCTAATAACTAGAACATGACATGGATAGTCAAGGAGAGGTTTCCACCATAAACTTATGACCATGAGTTGAAAGGAGGAGATTGCAATATGTAACTTACTTGAAAATTATTGTAGAAACCTTTTTTTGCAACTTATAACCCTTGGAAGCTGGCTTTTGAGGTGGTAGCTCCTTCACTGCAAAACGTGCAACAAGCTTGAGAAAGGCGCAACGAAAACTAAGAAAAGAGTAGCGTGCTTTAGAAAAGCTTAGTGTGCCCACTGTAAAAAGCACAACGATGAACCTTGAACTTATTTTTTTGAAGGAAAATTTGGTTTTTTACCTTAAAGAAGCTGAAATATAGATGATAGAGAATGAAAGTGGGTGATTTTTTGTATTTGAGGTTCTTTTATACTTAGAGAAATATCACCAAATGGACATGGACCCACATTTCCTTCATTCAAATCAACCTTAAATTGCATTTTTACCTTTAACTTTTGAAATTGATCTTTGAAATTGATCTTTTGATGGCTTAGGATCACTCAATGGATTTTTGAAACCTTGATCATTTGTTGATGGAACATTGAGTATTGCAACTACTTGGAATTTTGAAGTAATTGTTACAAATTAGGAACATAAGATTACATTTTTCTTTGAAATCAAATTTACAAATCGAATTTACTGATGAAATTTCTTTACTTTCACTCCACTTGCTAGACTTTATGCATGAAATGACGATTTGATGAACTTGGAACCCTAAGACCTAATGGAGACTTTTGACTGAATGAAACCATGATGAAAAGGAATGTAATGGTGATGAAAACTCATGAATGATGGGACACTCAGAAAAGAGGAGAAATGAGACAGCAACTAGTAAAATTTCGAAAGGAGTGAAATTGGACATAGATCTACATCTAGTGACCAAATTTTTTCATGATGACCTAATGGAATGAATTTTTTTTTAAAATGGGACCCTAAAAAGACATGGTAAGATTCTATTCGATCACTGGTGGCAGGATCCAAAAACTGACACTAACACATTGTTGGAATGAACTAACGAATGTAGTGGAAGGAAGATGGCCAAAGTTGTCGAGGAAGGATTCTTGGAGAAGTGACTCGAACCATCAACATAACCGATATGAGGTGTGTATGATAGATCCATATAAAATATGCAAGAAGACAAATAATGAGATGACGGGGAGGGGATGCACGCTAACTACATGCGAAACAAGAAAAGATACACACATATCAATGGAAAATGGTATGGGTAAAATTTCTTTAGGTAGAGTGCATTACGAGGGTTAGGAAGGATTTGAATTTTTAAATCTTTGAAAAGTTATTCCCCCTTTCCAAAAAACTTACGGATGATGTAAGGTCGTAAACACAATGATTCAAAATTCCCATGCCATAGGAGATCATGAGCTTGGTCATACAAAATAATAAGGTCGCCTTGGTGAAAGGTACGAGGGTGGAATTTTCAGTCATATTGAGCTTTGTTTTGCTTTTAGGCCACTTCAATGGTTTGCAATGAAATGCAACAGTCTTCATTAGCGTGGTGAAGAATGATAAGTCATTGTTATAAAGTTTGGGTGCTTGGTATGAGTTCAATGACAAGGTAGAGGGAGGGGATTTCACACTCTATCAGTAAGACTTCCTCCTCGCCATAAACAAGGTGTAAAGGAATAAAATCAATGGTGGTTTTAACAAAAGTTTTATAGGCCCAGATATAAGGGAAGAACATAAGGTTCCAATTGGTATTGTGCTTATTCAAGGACTGCTGAAGCATATTTTTACGTATTTTATAAACTGCTTCAACTTGATAATTTCCTTGGGGATAATAACAGGATGAATATTGGTGCTCAAAGCCCAATAGAGAGGATAGTTCGTGCCATATCTAATTTTTGAAATTTTGGTCAGGATTAGAAATTAATTGTTACAAAACCCGGAATCGAGAAATAACATCATTGAAAAATAATAGCCACAATATTATTGAACATTGGCATAGCCTTAGCCAATTTCGTGAAATAGTCAAAAACCACGATAATATACTTTTGGTTATTATCATATGGAGGATGACACTCCATGGATTCAACAACCCATTTACATAAATGACTGATTGCGATGACAAGATGAAGGGGAGTAGGTGGATCTCGTGCCTTAAGGGCATATAACTGACAATTGGCACATTGCTCGACTTCCTCAATGTAGTCGCTGAAGATAGAAGGCCAAAAGTAACTAGCACACATGATATTCTAGGCAATGGCCATTCCGGTGAGTTGACCACCACAAGCACCACCATCGTAGGCATGGAGAACTTGCTTGGGTTCAACATGCGTGAGATAAAAATGAAGGATCGTGTTGACACCATGATGATAGAGATCATCACCGATGAGGAGAAATTGAGGAGCTTGATGTCAAATATTTTGTATATCATCGCGACTAAGATGGGGGTGAATTCACATTTAAGTGAGAATTGGATAGATAAAGCTAGCCTACATGAGGTTATCGATTTTGGCTTTGGTGGCCTCACATCTGGAAGGATTAATGGGTCTCAAGTTTTGAAGGATAGGAATGGCATCATGGAAGTGCTGATGTGGTTTCCAATAATGGCAGGATTAAGTCTACAAATCTAGGGATAACACCAAGAGAAAACATCACATAATTATTTAAGTAACTTGGTGTAAGCACCAATTTCTTATGTGGTACAATGTGCCCCACAAGGTGATATTTTCTTCTATCCTTGGTTTATTTGACATGTTAATATTAATAATAGGAGATATATTTGCCATGTTTCCTTATTCAAAATAATCTGGTGTACAAATGGGGTTTCTAAACCAAAGGAATTCACCATGGATGAAGTATTTTGACTCAACAACATATTGGTAACTGGTTTGTTGTGGAAGTAAATACGCACGATGGTGCATATCATCCTAAGGATAATCAGGTGTGGTCATGGCTTTCATGATGTCTTTATTTGAACCGAATATGGTCAGATTGAAGGAAGCGAGACCACTTGATGTGGAGGGTCTACCTGGAGCATCGTCTTCAGAGACAAGGTTCTAATGTGCATCAACAACATGAGGGGATGAATAAGTAGATGGAATATCTACCAATGCTGAGACCTAGGTATCTGATGTAGGAGGTTCAACCAAATCAGTATGGATAACTCCAAAATAGTGTCCAGATGAGGATTCCATGGGTGATGATAGGTAGAGAATGGTAGTGATGTTATATATCATCTCGACATCAGGAGGAGGAATTACAATTTGTGGTTCTTATTCTAGTTCAATCATGGTGCCATAATCTGTAGGTAAAGAAGTGCAGGGTTCATCACAAGCGACTTGTATTTCATGAAGTGCCTGACAGGTATCACGAAAATATTTGAGATGAGGACATTGATGAGAATAGTGACCAAAGTTGTCACATAAAGCACAAGGATGATTTCTATTTTTTTTCTTGGAAAACTCAGGTAAGGTAACATCGACTTCTATGATGTTAGATTCATGAAACATATTGTCAAACAAATATTTGAGATGAGGGAGTCCAAGACAATTATTGGTGTAAGAATGCCCAACAACATCATACAAAGTGCATGGAGTGTCTAATTTGGAGGTTTAGGAGTAGTTGGAGATGTTTCAAGTGATTTGTATTTATTTCAATTTTTTTGGGCTTTCCCCCCCTCAGTATATTCTTTTGCAATAGGTGTAGGTTCCTACTGAAGTTGTTGTGGAATTGAAGCAAAAGAAGGGGAAGGAACAACTGGTTGCACTGGGGTTAAATATGTGTAGTATTTAAGGTGATGCGGTGGAGTGTTTTCGGGGGGGGATTGATGTACGAGACTAGGATCCCCATAGTAATATTGGGTAAACTCAATGTAACCATGACAGGGGTGGAGACAATTCCTGTCTGGGGAAATAAGAAAGGTAACTGACCCAAGAATAATGGATTGGTAAAAATGCTCGTGAATGGTTAAGACCTGGAGAAATTGTTCCTAGTTGACATGTATTAAGAGAGACTAGCAGAAGGAGGTGTTCATTTATGAATTTTATCTATATGCTGGGTTGAGTTGGGTATAATATGTTGCGAAGGCACTGGCACTTGTTATTAAGAGTGGTATTTGAAAAGAAACAAATGAAGGAAGTGGGGGATGTTATGATTAGTCAGTGTTAAATAAGATCATGCCATCATATGAAGGATCCACAATGCTCAAGCCATTAAGTAGAGATTTTTGTTGGGATGGGAAATACTAGAGAACTTCTAGCATTGACATGGTGACAGGAGAGTGCACCAAGTCATCTACTATGTTGTATGCATGTGAGGCTTTGGCTAAAGCAACATTACAATAGAATGGACCTTTTGGGATCTTGGTAATAGCCTCTGCCTTAGGCCAAGGGATATGTATGGTACCATTTGATGAAATAATAGACTCAGTTGAAACTTTTGGTTGGGATCAATCACAAAATTAGCAGGTGCTTTGTTATACTAGCATGATTGAGTCTAGATATTGACATGTTCAGTGTTGATGAACTCAAAATTCATCATTAGAATCTGAAAATAAATGGGACCAGATTGTGGAGGTTGAGGCACTGTCGACCCTTGTGTGGGTTTGGTAGCTAGTATCCTTGATGAGGAAATGATTTGGTAAGTACTTCCAGCTAAGATGAAGAACGGGTATGAGGAAATTGAGATGTGGGTTTTTGTCCTCCAGAATTACCTTCTTGGGCTTTCCATACTTAATGCATATGTGGTAAAAGGGGAAAATCATGAGTGTAATTTCTATATATGCCGCAACATTCACACAACCTATTCAGACAAAAGGACTTATTCCACTTGGGTTTTCCACCTTGTTGATGGGTTGTGGGATTATAGTGATTAACCTAAGGTTGATTAGGTGGAGGACCTTTATTACCCTCATTACCTTTGGATGTTCAATTTATATTACCTTTCCCATTATTCTTCTTCTTAGTGTTGGGGGAATTGGCTAGGCTCTATTGAGTATACACTTGGCGTTGTGGAGGAGGTGGTTATTGTGGTAGAGGTTGAAGGGGCATGGCAGGCTAAGGTGCTTGTGCTGGAGGGGATCGATCACTAGGATGTGCATACGGGAGAATTGGAGGAGGGGAAACATTGGTATACACAGGTTGAACAATAGTTGTCCCTAACATCTACTGAAGTGATTGAGTAAATGCGTATGCCATGCTTCGAACTGGATAAGGTTTTCAAGGTGGAGGGGTATAATTGTAGGAAGTACTAGTTCCGTCGTAGGGATGACCATAAATAATTTAAGGGAGAGCATATGGTTATTTATAAGGGTGTTAAAGAGATCTAATGATACCATTGGCTGCATCAGATTCCCTATGTACATTGACACCATCGGGCCTAGGGAGGTTTGTTAGAACGGTATAAAGATAACTAGATTGGGCATAAGTAAAGTCACACAGTAAGGCTATTTGGAGTGCATATTCCTCTATCTAAGGGAAGTGTGATGCGAAATATTTACCTATGGGGCACAACAATGATCTAAGAAACCAATCCATATAGAAATGGTCTTCAAACATAATAGCACAACATACGCTCTTGCTTCCGCACCATTCTTGTACATGGTTAGAAAGGTGGGTGGTAGAAGTTTGATGGAATGAATTCAAGAGATCAGTCTCGGTGTCGTAATGAAGAGGTAACTGAAAACATGATAAGAAGGATTTCATAAGAATCAAAAAATTGGAATGAGAGGCATGAGGTTTTTCGACATACCACTTAGTCGTAGCTATAGTAAGCATGTATTGGAATAAATGAAGGTGAATGGATTCATTAGTAATGGAATTAGTGTAACACCACATGTGAAATGAGCGAACATGATTAGTGGGGTATTTTCCATTATTTCCCTCAAACTTGGGAATGTATCAAGGAAGTTTAGTAGGAATAACTGACAAACTTGAATCATGGAGAAGGGGATCATTGATAAGTTGATTAAAATCTCGAAGATTCAAACCAACCATAAAGGGCATAAATGGAGTAGGAGTGACCGTACGGGTTGAGGTTCCACTGATGTTATTACCTTGGTTGGGCCTTAAGGTACCACCTTGGTTTCACACACCTACATTGGTGCCTGACATGGTGATGATATGAGGTAGAGAAGATGTGGAATCAAAGGAATCAGTAGACTTAGAGTCAAAAGGACTCGATGGAGGATTGGGAGTATTAAGTTGCACCCGATGGGAGGAGTAATATGTCCTAATGGGAACTGAGGATGAAGGCGTAAAATTTGCTGAGAGAAATGACTTGATGGTGCAATGATGTCAAGAAAAATATAATAGTAAAGAACTAAAGGGTTATAGGAAAAATCAGAGTAAAAAACATCAAGAAAATACTTATTGTAGTGGTTCTAAGTGTAAACAAACTATATAATGATGCTACTGTAATACAAGAAACACCATCCTATCAAAATAAAAGTTACCTCTAGCCTAAAGATGATCTAATCGCTTAAAAAATTCTAAATATACCATTTTAGATGGTCTTTCAAAGAGAAAGGTAGGGTAGAGAACCAATTTCTTCCCACAAATAGTCCTATAAGGTGTTTTACTAAGATTGGTCACTATGGTCCTTTGTCGCATGGGGGTGGTCAAGTCTTGAGCTTCTTGGTAAATAATACAACTAAAAAAATTCCCTACCACGGGTTGGGTACTTTTGGCTCAAGGGGTCGTGACCCAGGTTCAGAGGTTAAGGTTTGCCAACAAACCCCTATACTACTGGCCCTTTTGGCAGTGACCTCCTTACGCAAGTCAAAGTCTCACCCGGAGCAGTATGGGAGGGTGTTGGAACCAGGTTTCCGCACCCTCAGAGAGGGTAGCTAAGTCAAGCAGAGGTGTGTCTAGCATTATAATTACTAGATATTATATCACAGAGCCCAGATCTACTGATATCCTTCACATCCACATGCACAATACCAATTATAATCAAAGTAACTAACAGATCATAGAGTTATAGAACATTACCGCAGTTATCATATAAAGCATAATAGAACAGATCCAGATCGCAGCATAAACAAGTAGCACAAGTACTTTCGTAGCTTAAATCAATAACATAGAAGCATACATACTTAATCAGATACCACAGATTCACATCAGCAATAAGTCCAATAGATTCAGATATTTCAATAGCCTTCTACATTCATTAATCCTTCAGATTTACTTACAATACCCAAAACCCAACCTGCGCACATAGCAACAGAGTCCGCACACAGTAGGATAGAGGATCTCCGCACACACAACCAGCAGGAGTTCTTACACAACCAACCCTACATATCTAACATTTCGCACGTAGCATAAGTTCCAATTCATTCCTGCCTATCGACTAAAAAATGTTCAACTATTTATACTACTTTAGCCTACGCATCCCATGGTCCACAAAACATGGTTTGTGGACTCTTGGTATACCCTTGACCCATTTACAATGCATTAGGGGCTTTGAACCACCCCAAAACCCCTGCGTTAGACTAAATATAATAAAAAATGTACAAAAAAGACCAGATTCGCATCTTTGTAGGAGATCCTGTTCCAACAGTCCCCCAACACAATCTTGTGACTCATCCCGAGTCACTGTGATGGTGGGTTCTCCACCTACACCTGTACAGCTACTCCAGCCATATAGTCATTTGATATGATACGGTTTGAGCCGACTACCATTGATGTATCTCGGTAGCATATCACCACATAAGGTAGCTAGCCTAACAGCTCCGCTATCCGTGATCTCCTTAACAGTGGAGGGACCAAGCCAATGCTACCAGAACTTCCCTCAATGCTTTGAAAACTGGCTATCATATAAGAGGACCAATGCACCCTCTGCAAATGTATTTTGGAAAATATGTCAATCATGCCAGGATTTATCATGGGCCTTCTAGACCTCCTGATGGAAATTCACAAGAAACCGATCTTCCTCCAAAGCCATAAGTTGCGCTAATCACTCCTCCATGATGTCAAGTTTTTTCATGTTCGTAAATGCTGTAATACGTAGGCTAGGAACAATATACTCCATGGGTATAATGACCTCTTTACCATAAACCATCTTGAATGGGGTTTTTCCTGTTAGCTTCTTGCAGGTTGCTTGATAGGCCTAGAGGACCGATGGGATGCGCATGTCCCAATCACTGTGATTAGCATTGCATACCTTTGTCAGCGCTTTCTCCAATATTTTATTAAAAGCTTCAACCACGTCATTTTCCCGTCGGTGATATGGTGTGCTCTTCACATGATGGATTCAAAACTCCTCGGTCAAAGCTTGGATTGTTTCATTAACAAAGGGCGTACCTCTGTCTCTCATGAGGATCTTTAGACATCCAAATCTGGTCAGGATTTGTTCAAAGATGAAATGTGCAGTGGTATCCATAGTAAAATCCTTTACTTCTTGTGCTTCAGCCCACCTGGTTACGTAATCAGTGACATTAATAATATAGCACATGCCCGTCTTCTTCCTTGGTGGGTTTATAGGCCATATGTAATCGATAGCCCACTCATCAAATTCTTGTAGATCCATTTGTAGTTGAATGGGAATTTCATCTCTACGGGACAACCTCCCTATTCATTGGCACGTATCGTAGGCTTTAAAATAATCGTGGGTGTCACTATGCAAGGTTGGCCACCATAACCCAGCTCTCAAGATCTTTTTCATCCTTTCTTTCCCTGCGTAGTGACCTCCTGCTACTCCATCATGCGCCTCTTCCAAACTAGTGTGCCTTTCATGCTCCAAAACATATTACCACCATATTTTATATACTCCCATATTATATAAATGACTTGCAATGACGGTAAAATCTGCTGCTCAGGTGACTAACTCTTTCTTCTATTGTACAGAGTACTCTGGAGTTGTTGTCCCAGTAGTCAAGAGCTAAATGATATCAGTGAAGTGTGCATATACTACCTTAATAGAAAATAGTTGTGCATCAAGAAATTTGACTTCCAGGTTGGCTGGCTCCTCACCACTCTCTATTCAGGACAAGTGATCTGGCCCAGCATTGAACTTTCTGAGCTTGACGATGATTTCAAAGTCATACTCCTGAAATAGAAGTAGCCATCAGCATATTCCCCCCCCCAACACAGGCTTATTTACCAGGTACTTTAAAGCTGAATGGTATGTGAACATTTTGAAGTGTCCTCCTAACAAGTAATGCTAATATTTCTGTAAAGCATAGACCATGGCCAATCGCTCCCATTCTATGGTGGAGTAGTTGTGTTCTGTGCCACAGAGTTTCCTACTTCCAAAGGCAACCGAATGGTCAATATCTCCTTCTCCCAGCTGCATAAGGACAGCCCCGAGAGCAATGCCTGACACATCGAGGTGAACATGAAATACCTTCTCTCAATTAGGAAAGATGAGAATAGCTGTTGAGACCATCTTTTCCTTATGTAACTCCAATCTCTTTTGACACTCGTCATTCAAAAAGAATGAAACATCCTTCTTGAGAAATTTTTCCATAGGGGCAGTAGTCAGTGCATAGCCTTGAATGAATTTCCTATAGTAGCCCATGTGTCCAAGGATCGAGCACAATTGTTTATCCATGCTTGGTACTTTCAAGCTTTTGACATCTGAAATTTTGGCAGGATCCACCATCAGTCCTTGTCAACAAACTATGTGCCCGAGAAAGATTCCGAAGGGGATGCGAAAGATACACTTTTTGATATTTAGGGAAATTTGGTCTTTTCGGAAGGCATCCAACGTCATGCACAGGTTTGATACATGTGCCTTTACAAGGTCGAAGATATTCCAATCATCGAAATACACCTCAAGGAACTTTTGGACAAAATTCCTTAACACTACGACAATGACCCACGAGAAGATAGTAGGGGAATTTTTGAGTCCAAACAGCATTGCAGTATACTAAAAAGATCCCCACTCAGTGGCAAACGTGGTTTTTTTGCAGTCCTCAAGTGCAATTATAATATGATGGTATCCTGAGAACCCGTCTGTGAAGGAGTATGCCTCCTGTCCTCCCACATTGTCCAAAATTTCATCTGAGAATGGTGTCAGGAATGGATCATGAACACAAGCATCGTTCAACTTGCGCAAGTCCACACAGATCTGAATCTCCCCGTTAGTTTTTTTCTCCTTAACCACTATTGGACTAACCAAATCTGACTGTTCAATAGGTTTGATGATACCTGCAGCAGTCATTTTATCGATTTCTTCCTTGACCTTCTTCTTATACTTGGGGTTCAACCTATAAGGTTGCTTCTTTATGGGTTGTGCATCAGGTTTGAGAGTGATATGCATGACCCCTAAGTCCCCCGTGATACCCTTCAGCTCCGAAAACTTTGTCGGGAACATGTCCTGGTATTCTGTAAGTAATTCAGCCACTTTGCCAAATGTATCCTCATCCCAGTGGTCCCAAATCTTAGCCAACTCAGGGTGCTCTTTCGTCCCAATGTTTACTTTGCGCAGCTTGAGAGGCTTAGTGACATCCACTTCTTGTAGTGGAGGTCCTGCAACAATGCGTTCCCCTTCTGACTCCGGGATAGAGACCGACCGCGGACCATCTTCACCTTCGTCCCTTGCCAAGCTACGACAGTTGATAATATCCTCCATCTGCGTTTCCCATGTCGGTGCCCCGAATATTGAAAAGGAGCTGGCTTTGCCAAACATAAATGTATCTATGTTCTGCAGAGCTTCGTCAAGCAACTCGGAACCCCCTATCATTTTTAATGTTCCTATGAAGTCACTCTTCAGATTTTCCAAATGGCGGGTGCATTGATGTATCTCTGCATCCAGGTACCATGTAGTAGTGCTTGGACCCGATGCATGAATGAATAAGTGAGCCCATTCTTCTGTAGTTCAGTCATCCCACGTCTTTATCCATGCAACCAAGTGTTCACGAAAATCCCCTAGACCAAGGAATGTCTTGAACCACACCTCCGTCGGAGTCTCAAATCATAGGAGCATCATGTCCGGACAATCCTCCCACTCCTCGAATTCTCCCTTATGCGTATCCCACCACCGTGCAGGGGTTGCACGCATAGCTAGGTTAAGGGCCCATAACCTTTGTTCTCTAGGAACCTCGGCTTCAAATGTTCTTAAAAATTCCTTAATGTTACCAGAACCATCAAAATAAGGTAGATCTCTTACCTCTGAGGAAATGCAACGGAAATCGTTTGTGTCTCGAAGGAATCGCAGTGCAGAGACATCATGTAACCAATTTTGCGATTTCTCCATCTCCCCGTCGGAGTCAGAGAAGTAGTCACTTTCCTTTTCCCAGAAGAGTACACCATCCGCTATAGGGTTGATCCAATCTTCATACCATTCAGTCAACTTATAAATGTTATCTACATCCTCTTTGTTTCACACCGGATCTATATTCCGTTTACCTTCCGCAGGATCTAATGGTACTATCACCCTTATATCATTATTTTCAAATACCATGCTTCTCTTCTTCAGGTTAATGATGCCTCCCACATCAATGGCCCAATCCAAGCCTAGGAGTGCAGGGCAGGGGTCTGCATCTTCTACAATCTGAATTACCTCAAAATCAGCCCAGACCTTGACCCCTACGATATCTACCACGATCTTCGACAGTCTCCACCAGGGTATTATCTTCTATTGATTGGCCATATGCAGCTAGATAGTGGACCATTCTAGCTTAGCTTCCCCCATTCGTTGCCAAGTTTTTTTAGGTAAGACATTCCCATCTAGCCCTAGGTCCAAAATAACCTGATCCATCTTGTCAACACCGATCTGCGTAGTCAACTGCATCTCCCTACCAATGCGTTTCTTATATCTGTATAGTTTGTGTACATCCTTGATTTCTAGAGGTAGGCTAGGTTGTGTTACACAACTATCTATCAATGCCTGAAGATTTTCCATAGCCTTTGGGTTGCGCAGTAGCATCATACATGCCTGTAAAAAGGGTTTGACCTCCTCATCTGCTTTGAGGTTTCCTGGTGGCTGAGAATTAGATGCCTCTACCTCAGCAAAGTCTTTGCGAGTTGGGACAAATGTTTCTTTTTCCTTTTTTAGATCCAAACCTTCTTTCTTGATAACTGCTTGTCGGATTAGAGGTTCGGTCGCAGTCTTCTCCTCAGGCCCCCCAGTGGCCATCCCACTGTGTGTTATGACATTCATGCTTGGATATTTGTCTTGCAGTTTAGCCTTAACCCTCTGCACATTCTGCATAGGTGTCGTCTACTTCTCCTGCACCTTTGCTATCAAGATTGGACAATCTTCAATCACATGGTCCAGCTGTCTAAAATACCGGAAGGACTACCTCATAGGGTTTGGAAAGTCCTTGGAAAGTGTCCTACTTCTCCAAAATTATAACAAATTATTTTCCCTCGTCCCTAACCTGCCCTTCCACCCCCTTTGCCTCCCCTTCCCCTGGCTGGGGAGCCACCTGTGCTTGAGAGGGATCTTGGCAAGGATGGATCCGACTGTACCCTATATATATTCCCTCGATCAATCATCAAATCATACATCCAACAACTCTATTCATCATGTCCTACCGACCTACAGAACTTGCACCATTGATGCTTTAATTATGGAACATACGCAGCAAGGCAGGGGCAGTGGTTTGTGTCATGCAGCCTCGCAACGTGACAATCATCGAACCATAGTGTCAGCCCACTTGATCCTGTAACTTCCTTAGGGCACAACAGGCTACGTCCCCTGGCCTGCATATAGTCTGCTAACAGAGGGAAGTTATCCTTGGTGTGACCATTCGTCCTGCATCTTGTGCACCATCTTTCAGGGCTAGCCTCTACTCCTCGCTCCTTTCGTAGGTTTTGGATATCCATGTGCGTCGCCTCTAGTTGTCCTTGGATCTATTGGACGCCCAGTTGGGTATCATCTCTAGGTGCAACTTCTAACTTCATAGCAACCTCCAAGGCTTTTTCCTGCGATTTGAAGTTTGGTGACCCATAGGTACACGCAGGTGAGGCAGCACCATAGCAGTGAACCATTCCATGTTTTTTCTTTCATCATAGTGAAACCCTCCTTCCTTGATAACCTTCTTTAGTCATTGATTGGCCTCCCACATAGACTTGGAAGGCCCTTGCTTGAAATCCTTTAGATCAACCACTATTTGGGAGTAGGACTTAGGCTTCTTGAACTGTTGTTTCAAGGCATTCTTAATCTCTTCAATGGTTGCATTTGCATGCTGGCCGATGTATCCCATGTACCAGTCCAAATCTCTTCCTTCAAAAGCAAGGGATAGTTTAGCCCTCTTCACCGCATCACTAGCTATGTTCTGCGCAGTCCATACCGATCCTGTGAAAAACTAGAACTGATCCATGTCTTCATCTCCCACACCCTTAAAGGTAGGCAACTTCATGTGTGCAACCATGTTGTCTTTTGGTGGTGGTAGAGGTGTAGGTGAATTATTACCCCTATGATTGTCTGAAAGTGGTGTGGCTGGAGGAATCTACGTAACTGCTTCTCTTAACACATTGTAGACAAATCTATCTCCTTCTTGATTGGTCCGATAGTATTTTCCACTTTGTGTCGTACTCCAGTCAAGATCAGAGGTCATTCATTTAGTGTGGCTACACATAATACTCTTTTCACACTGTAATATCTTAATTAGAAATAGTAAGGTCTTCCGAAACATACCCCAGAAACCCTTGAAGAATCTTTTCTCTACTTCACAGTAGGAGACAAACTTATCGATGGAAAATTCTGTCACACACCCTCCTAGCACATTGTCCACCTAGTGGTCCACTATGGGAGTGATGGTATTATCAGTCTTCTCTAACTATTGGATCAATTCTAGTGTCCACTGTGTGACCTGCTCATCTTTCAAACACTTCTGAAATTCGACCAACCTTGCAAGCCAATCCTAGAGCTCGATCACAATTGTTACAAAGAATATCTTGTAGATCTCAGTGAAAATATACTTATTCTTCCACTCTTCATTGGTCAACCTCTTATTGCAGTTTTCTTTTACTGCGACTTCCTGAACTTGCTGTTCAAACCATTCATCAATTTATTTTCTTTCAGGTTTCCAATATGGCCTTGGCATTACCCGATCCCTCTCACAAAATTCTCTCGGTCCCAGCAATGGAACCATTTGTTGGCTCGAGGGGTCTTGACCCAGGTTTAGAGGTTAAGGTTTTCTAACAAAGCCCTATACTACTGGCCCTTTCGGCAGTGACCTGCTTGCGCAGGCCAAAGTCTCACCTGAAGCACTAGGGAAGGTGCTGGAACTAGGTTTCCGCACCCTGGGAGAGGGTAGGTAAGTCAATCGGAGCTGCGTTAAACATTATAATTACGAGATATTATATCACAGAGCCCAAATCTATTGATATCCTTCGCATCCATGTGCACAATACCAATTATAATCACAGTAACTAACAGATCATAGACTTATTGAACATTACCGCAGTTATCATAGAGAACATAACAAAATAGATCCAGATCACAGCATAAACAAGTAGCACAAGTACTTTCATAGCTTAAATCAATAACGTAGAAGCATACATAGTTAATTAGATACCACAGATTCACATCAACAATAAGTCCAGTAGATTCAGATACTCCAATTGCCTTCCGCATTCATTAATCCTTTCGATTTACTTACAATACCCAAAACCCAACCTACACACACAGCAGTAGGGTCTGCACACAGCATGACAAAGGATCTCCACGCACATAGCTAGAAGGAGTCCTTACCCAACCAACCCTACAGATCTAACGGTTCACACATAGCATCAATTCCAATTCATTCCTGCCTATCGACTCAAAAAGGTTCAACTATTTATACTACTTTAGCCTACAAATCCAATAGTCAGCAAATCATGGTTTGAAAACTCTTGGTCTACCCTTGACCCATTACAATGCATTAGGGGCTTTGGCCCACACAAAAACCCCTGTGTTAGACTAAATATAATAAAAAATGTGCAAAATGGACCAGATTCGTAGCTTTGTAGGAGACTCTGTTCCAACAGGTACCCCTAAGGAGAATCATTTACACGACGTCCTAGCCTAACCCCATCGGAAACAACTTTTTGATGCACTCTTGCTTTGACCGTGGGATGGTGAAAGATTTTAAGCTCCCTAAAAACTCAACTTTTATGTCTCAATGTAAATGATCAATGGGTGTTATTTGAATCATATCCCACCAATCCTGCACCTAACTATGTAGATTTTTTGGACTTTATGTCCAAGTGGGCTTAATCTATTTGCGTTAGATTATCAAGTGTGGTGTTTAAAGTATTTACTTGGTGGTGTTAACAAAGTTCATGTATTCTTGGGGTGTGTATGTGTGTGAACAAATGTCTTTAGTGGATGAGTAAATTAAGCATTTTTTGTGATTCCATATGCTGCTAAAATAAAATGTCGAAATAATGTAGATAATCCTGAAATATGATAGAAAAATAAACATAAAATCAAACGCAAACCCCACCCAAATAAGTCTCTCAAACATCTAGGATAAAAGAGGCAAACAAGGTACTTAAAAGAAATGAAAATAGCCTACAAGATATAATGCCTATGGGACTCAGATCTAAGGTTTTATGCTGTTGAAAATGGTGCAGACTAACAACAAAAAATAGAGGTGAGATCTACTACAAATTATAGGTAAGAAACTAAAGAAACCAAAGATACTCAAGGGGATCCTAGGGGCAAGTCAAAAGCACACTCAAAATGGAGTTATGAAGGATAAAAAACCTATCCAAAGGGGCTATAATAAAATGGATTAGACTCCGAAATAGTGGTTGAAAGTGTTGAAAAACCTAGACTCCTTACTGACATGATACCTTCCTAGAAAGGTGGAAGTATACTAGAAAAACTAGGGGGATTTTTTCTTCATGAAAGAGGGAAGCTAAATATATCCAAGCCTAAGGAGGGCTGAAACATAGGTAAAAAAACACAAAACATAACTCTCAGTAAAACCTGAAAAAAAAATCAGAAAAAAATCCTAGAGAAATATGAAAACATGGTTTCTTACTTGTTTTTGAAGGAAAACATTTTTTGGGGCCAAATAGTGAATTTTTCTCCTTAAAACACGCTTATGGGGCTGAAAAGTGCATTTTTATCTTTGCAACGCTTGGATGAAAAGTTTCAGAAGATGTTTTTGTCTCTTGCTTGGCTCATACCCGTGACTTGCGGAAAACACTGGAAAACCACCAGTAACCGGAAATTTAATAAAATAATGGAGAGGAATATATAAATAGAAAAATGAAGCTCAAAATAGTTGCATAAAACGCTGAAATTTTTGAAACAAAAGTCACCCAGGAAATTGAAGTTGTTACACCAATGGAGTCACCATTTGTTGGCAACAAATGTAACTCAAAACCCGCATTTTGTTAGTATGAAATATTTTTGAATGTGTGCCAAAAATATATCACTTAGCTCGCGAGTGAATAGTGACCCTAACAACAATAATGGTTTCTTATCCTTCATATCTGCAACAAATATGTGATAAAACCTGCAACAAATGGATGTATACAAATATAAACTAACAAACAACAGTTTATGAATCTGATGTAAACCCTAATCTTGGAAAATAATTTGAAAGAAAATAATTTTATTAATATACTTGGCGAAGGAGATTTACATAATGCATAAGTCCCCATCAATGGTATGGTTCCTTTAATGTCCTTGTCACTTGAAAATTTAGATATTCCTCTCTCTTGATTGTGTGAAAAACTAGACAATATAGAACTCAAAATTGGGAGCTCGAACGGTATGTGAAGATAATGGTGACGATGATATTGATCATGGTGATAACTCGATGAAATTTTTTTTTATTTATAGCAAAGTATTGGGTTGGTTTCGAAAATGGAGAATAATAAAATATTATTGACCAAAATATAGATCTAAGCACTTGGAATAATATATTCTATTTTTAGAGAGGGAAAATATATTTAAAACGGTTAAATAATTTACTTAGAAATAATTAGCAAACATATAATTTATTAATTATTTCAAGAGTAATAAGAAATGAGTGAAAATGAAATAACAATTAAATAATGATTTAATAATTTTTTCAAATATGGAAATAAGGAATAATAAACAAATAATGATTTATTTAATTATTCCTAGGTAGTTTAGTCAAATGTGACAAGGAATATTTATCAAATATAGAAAATAAATAAATAGTGATTTATTTAATTATTCTCATGGGTTTTAATCGAAAATAACCTAATAAAAGTGGTTTATTAAATTATTTCTTATAGCGAAAGTGATTTTACTATGGAAAAATTAAGCTCACGTGTTATATTTTGATCCATCTAGTTAGAAATGGCTAAGTGATAGTTTTTTTTGTGATAACACACTTCACAAAGTTAAAAAAAAAAAACCTTCCTTCTCTTTCAATGAAAAACAACAATTTGTCTCTTGGATTTCACTAGCTTGACTACATACTTATTGAAATAGTGGAGGCTTCTCATGAATGCATCACATTCGCTCACATTCTCTGTTTCTCTCTGAAGGAGCCTTATGTAGACGAAACTATTATACGATGCTAGGGATTGAAAATTGTGAAGCGAAAGTTACTATCCTCATTACTCAATAAAAATTAAAATATATTACATAGGATACATTACCAATAAATGAATGAATTAGAAGTAAACTGAACTAGACTAAACACTGACTGACTATGACACTTGAATGGACAATTATAAACCTAGTAGATGGTTGGAATTATATTCTCCAACATTATGAAGTCCTTCAGTTATGAAAAATCCTACCACCTTATTTTGCACGTGTAATCCATCTTCAAGGACCAACAACAGCAAGCCCAAAATTGTTCTTCCTCCTAGCTCTAGCCTCCTTCAAAGAATATGTGCAACAATTAAATAATGATCCACTACAAGCCTTTAACGAGATGAGGCCATTAATGGGGTTTCAGTGGATCTACAATGATAATGGATGTAATGTAGGAATTTCATCATATCATGTTGCATTTGTTATTGTGGCCTCCCTCGAGGAGATTAGGTTGGACGATTCTCCTTCAAATTATATATATATATATTCTTTTCTTTGGTATAGGATTTCTTTGCAGAAATAAGCTTCATTATGTCTAGAATTGTAAAGCTAATCTTGAGGCAAAATTACCTGCTTGACTTGAAATAGTTTTTAGTCTATCACATTTTTTCCATCTTGAGTGTTTGATATAGTTTCTAATTAAATAGAAAAGGTAGAGGATTACTTCACAATGCTACATATAGTTATGTAATTTTTCTTGTGATATACTCTTGACTAGTGCTCTGATAAGTTGGCGATGTTTAATTTTTCCATGTGCCAAATATCGCAATAGGTGTATTACTCATGGAAAAATAAGGAAGGAGGTCAATTTTGATGTTATGTATTGATATTGTGACTATATAAAAATGTTATAAACTGATCTCTAAAATTATTCTTTCATTTCTAAACAATAAACTGAAAATAATTTATTTTCAGATCTCAACAAGAGCGATGAGCATTGATTTCTTCCTAGTTGGATTGCCATTCTACATATAGGCTTGTCTTAACTTTCATTCTATATTTCACACCAAGATAGAGAAGATGAAAATTTCTCTTCGAATTTGAGGCTTCCATAAGCCACACTCTAACAATGTGGTGTAAAAGTATGTAGATCTAGATATACATGGTTTGTATGATTTAGCAACTAAGAAAGTCAGAAGGTGTCATTTTGTACCGGTATCCTCTTAGGATATAGGAAACTGAAATAACAACTTACTATGCATGAAACTAAAATAACAACTTCATATGCATACTCTTGAGTCATGCATCCAACAAACACAAGAGTCAAAATAAATATGGCATTAGAGGAAGCTATACATTGTTATAAAGTACCATGAGGCTTTCCTCCATGGAGGGAATGATCTCAGAGTCTCATACATTCTACTACATGTTAATACTTATGAAAGTTTTCTTACTTAACCAGTAAAATATATTTACCCCAAAAGACACCACAAACTAATTTTTATGAAATGGGATCCATGTCAATCATGCTTAGTAGATTATTGATGTCCTATGACTTTGTACCTAAGTGCAATATCCAAGTTCAATGTGATGTTTCTCATTCATGTAAATATTAAATTAGATATACTTATTTGGGCTTTGTAATTAGGGATCAACCAGCTCAATGGGGCAAAAATCGATTTAAATGGCTCAGCAATAAGAAACCAATAGTTATGGATAACTAGATATTAGAGATACAAATAAGAATGGCTTGGAAATAATGAGGAAACCTAAGCATAGTTTGAACACTCTAACTTAGGGTGTATCTAAATAGATCGCAAGTATAGATAAAATTCCAAATTCTTCATATTATTTCATTATCTTCTATTGTACACAATTATTATGTATTTATTCATTAATATAGGATTCCATACATCTAGATTTATATAACCTATTCTCAAAGTGTGGAATTTCAAATCAGATGTGTTCTTTCCTCGAGCTGGCTTTGGTACTCTTCTCTTAGCTTTGATAATATTTGGGGTGTTGGTCTTTTAAGAAATCATGTTTTCGTTCTCGATGGATGCCTCTGGTAGCCTTTCAGATGGGTTTTTATTTTTAATACTTTTGTGTGCTTTTTAGCATGTCATTTAAAATCAATTGTGTTAATTTTTCTCCTACACAATTAAATTTACTTGTCTTCTATTTGGTCAATAGATATATTTACTTATCTTCTACTTGGGGAATATATCTATTTTGGTTTATTTAGCTTCAAATGGCTTTTCCTGGGTGTAAATTTTCCAATATGTTGATGGCCCCTCCAAGACTATGTATCCATCTCTTCCTTTAGTTTTGAATCATTCTCTAATGCTACATTGTTTGATATTTTGTTTTACCGTGATTTTAATAACAACTATAGGGCCTTTTATGAAGTTAATGGAATAGAAGTTCCTTGGAACAAACAAATATTGATGATATTTTACAAAATCCTATTTCTATATTAATTTTTCAGGTGATCTATGGCATTCAATTTTGACTTACATTTTTTTTATTGGAGCTATCCCTAAATCAATTATTGTTAAAATAAATAAGCCTCCAGAATATTTTTAAATGGCATGGTTATTGCAAACTGATGTGGAGGTAAGTGTACCTATATCTATTCAGTTGTGAAGTTTTGAACATTTATAATACAACTTGTGTAGTTTTGAATATTTATAATATAGTTGATTTTAGATTTAACATAATCAAAGAAAATGGTGTAACCAAATGCATGTTCTTCTTATCTGAATTTTTGTTTCTATTATTCAATGTTATTTTCATTTAAAAAAAAAACTAGTTGTGTTATATTCATCCATTTGTGAAACAACAAACAATGTGATTATTAACGCACATTAAGTTATCTCTGTTAATTACTTTTCAGAGATATTTTAGTTGAGGGAGAAACAAAGTACATTTTAAAATTAGAAATATTTAATTTTTAAATAGAAGGAATTTCATCTTGAATAATGTTGTCAAATTCTAATTTTCTAAATAAAATATGTGAAATTTTCTTATCATCGTTTTTCATGCATTGTGTCAAGAAAGGAGTCAACAAATGGGGAAATCCTTTTGGACAACCGAGCATTTGAAAAATAAATAATACAACATATGGTTTTCTTTCTATGGCAGTATGATTCTAACTTATTTTCTGGATTTTAACATTAGCATTAGAAATTATTCTTTATGATTAGTAACCCAAATGCGCTCATTTCGACACTTCAGAAGTTCAATTCCTTCAAATTATGTTCATATTTTTTATATTATAAATCCATGTAGGGTGTATCCCTTTGTTATTTTCTAATCGATTTAAATTAGATATCCAGATTGGTAGTATCTTCACATGGGATTATACCTACAATCTTATATGATCATAGAGAATTTAATGCAATAAAGGAATTAGAAAATGGACTTCATTGGAATATCCCAATTTACACTCTGGGGAAACATATAAACGTTCACAAAGAATAGGAGTTATTCCAGTAGTGCCAAGTTCTAGAGTAGATTATCCTTTTGATAAACTAAAGGCAAATGAAAAGGTAAGGATTTCATAGCCATTAAGAAATTTCAATCAAGATATTGGAATATGCTTTCTGAATGTTTTATTTGGAATTATTCTATCGTTTACTGAAGTCATTTTTATGCCTTTGAAACACCTTTAAAATAAAGTTAGGTTGTGTATCCATTGCAAACTCACCAAATATTCTTATTTAGAAACTCTTGATCGCCTTCACATTGAACATCTACCATGGCTTAAAATATTTGAATTTAAAAGTGTTGGTATCCCTGAACAAAATTTAGTTGAGTGAGAATTTTTGTTAGAGTTGAAACTTGATATAAACATAACACACAAACAACTACAAAATGAAGTTACAACTACAAAATTATACAAGAAAATCTGAAATCCTCTACATAATCCGCCTCTGGCTGGTCATTTCTATTTATAGAAAAATCAGAGTTGGTTACATCAATTAAAAATGATTTCGAGGAGGTTTGTCCCCTTCACATTTGAATCGGTGTTGTCTTTTCAAATATGAGAATCTGAGGCAGTGTGGTCATAGGCGATGGTGAATATTGGAAATTGAATGAGCCATGGTGGTGTGCGGTGAGGCATCGAAGGATTATGTGGACAGTGGGAGATAGTGCCCACCGAAATAATTTTTCTTACATTCTTTCTCTTAATTATTTCTTTAGAAACAAAAAAACAGAAAAAAAAATATATTACATAAACTTTTTGTTACATTATACATACTCTTATATTTTCTCCACCAATTTCAAACCATTCTTTTCATAGGGATTTTATAAATATGTCTACAAACTAGTCTTTTGATATGAAAAAATCCATACATATTTCATTATTGCTTACTAATTCTTACTTATGAAAAACATGATTTCTTGATAATGCAATAGCATGTTTTTTGCCATAGAAAAATATGCAACAACTCAATCAAAATTCTTCTCATCCACACAGTTTGACATGTTTTTATTGTCAATGCAACATACTCTGCTTCAATTGATGATAAAGTCACAATGGATTATTTCACTTATTCCCATGAAATTTTACCTAAACCAAAACTGAACACAAACAAATGTGCTCTTCTTGTCATCAATATTTCCTGCAAAATCACTATCTATATATCTAACTATTTTAAAATTTGAATTAGATATATACAGGGTACCATAATTTATTGTTCTAGCAACATATCTTAATTTTTTTTCCAACCAACCAATGGGTACTATTCAGAGAACCCACTAATCTATAAATTAAAGTTATAGCGAATATTATATTGGGCCTTGTTGCAGTCAAATACATAAGACTTATAATAAATTTCTTATACAAGGTTGGATCAACATCTTAACCATAATCATTTTTACTAAGTTTTGTACCAATTTCAATTGAGGTTACAAGTAGCTTACAATTTTCCATTCTAAACCTTTTCAATATATCCTTTGCATACTTAGATTGGAAAATGAAAATACCATCTTTAGATTGAGTTACTTTAATAACAAGAAAAAATTTCATTAGACCTAAATCAATCATCTCAATTTTTTTTCATGCTCAATTTAAAATAATCTATTGAAATATCTACAATGAAAATAAAATCATCAACATACATACACACAATCAAAATTTCACCTTCCTCATTTACCTTTTTATATAGAGCGGTAGGTCTCACCTGCACTCCTGATGAATCCATTTTTATTTAGATATTCATCAATTCTACTATATCATACTCGGGGTGCTTGTTTCAATCCATATAATAATTTCTTTATTTTGTAAAATTTATATTCTTTACTAGCAAATTCATATCCACGAGGTTATTTCACATAAAACTATTCTTCCATAAAACCATTTAAAAATCAAGAATTAACATCCATATGATATATTTTCTATTTATTTTGTCCATCCATAGATAATGCCATTCTTACTATGTCAAGTCCAGCGACAAGTGCAAAACTTTCATTATAATTAATACCATGGTGTTGACTGAACCCTGAGCTACAAGTCTTGTTTTATGCTTTTTAATTTCACCTTCAACATTCACTTTAGTTTTGTAAATCCATTTAACACCTATAGTATTTTTACCTTCAGGAAAATCTACAAGTTCCTAAGCATTATTTATTTCTATAACGTCAATTTCTTCATCCATGGCTTGTATCCAAACTTTTCATTCATAGCATCATCAAAATTTACTAGATCATATGTAGGTAATGCAAAATTTGAAACTTATCATTTCATCATTATGCTCATAAAATTCCTTTAAACTTATAATATCTTGATTCTTTAATGTAACTATTGTAGGATTATATTCATTACTCACCTCTCATCCTATTTTTTGTTGTCCACCATAACTTGATGGTTCACCATTTTTTTTTATTTCTCAATGTTTAGCACTGTAATGGAATGAATCTTGGTTATTGGCTTGTTGAAGTGCTTGCAACAGGTGTATATGGAATCAACTGTCCACCTTGTATTTCTTGTTCATCTTAATTATCATATCCATGAGATAATACAACTCCCTCTGTAACATATTTATATATCCTTCCATCCCAAGCTTCTTCTTCCTTGAATTCAACTTCTCTACTAATAATATATTTCTTGGTGATGGGATTATAGAGTCTATATGCTTTAGAATCCTCATTGTATCCAATAAAGATATATTTCTCATTTTTTTCATCTAACTTCTTTCTCAATTCTTTAGGTACATAAGCATAATAAACGTATCCAAAAATAATTAAATGAGATATATGACAAGTCTCACCACTGCAGGCTTATTTTGGATTTCAGTCCTTAACAAATTTACTTGGAATTCTATTAATAATATAAACAAAAAAAGCTATTTCTTCTCCCCACTATTCATTTGGTATATTCTTTTCCAAATTTTATTGGTATAAACAATAAAATTTGAGCTATATTCATAATAGTTCGGTTTTTACTTTCATCTATTCCATTTTGGTGTGGAGTATAATGTACATTAAACTTCCTCTTCATTCCATGCAATTGGAAAAACTCAATGATATTTGTTAGCTTTTATTCACCACCTCTATTTGATCTCAAAATTTTAATATTCTTTCCACCTTCCTTTCTAACAACAACTTTAAATATTTTATATAAATAAAATGCTTGAATTTTTTGTTTTAGAATATAAATCCATGTTTCTTTATTGTAGTCATCAATATAAGTTAAAAAGTAAACATTACCAAGAAATGAAGGTGTTTCCAATGGTCCACACATATATGTGTGAGAAATATCCAATGGAGATTTTTTCCTTTATGAAACTCCATATACAAATTTCTAGCTGTGATCCTTTGCATGTATACAACTTTCACACAGGCTCGTTGGCTATTGAATATTGGGTAACCCTTTCACCATTTCTTTCTTCTGCAACAAATCTAGACCAGCAAAATATAACTGAGCATATATTAAATGCTATAACCATGATTCATCCAAATTTTTAGTTTTATATGCACTCAAGGAGGGAGACAATTCATTTCTCATTATAAGTGGAAAAATCCTATTATTTTTCATTTCCACTCTTGTTATTAGTTGCTTTGTTGGATATTTATCAATAATAGTACACACATTATTATTGAAGAACACTTGGTACCTTTTCTCTATCAATGTTCAAATACTCAACAAATTGCATTTTAAACTAGGTATATAATACACATCATCAATTCTTATTCTCTCGTCATTTCTATTATAAACAAGAATCACTCATTTAGCTTTAATTCATACCTTATTATCGTTACCCAATTTTACTTGAAACTGAACACTGATGTCTAGATTAGAAAAAAAATCTTTGTTTCCATCCATGTGATTGGTGCAGCCGCTATCAAAAAATAAAATGTCATTCAAACATTCTTGAGTTACATTACAAGTTGAAAGCACACACTTATAATTATCTTCAAATTCTTCTAAGATGTCTACATATTTCTTACCAGCATCTGACTGCCTCATCAAACACTAGGTAGCAAAATGGAAGTATCTTTTGCAATAATGACACTGATGGGCTTCCTTCCAACCACAACTCCACCATATCCCATGCCTCATTTTTGTGCAAAGATGTCATTTCATCAACCATGGACTCGTTCCAAAGTTTTCCATCCTCTAAATCGAGTGCCTCACTGACAGTTCTCGGATCATCATCAGTGATAGTTAAAGAAAATTTTGAATAGAAAGAAAATGGATTATACCTTTCTGACTGCCTTCTTTCCCGAACTGATATTCTAACAACTGGAGTTTGTCACTCTTCCTTTTCTGAATATTCTTTTTTTATAGAGTCAGATTCATCCTCCTTTAGCCCAAACTCTATCATCTCAGGTTCCTTTAGTAAGACTTCATGTTTAAAAACATCTTTCACCTCTCTAAACACAACATCTCGACTGTACACTACCTTCCTTGTTTCTCAGTTCAAAAGCTTGTAACAGCCTTTTAAACCATCCTTATACTCAATAGAGATGCACCTTTAAAATTTATCATCCAACTTGGTCATTTTCTCCTTTGAAACATGCACATATGCATCACATCCAAACACCTTCAAATGTGAAAGAGAGGGTTTCTTACCAGTCCATACCTCATGTGGAGTCTTATCCTCGAATGCTAATGAAGGTGATCTATTAACCAGGTAACATGTAGTCTCCACTCCCTCTACCTAGAAATCTTATCCTATTCTGGTACCACTGATCATGCGTCTTGCCTTTTCCATCAATGTTATGTTCATTCTTTCTACAACTTCATTTTTCTGAGGTGTGTATGGAGTAATATTTTGACGTGATATACCACACTTCTTACGAAATTCTTCAAATTCATTCTTGCAGAACTCTCCACCATTATCTGTCCTTGGCACCTTTATTTTCTTCTCTATCTGGTTTTCCACCAAAGAATTCATATTTCTTCCTCAAGAAATATATCCATGTATTCCTTGAGAAGTCATATATGAATGAAACGTAGTACAGAGACTTACCCAGTGATGGAACTGACATAAGTCCAAACACATCACTATGCACAAGCTCTAATATCTTGTTCGCCCTCTTAGCACTAGAAGGAAAAATCACCCGATTATGCTTCCCATATACACAATGTTCACAGAAATCCAAATATAGAGAGAAATTAGGCATAACCTCTACCATACCATTTCCATGTAGTATTTGAAGGCCGTTCTCTCCAATATTTCCAAGACTTTGATTCCATAGCATGGTATTTTCTTCAGATACCGCTAGGCTTTCCGCTCCACTTTCAAGAACCACATAATTGTTGCACCCATCAATAATAGTGCTACCCTAAAGCTTATACAGGGTTCCAATCTGAACTCCCTGCATTAATACCAATGCTCCCGGAACCATCTTGTAGGTATCTTTCTTGAACACTATTTTTACATCTGCATCATCCATCTTGCTTATAGAAATTAGATTTCTGGCCAATGTAAGAATATTCAGAACACCAAGAAGTGTTCTAATCCTTCCACCTTGTAGCTTTAGCTTGAATTTTCCACGTTTGATGATTTTGGCCTTCCTATCATCCCATAAGAAAACATCACCACCATTATACTTCTCATACTCGCAGAACCACTCCCTATGGGGAGTGAAGTGAAAGGATGCACTTGAATTAATCAACCATGCCTCATGATCTACATGTGTATTTGAAGAAAAATCCAAATACACATCCCCACCTTGATCTAAGGTGGTTTTTGCCTCTGCAGAATGAGCATCATCAGATCCCTTTCCTTTCTCAAGATCTTTAGATCTGTATTCCTTTCTGTAATGCCCTTCCTTTCTGCATTTCCAGCGCATCTTTATAAACTTTCCTGGATATTTATATCTCCCTGTAGATTTAGGTCTCCCACTCGAAAACTTATTTTTGTTTTTGTTCTGGGACCTTCCTCATACAGATAAGGTATCTCCATTTTGGCCATCGATATTTCTCCGTCTCATTTCCTCTGACAGCAAGTTTGAGACAATTTTATCAAAATTCAAGGTATTTATACTACTATTTATTGCAATAACCATATTGTCCCACTAATATGGTAGAGAACACAATAAACTGATGCACTTATCTCCATATAAGATTTTGATATCAACAGATGACAGCTGACTTACCATAGTATTGAAGGCATTCATATGCTCTGTCACCGAGTCTACGTCCTTCATCCTCAGCTTATACAACTTTTTACGCAGGAAAAATTTATTCACCAGAGAATTAGATTGGTATAAATTCCTTAGCTTGTCCCACAAAGTATTGGTCATAGCTTCCCCAGATACATTCAACAATACTAAATCTCAGACACATAACTGTATTGTGCTTTTGCCTTCCGATCCAACTTCTTCTAGTCTTCATCTGACATTATTGTTGGTTTAGTACACGGATTTACCATAATGCACTGATATTTATCCACCAGCAGATCCTTAATCTTGAGTTTCCACGACTCAAAAATCTAACCATTAAATTTCTCAATCTCTATCTTTTGACTTCTCGCCATCTTCTTTCACTGCAAGAATTGATCCCGCAGATATCCCACTGAACAGAGTCTACCATATGCATGAACAAAAAACCCCTTAGT
The DNA here is from genome assembly GCA_034641835.2 of Pinus albicaulis. Taxonomy (NCBI): domain Eukaryota; kingdom Viridiplantae; phylum Streptophyta; class Pinopsida; order Pinales; family Pinaceae; genus Pinus; species Pinus albicaulis. The sequence continues at coordinate 1,037,451,863 of CM076574.1, read as the reverse complement.
AGTAAAGGCGTCCCCTTGAAGCCGAAAAAAATCTGATACCAAATGTAGGTTTAACCCTGTACATAAATGATCTGCAAACGAATCTTGAAAAAAAAAAATAAACAATAGAGAGAGAATAAGACATAAAACAAATATACATAGAGATTTTCTCGTTGATCCCAAATTGGGACTACCAGCTTGATTTTTCATTATGTTTCTTTTAGTGTTACAACACATATATATACATTTTGAATCATTCATAAACCCCAATCCATTAAGCCTGGATTAGAACATAACCGTAGTTCTCTTGAACGGATCTAAAAAATATCAGAGGCTGAAAACCATCATGCCCCATAACCATGTGCAAACCCATGAACAAAACCATGGATGGTCCACCCACTGAAAAATAGGATCCAATTTTTTTCTTTCCAGAGCGCTGTCCCAGACCCTAAACACGGAGGCTATCACCCCCCACCCCGTGACCCCCCTGTTACACCCGGTGTAATGTACAGAGTGGGCTTCACCCCCCACATGTGTGACTAATCATGGAAAGAATATAATACATACTCAACAATTTGTAAGAGCCATCTCTGTTCCCTAATCAATAGGCTTTGGATACCCCTCAGTAACAAATCCTCAATTATCATGAGAACACAATATTGTTCTCATTCAAATAGACCAAGAATCATAACGTTTCTAAGTTAAAATAGGAATTGATTGAGTAGTATTGGTATTTGAAACCATATTAATTATGTTTATAAACTAATGTGATCTTTATTTCCTCCCTATAATCAAATTTTGTTGGAGGGAGTTAGGGTTACATGGATTCCAATACATAAAAACATGAATATATTCGGCTAAAAATGATGTGTATATCTTTGGTGTGCTTCTGCTAGAACTATTACAGATTTCAAAGCAGTATATGAAGAGACACCTCTGGTAGAATGGACTCAAAAATATTGTAAACTATTACAAGTTTAAAAGCAGCACATGAATATACACCTCGGGCAGAATGGACTCAAACATATCGTTTCACTTAAGCCATAATAAGATGCCTGACCAAAATATGAAATTAACATGATGGAACTACATATTATGATCAAAGTTGATAATTTATGCTTACGGGGCATGAGTGAAGAGGTACGAGACTTTAGTGAAGATCATGGTATCACACGCTAACTCATGTACACAAGCTGCTCTTTCTTTGGCCGATACTCCTTGTCGATTTGTTGTGGCATATATTCATGACTCGACTGCACCTTAAACGTTATACTAGGCTCTGCAAACAACAACCTAGAACTCTTTCACACCTATTCGGTACTTCGGACATTTTGATGTCGTATGCCGATCGTCTGGCCACAAATATGACTTGTTCCTCCTCAAACAGTACACATAACTCATGCAATGTTTCGTACAGGAAATGACTGTTTTCACACTTAATCTTTCATACTGGAAATGACAACTCTCGAACATGTGCGCTCAACCTTACTTACAAGAAATTACAGCTCATATCTTGGCCTCTGATACCAAATGAATTAGAGTCGGTTACATGAATTAAACAATAATTTTTCTAGAAATTGTTGCCCCAATCAGATTTTTCCTTTCAAATATGTGAAGCTGAGGCGGTGTGATCGTAGGTAGTGGTGTCTCTCATAAATTGAACAAGCCATGGCGGTGTGCTGTGAGGTGGAGAAGGATTATGGCGATGGTGGAAGATGGAACACTGTGATATAATTACTCTTACAAAACTTTCCTTCAAAGTGACAATATTCTCATCATAAAGAAGCACAAACCTGTTGACATGAAAACTGTACTGGATGGGCAAGGAAAATTTTGTAAGATTTATGCTATCTCCACATTAGCTATTCGTTTTCCTCATACTCCTTTTTTTTAAAATTGTAGTTCCCAAAGCTTAACATCTCTTTATGAAAGTGAAACATTCCTGACAGGGACTACCATTATATAGAGCTCTAGTTAACCATGTGTTCTTACAATGTTCTTGATATCTTGAATTTGAGTTGGAGGGACTCTTGTCATGTAATGCTTTATATTTTAAAATTATGTAATATTTAAATATTTTAAACTTTTGTTTGATTAGTCTTGATAGCAAATTCTCACAACCATCTTTGGATTTCAGGTATTCCCAAAACATGCAGTTAAATAAGCCATGGTTTTTAGGTAATATACTATTATAAATTGATTAAAAATTATTTCTTCTCAAAATATAGCCAGCCTAGATCCATCTTAATTCTGGATCTATCAAGCGCTGAGAGGGATCAAATCTCTCGAGGTGCAAATATCTTTTTTGAATGCAAAACTTGAGGAAAGGTTTGCACCTCGAGAGATTTGATCCCTCTCAACGCTTGATAGATCGGGAATTAAGATGGATCTAGGTTGGTTTTAGTTGTGTGCTGCCAAGGAACACTTCGTGAAGATATGATTAATCTTATCAATAATATGTAAATATATCAAATATTAATATAATCATTTTAAATATGCTAAATATTTCTAAGATTAACTTGGTCATTTTAATTTTAAATTTTCTTAGTTACCTCAGTATGATCAATATTGTTAAAAACTATAATGATGAAAAATCATGCAATAATTTTTTTGAATGCAGAGTGACAATAATAGTGTTGAAAGATAAGAAATGTGAATAATAAGAATGTACTCATGTTACAAATAGTCTTCATTGTGATCAATCTCAAACTATTTTATTCTATTATTCTTATTGCCACCCTTGTTAGTTTTGTTATCTTTTCATATCGATTATATGAAAAAGAAAATTTAAATCATAAAACATTTAAGTCTTTAGCTCGAGCTATTATAGTAAACATGATACCTTGTCTCTCTTTGTCTCCAATATTAATAGGTTAAACTACTATAAGACAAAAATCAATGTACATTGTCAATAACTTTTTGTGCTTACACTAAAATCAATGCATATTATCCAATCACTTTAAAATTAATTTATCGTCATATATCCAATTACATCAAATCATAAATGAACATATACATTGAAATCAATGAATTTAATGCAAGCAATCGAATAATATTAGAAAATAACTTCTACATTGCATCTAATCCAAGCAATCAAATAAGATTAGAAAGCAACATCTACACTGAAATCAATGCATTTACTCAAAGCAATCAAATAGGATTAGAAATTTCCATCTACACTAAAATCGATGCATTTAATGCAAACAATCAAATAGGATTAGAAATAATATACATTTAAATCAATGCATCTAGTGCAAGCAATCAAATATAATTATAAATTGATGTCTAAATTGAAAACAACACATCCAGTGAAAGCAATCAAATAGTATTAGAAATCACCACCTACACTAAAATCAATGCATCTAGTGCAAGTAATCAAATATCATTAGAAATAAATATCTACACTAAAATCGATGCATCTAATGAAAATAATCAAATAGGATTATAAATCACCATCTCCACTTAAATCAATCCATCTAGTGCAAGAAATATTCTTCCCTCTCTCCACCTTCCATCCATATCTATATCCCCCTCCATCTCTTATTTTTTGTCTCTCTATCTCAGCCCCCTAAACACACATGCTCTCGCACTCCATATATATCATTCTCTTTGTCAATCACACCCTCTCCCCATCTCTCTCTTCTTCCCCCTCTTCACCTTCCATCTATATCTCTATCTTCCCCTTCTCTCCCTCTCCCCCGATAATATCTCTCTTTCATCCTTTTGTTCTCTCTCCCTCTCTCTCCATCTTCCTTATCAATCACACTCTCTCTCTAGAAAACAATATCTACACTAAAATCAATGCATTTACTCAAAGAAATCAAATAGGATTATAAATCGCCATCTACACTGAAATCAATGCATTTAGTGAAAAAAATCAAATAGGATTAGAAATCATCTACATTGAAATCAATTCATCTAGTGCAAGTAATCAAATATAATTATAAATTGACATCTAAATTGAAATCATCACATTCAATGCAAGCAATCAAAATGTATTAGGAATCACCACCTACACTGATATCAATGCATCTAGTGCAAGTAATCAAATATCATTAGAAATAAATATCTACACTAAATTCGATGCATCTAGTGCAAATAATCAAATAGGATTAGAAATCACCATCTCCCCTTATATCAATCCATCTAGTGCGAGAAATATTCCTCCCTCTCTCCACCCTCCATCCATGGACCATATCTATATCCCCCTCCATATATTATTTTTTGTCTCTCTATCTCACCCCCTAGACACACACACTCTCGCATTCCATATATATCAATCTCTTTGTCAATCACCCCCTCTCCCCATCTCTCTCTTCTTCCCTCTCTTCACCTTCCATCTATATCTATATCTTCCCCTTCTCTCCCTCTCCCCTGCTAATATCTCTCTTTCCTCCTCTTTTCGTCTCTCCCTCTCTCTCCAGCTTCCTTATCACTCACACTCTCTCTCTAGAAACCAACATCTACACTAAAATCAATGCATTTACTCAAGGAAATCAAATAGGATTAGAAATTGTCATCTACACTGAAATCAATGCATTTAGTGCAAATAATCAAATAGGGTTATAAATCATCTACATTGAAATCAATTCATCTAGTGAAAGTAATCAAATATAATTATAAATCGACATCTAAATTGAAATCAACACATTCAGTGCAAGAAATCAAATTGTATTAGAAATCACCACCTATACTAAAATCAATGCATCTAATGCAAGTAATCAAATATCATTAGAAATAAATATATACACTAAAATCGATGCATATTGTGCAAATAATAAAATAGGATTATAAATCACCATCTCCACTTATATCATCCATCTAGTGTGAGAAATATTCTACCCTCTCTCCACCCTCCATCCATATTTGTATCCCCCTCCATCTCTTCTTTTATGTCTCTCTATCTCACCCCCTAAACACACACGCTCTCGCACTCCATCTATCAATCCCCTCCTCACCCCATCTCTCTCTTCTTCCTTCTCTTCACCTTCCATCTATATCTCTATCTTCCCCTTCACTCCCTCTCCCCTGTTAATATCTCCCTTTCCTCCTTTTTCCCTCTCTCCCTCTCTCTCCATCTTCCTTATCACTCTCTCTCTCTCTCTCTCTCTCTCTCTCTCTCTCTCTCTCCACCTTTCTCTCTCTATGTATTTCTTCTTACCTCCCTCTCCCTCCCCCTCCAAGTCCATCTCTCTTTTCCTTCCTCTCTCCACTCTCTCACATCCTCTCTCTTCCTTCCTATTTTTCCCTTTCTCTCCCATCTCTCTCTCCCTCTCTCTATTTCTTCACCCACCAACTATGTTATTATATCCCTCCCTATCTCCTTATATCTCATTCTCCCCCCTCTCATATCCATCCCTCCTTATTTGTCTCTTTATCTCAGCCCCAAACATACATGCTCTCCCTCTGTCTCTCCCTTATCACTCCTTTATATCCACTTCTCATTCTCTATATTTCTTATTTCCTACATCTCTCCCCCTCCAACTCCATATCTCCATAAATCCCTCTCTCTCTCACTCTCTCTCTCTCTCTCTCTCTTTCTCTTCCCTCCAGTACTCTCTCTTTCCCTATCAGTCTCCTCCTCTATCTCATCCCTCCTCTATATCCCTTTGTCTCCTACCTCCCTCTCTCTTTTCCCTCCAATCCACTCTCTTCCCCCATATCTCTCTCTCTCTCTCTCTCTCTCTCTCTCTCTCTCTCTCTCTCGCTTCCCACATCTCTCTTTCTTTCTCTCTCTCTCTCTTTCCGCCCCTTTGCGACATCTACATTTACTGTTAACTAATTGGTTAATTAGTTGAGTAAATCTTTATTTTTATTTCTTAATAAAAAAAATACTAAGACAATTGTTATGTGGATGGAAAGAATATTTTTCCATCTTGTTATCTTGAAATAAAAGATATTTAAATCAAGAATAAAATTAAAAAAATAATAAGGGCTGATAATGATGCTTATTCCAAGAACTGGAAACTGGTTGGGCAGTTGAAGCAGTTACCCATTCCTCTCAAGATAAAAGAGTGATTCCAAGAGGAAGTGGGGGCTTTTGTGGATAGATAGACAAAAGAGAGAGAATTTACTAAGCTGGAGCACCAGTGGAATTATACTCTAAAATTTTGAAGATTTTGGCTTAACTAGACCACGGGTCCTGAGGTTATAGTAGAATTGTGTCTACTGCCAACTTCAGCTTTCTAGTGGTAGCATGATGGAAGAGCTGGATTTTATTTCCACTCTTAAGGTTGGGAGGAACATCAACCAGAAAATTGCATTTCACAGATAAGTATTCAATATATTATTATTTTAATACAAAGGTAATTAACTGATAAAAATGCAGATAGATTCAAAGTGAAATAATTGATGAGCTTAATCTTGAAATGGAGATTATATTTCTTCTGTGATAATTATTTCATATTATGATAAAGTTGTTACTCTCTAAATTTTTAGTATGTAGAATAAGACTTGAAATTTTTTGTTCTGTTATAATATGTTTGACTGTTGAAGAATCATGACAATCAATATATCCTAACAGTCGAAATCGAACTGTTAATTCTGGGTAATAGAGGGAAACCCATAATACCTTGTTCGAACCCTGTCTAACTATACACAGAACAATTTTGGTGGTCCGGTCACCATAAATCTATGAAAATAACAACCATACTAACAATAATTATCTGAGTAATACTTTAACAGAAAACTGGGTATGTTCAAAGGAGCAAAATATTTTGTACTCTTAAAATAAATAGAGAGAACCAGAATTCTTAGAATTTCCTAATATAGGTTAACATAAAGCAACATTAAATGTATGCCGAATAGAACATCAAGATTTTCCAATTTCTAGTAAAAGAACTCAATTTCTCAAAAATTATGAATAAAGATAAGGGTGTGAAATTCTTCCTTGTATCTAGTTATCTTACAATTATCGCATTGATAAAGAAATTTTTCAAATAACATATACTATAGGAGTATTATACCAAATCAAATTCTTCTTTAAACAAACTGGTCAATAACAATACAACTACCACATGCAAATGCTGAGAGTATAGAAAACTGACAATTAAATCAAGAACATCATCTCAGAAAGATGGAACCCAAACCAAAACTAAAAGTAGCAAAGATTTCGTTTATAGTTATTATATCATACAGGGGATTTGCCAAATGCTTATAAACAATATTATGGGTTAAACCCAAATGAAAAAATGATCAACCATATCAATTAACCATTTTAGAGCAATATTTCAAAAGGGAAAAATCCCTAAACAAAATATGTTACAAACTCCCATCGGAACCAAGATTACAATGTTCTTTTATATACATTTCTCAAATGAGTTTCTTATAGAAATAGTAAATAAATTCTCCGACTAAATCCCGGTGGACTTCAAGTATGATTCTTAAGCATTGCGAGTAGACGTACCAAGACATACCAGCTAGTAAAGCCTCATATCACACCTAGAGAAATCGTGGGGGTAAGATGGAAGCCAGAGTTACCATCGAAATCAATAGAGAAGAAGTTTCCTAGCGATTTAAAGACAATACCGGCAATTTCATCTGTCAAGCGAAGTAAGTATCTATCATAAAAACCTTAAGGGTTTCATATTAAAACCAGTCGATAAACATTATATAGAGATGGAATGTAGTTACCTGAGAAATCTCTGAAGGGTTTTCCAAGAGCATCTCCTTCTTATCTACGGGAAAAAAGTGAAGTTTGTAACCATAGCAACAAATATAACGAAAACAAACTCGCTATCTGAGTAACCGGACTTATGGTATCAATGGTGAGACAGAAACATTTAATACTTTTTTCAAAACTAGTAGGTAGCAGAGAAGGAGAAACATGACTAAAAAATCATAACCTATCTAGAATAAAAGCAACGCTTACCTCTACTGCTGAAACTAAGTTTTGCACCCCGTCGTTTTGCTTTATAAGCCTTCATGAAATCGAGGTTACAGAGCTCGGCGAGTGACAAACTCAGATTTACGGAGGAAAAGAATGAAAAGAAACAACAATGCTAAGAGAAAATCCCGGAATGGTGGTAAAACAAATATTAACTCCGACTCAATATTCAATGACTCGATTCACCCAAATCAAACCAATGGCTCAAATCAACAAAGGATGCATCGGGTACTCCTTGGAAGCCTTGGGATGGTTACAGCTGTAGGAGGAGATCATAGTTCGGATCAAGTATTAATGGCCACCAGTACCATAACCTTGACACCATTAAAATATGAGTTGACATGTGTAAGCGACACCATCGCTATTTCATATCGGGAAGCAAGATTGATAAATAGAGATTTTATATAGCTGACTTGGTAAGTTTTAAACCATGTTCAGAGTTTCTATATTTAAACCTGAAATTTTGTATGTCTTTTTTATAAATGAGTATATTGTAAAACTATATTAATAGTACTTTATAGTTGTGTAAATATTCAAACATGGGAGTTAGAAATAACTCTAGTGTAAAGTTAAAATAAATTAAAAAAAAAAAAAATTACTATGTTTTAATGTATGTGACAAGTGGTATCAGAGTGGCGTTTAAATGTTAGGACCTTAAGGGTCAAACTAACGGTGAAGCTGTGTGTAAATGATGCACAGAGGAATAATTTATAAATCTAGCAGGAACATAATGAGAAGAGGAAACTCATTGCAGCCCCCTCAAGACACTAGAGAACCCTAAGAACAACCAATAATGAATCCAAAAATATGGGTCCAGTTAAGTGTCGAGCCGCGGCAGAGAACAAGTAGGTTGTTAGAAGAACAACAACACCAGACCAGCTTCCTGTTAAACATTGTTCAACAGCTGCAGGAGGAAATGGTGCACGTTTGGAAAGATAATGAGTGATTACTACAAGACCAGGAAAATATATTAAAGAGTTTATCAAATAAACAAAACCAGGAGGTGGAACATCCTGGTATTGATAGAGATTTTCAAGAAGAAAATGAGCAACAAATAAGAAATAACACTACAGAAAGAGTGGAAGGAAGTCCCTCTCAGCAGAGTAAGAATCAAAATTTTAATGAGGCGGAATCTGGTAACTTATCAGATCCACAAGAAGTTAAAAGACAAAAGGTAGAACTTCAAGGAGAATTTTGTAAAATAAAACCACCAACGTTTGATGGTGAAGCTGAGGAGGTGGCAAAGGCATGGTTAATAAATATGAATAAGTATTTTCAGGTGTATGAATATCATAGTAACCTGAAAGCCAAATTAGTAATATACCAATTAAGAGAGAAAGCCACTCTATGGTGGGAGGAGGTTAAAAATATACATAGTATTGAAGAACAAGATGTCACCTGGGAATCATTCCAGCAATACTTCAAGGATAAGTACCCGACTGAAAGATTTTATGACGAGAAAGCTAAAGAATTCAATGATCTAAAGCTGGGACAGATGACCATGGATGATTATGTTACTAAGTTTACCTCCTTATTACACTAGGTTTCGTACCTTCGAGAGGAGAAGGCTAAAGTGCATAGGTTTCTAAGCAGTTTGCCAACACACATGAAAGAAAGAATTGAATTTGTAAATCCTCAGACTATGGATGAAGTCATTCATAAAGCTCAAATGTGCTATCAACAGTCTAAGGCGAAAGGGGAGGTTATCAAGACTTGGCAGCCAAAGAAAGGAAAAAAAAGTAACTCAGCTTTCAAGGGTGTTAAGAGTGGCAAGTTTAAGAATTCTGCACGAAATATTGGTAGCAAGAAGTTTGGAAAAAATCATCAAAGCACTAGATGGATAGCAGAAAACAAACCCATAGAAGCATCCAGCAAGCCTGATCAAGGGCAAGCGACCAAGCCACCTTTAGAATGTTGGGGTTGTGGTGAAGCACATTACTAGAAGAACTGCCCACAGCGAACAAGAAATGATGCTGTAGAAAATTTGCAGGAAGCTTCTACTATGGGTTATGTAGCATGAAACATTCCCCATATTAATGCGACATTGGAGGACATGCAAGCAGATTATCAGCCCACAATGATTGAGCTGGAAGGTAAAATACTAACTCAGCCTGTTTCGATTTTAGTAGATCCAGGCACAAGCCTGAGCTATATTAGTTCCATGGTAATAGAGTTGTGTAAAATGAAAGATCATAAATTTAAAAATTCTTGGCTAGTACAGCTAGCCACAGGGGCAAGGCATAAGGTGACTGCTAAAATCCCCAACTGTATATTAGAAATTTCTAATCAGCAGTTGCAAGTAGATCTAATTATTTTACCATTATGATCATACGATGTATTATTGGGCATGGACTGGTTGGAAAAGCATTGGACCCTAGTAGACTATAAGGAGAAGGTTATTTATTATAGAATGCATGATGGAACCTGGAAGTAAATCCAAGGAATCAACAAACCATTACAGTTACGTCGAATAACGACATCCCAATTAAATAAATGTATAAGGAAGGGATGCTAGTTATATGCTATTCAGGTTGGATATAAAGATTCTAAGGAGAAATCGCTTACGGTGGAAAATATACCAGTAGTGCAAGAATTTATGGATGTCTTTCCAGAAAATATTCTTGGTTTACCACCAAAGAGGGACATTGATTTTACTATAGATTTAATGCCTTGGGCTTCTCTTGTGTCAAGGGCTCCTTATAGAATGAGTGTGTCGGAATTAATAGAGTTGAAGATGCAGTTACAGGAACTACTGGATAAGGGTTGTATATGCCCAAGTGTGTCACCTTGGGGAGCAGCTGTTCTGTTCATAAAAAAGAAAGATGGGACCATGCTAATGTGCATGGATTAGAGGCAACTTAACAAATTAACAATAAAAAATAAGTACCCTTTGCCAAGAATTGATGATCTATTCGATCAGGTAAAAGGGGCCACGGTGTTTTCCAAAATAGATTTGAGATCGGGCTATCACCATATTAGAATCAAGGAGGAAGATATTTCCAAGACAACATTTTGTACAAGGTATGGTCACTATGAATTTGTGGTGTTACCCTTTGGGTTAACAAATGCACCAGCAACCTTCATGAGGTTAATGCATGGGGTCTTCCATCCTTAATTTGATAACTTTGTGCTTATCTTTATAGATGATATGTTGATCTATTCCAAGAACCAGGAAGAGCACAAAGAACATTTGAATATTGTGTTAGACTTACTAAGAAAACATCGGCTGTACGCAAAAGTCAGTAAGTGCCATTTCTTTAAATCAGAAATTTAGTATTTGGGGCACGTTATTTCCACTGAGGGAATTGTGGTGGATCGTGAAAAGATTAAAATAGTAATGGAATGGCAAGGACCCAAGAATTTAGAAGATATTAGATCTTTCATGGGGTTAGCTGGGTACTACCGAAGGTTTATTGAAGGATTTTCGAGAATTTCTTTCCCTATTACTTCCTTACAGAAGAAAGGAAAAGTTTTTAAATGGACCATGGAATTCCAAAGTAGTTTTGAAAGATTAAAACAACTTTTGACTACAACTCCTGTGCTAAGGGTAGTTGATCCCAGCAAGGAATTCAAAGTATGTATGGATGCAAGTAAAGAAGGTGTTGGGGCAGTCCTATCTCAAGAAGGCAAGGTGATAGCTTATGAGTCTAGAAAGTTGAAGGAACACGAGCAGAGGTATTCTGCATATGATTTGGAATTGACAGCAGTAGTTCATGCATTCCAGGTGTGGAGACACTACTTGTTGGGCAAATAGTTTGTATTAAAAAAATATCATAGCAGTTTCACGAGTTACTTCAAACAAGCAGATCTGAACTCAAGACAAGCAAGATGGAACACTTTCCTAAGTGATTTTGACATGGATATTCAGCATATCAAAAGAAAAGAAAACCGAGTAGCGGATGCTTTAAGCAGGAAACTATATAGTATATATGAGCTATACTAAAATCAACTGGAAAATAAATTTTCAGAGCAAGTAATGAAATAAGCACAAAAATATCCTGAGTATCAGTTTTTGTGCAAGAAAAGGGAAGAAAGAAAAAAGCATGGAGGCACATCTGAGTATGGAATAAATGAAGACCAAATGCTAACCTTTAAAGGTAAAGTATATGTGCCTAATCAATTAGAACTAAAAGAACTGATAATGAATGAATATCATCACATCAACTATGCAAGTCATTTGGGTTACTAAAAGATGTTGACCGCAATCAGAAAGGTATTTTTCTGGCCTGGTATGCGTAAGAATATCGCTGAATATTTAAGTATGTGTTTTGAATGTCAGCAAGTGAAGGTAGAGCATCGACACCCTGCAGGATTGTTGCAACCCTTACCTATACCTGAATGGAAATGGAAGGTCATATCTCTAGACTTCATCACAGGCTTACCAAGAACAAAAAGACAGAATGATTCTATAATAGTTGTGGTGGACAGATTAAGTAAATATGCACATTTTATACCCGTACATTCTACTTACAAGACTGTACAAATAGCTGAAATTTTCATGAAGGAAATTTTTAGATTACATGGCATTCCAAAGACTGTCATATCAGATCGAGATGTTAAGTTTACTTCTGCTTTTTGGAAAACCTTGTTTTCAAGATTGGGAACGAAGATAAATTTCAGTACTGCTTATCACCCCCAGACCGATGGTCAAACGAAGAGACTGAAACAAGTGTTGGAGGACATGCTACACATGTATGTGATGAAGCATCCAACTATGTGGGAAGATTACATGTACCTTGTTGAATTTTCTTACAACAATGGGTATCAGGAATCACTGAAAATGAGTCCTTTCGAGGCCTTGTATGGGAGGTAGTGTTGCACACCCATAAATTGGAGTAGCCCAGAGACAAAGCTAATGTTGGGACTTGAAATGCTTGTGGAAATGGAAGCAGAGGTGAGGAAAATAAGACAAAACCTAAAGCCTGCATAAGATCAATAGAAGGCCTATGCTAATAAGAAGATATCTTATCGTGAGTTCGCAATCGGAGATCTTGTGTACGTAAGGATCAAGCCGAAAAGAAGTACCTTAAGTGGGCCTCTTGTGCCAATTTGGCTCCCATATTTTGTGGACCCTTTGAGATTTTACAGAGGGTAGGACCTATAGCCTATCGGATAGCATTACCCAGCCACATAAGATTACACAATGTGTTTCATGTGTCTCTATTGAAGCATTATGTACATGACTCGAAGCATGTAATTGATTGGCAGCATATAGAGATAGAACCGGATGGAGAACTCCTGGTTGAGCCACAACGCATACTTGACCAACAGGAAATAATGCTCCGAAAGCAAGTTATCACCCAGGTGAAAGTGAAATGGAAGCACTTCAGCCTAGATGAAGCTACTTGGGATGATGAAGGGTTCACACGAAAGGCTTACCCAAAAAAAATTTCAAGCTAATATGAAACATTGAGGATGGTGTTATTTCCAGGGGGGGAGGTTGTGACAACTACATTTACTATTATCTAATTGGTTGATTAGTTTAGTAAATATTTATTTTTATTGTTAATAAAAAAAATACTAAGACAATTGTTATGTGGATGGAAAGACTATTTTTCCATCTTTTTATCTTGAAATAAAGGAAATTTAAATCCAGAAGAAAAGTAAAAAAATAATAAGGGTTGAAAATGATGCTTATTCCAAGAACTAGAAAATTTGTTGGGTATTTGAAGCAGTTACCCATTCCTCTCAGGATAAAAGAGTGGCTGCAAAAGGAAGTTGGGAGTTCTATGGATAGATAGACAAAAGAGAGAGAATTTTCTAAGCTGGAGCACCAGTGGAAATGTACTGTGAAATTTTAAAGATTCTGGTTTAACTGGACCATGGGTCCTGAGGTTGTAGCAGAATTGTGTCTACTACCAACTTCAGCTTTCCAGTGGAAGCACAAGGGAAGAGTTGGACGTTATTGCCGGTCTTTAGTTTGGGAGGAAAATTAGCCAAACAATTATATTTCATAGATAAGTATTCAATATATTATGATTTGAATACGAAGGTAATTAACTGATAAAAATGAAGATAGATTCAAAGTGAAATAACTGATGAGATTAATCCTGAAATGGAGATTATATTTTTTCTGTGATAATTATTTCTTATTATGATCAAGTTGTTACCCTATAAATTTTTAGTATGTAGAAGAAGACTTGAAATTTTCTGTTCTGTTATAATATGTTTAACTGCTGAAGAATCATGACAATCAATATATCCTAACAATCGAAATCGAACTGTTAATTTTGCGTATTAGAGGGAAACCCAGAATACCTCATTCGAACCCTGTCTAAATATACAAAGAATAGTTTTGGTGGTCTGGTCACCATAAATCTATGAAAAGAACAACCATACTAACAATAATTATCTGTGTAATACTTTAACAGAAAATTGAGTATGTTCAAAGGCATAAAATATTTTGTACTCTTAAAGAAAATAGAGAGAACTAGAATCTGATAATTTCCTAATATAGGTTAACAGAAAACAACAGTCAATGTATGCCGAACAGAACATCAAGATTTTCCAATTGCTAGTAAAAGAACTTAATTTCTCAGAAATTCTTAATAAAGATAATGGTGCAGAATTCTTCCTCGTGTCTTGCTATCTTATAATTATCACAATGATAAAGAAAGTTTGAAAATAAAATATACTACAAGAGTATTATACCAAATAGAAGTCTGCTATAAAAAAACTGGTTAATAACACTACAACTACCACATGAAAATGCTGAGAGTATAGAAAACTGACAATTAAATCAAGAGCATCATCTCAGAAAGATGGAACCCAAACCAGAACTGAAAATAGCAAATATTTCATTTACAGTTCTTATATCATACAGGGCCTTTTCCAAATGCTTATAAACAGTATTATGGGCTAAACCCAAATGCAAAACTTATCAACCATATCAATTAACCATTGTAGAGCAATATTTCAAAAGGGAAAAATCGCTAAACAAAATCTATTACAAACACCCGTTAGAACCAAAATTACACCATTCTTTTATATACATTTCTCAAATGAGTTTCGTATAGAAATAGTAAATGAATTCTCCGACTAAATCCTGCGGACTTCAAGTCCGATTCTGAAGCATTGCCAGCAAACATACCAAGACATACCGGCTAGTAAAGCCTCAGATCATACTTAGAGAAATCGTGGGGTTAAGATGGAAGCCAGAGTTACCAGCGAAATTAACAAAGAAGAAGTTGTCTCGCGATTTAAAGATCATACCTGCAATTTCAACTGTCAATCGAACATAAGTATCTATCATAAAAGCCTTAAGGGTTTCATATTAAAACGAGTCGATAAACATTATATAGAGACAAAATGTAGTTACCTGAGAAATTTTCAAAGGGTTTGTCAAGAGCATCTCCTTATTATCTACGGGCAAACAGTGAAGTTTGTAAGCATAGCAACAAATCTAATGAAAATGAACTCGCTATCTGAGTAACCGGGCTTCTGGTCTCAACGGCAAGACGGAAACATTTAGACTTTTATCAAAACCAGTAGCTAGCAGAGAAGGAGAAACACGACTGAAAAATCATAACCTATCTAGATTAAAAGCAACGCTTACCTCTGCTGCTGAAACTAAGTTCCGCACCTCGTCGTTTTTCTTTATAAACCTTCATGAAATTGAGGATACAGAGCTCAGCGAGGGACAAACTCAGAGTTGGAGAGGAAAATAATGAAAAGAAATAGTAGTGCTTGTTGGGAAAAATACTGAGAGGGGGGGGGGGGGGTGAATCAGTATTTAGTGCTGACTGAAAACTTTTTAACTTTTTCTTGCTTTTAAACCCATACGCTACTTTAATGAACACAACTCGCGTATACACGCGGATATCCTTAATTAAACTCGCGTATGCTCAGAGATCTAAATATGCATTTAATTCTTAAGTTAGATCATTGCATCATTCATTAATCATATGTTTAGTAAGTAGTAAACAGGTGCAGTAAGAATAGAATAAATCACCACACATAAGAAACACACATGAACACTAGGATTTAAGGTGGAAACCCAAATCGGGAGAAAACCACTGCTGCCATCGTCTCAGTCTTCAATATTTATTATATAAAGAAAACTTCTTACAATCATGTACTGGCGCAGACTCATACCAGCATGCAGGCACCCACCTGCAGAAGGCTACAACCTTCTCTCGTTTACCAGCCTCTCCTGGAAGGGAGCTTCTACCCCCTTACTGAAGGCTTCAACCCTCATCACTACTGCTGGCCACGTTTCATCAATTTTCAAACTGGATAAAACAGCTTCAACACAACCTTTCACTTCTCAACAAATATACTTCGCCCAATGCTTCAAACAGAATAGTGATACCACTGTAACCAGAATATCAGAGATAACCCAGACTTCAGAATAGATATGCAGAAACACATTCAACCTTGAGAAATCATTATTTCAGATACCATATGCACTTTTATTTAGTCAGACCCAGGTATACACGTACTTTTCATGAAACGAACCCGCGTATACATCTGTGCATTTTTTAGAAAACCCTAACTATCCATATGCGCTTTTATTGAATTAGATCCGTGTATACACGCACTTTTCTTGAAATGAACCTGCGTATAGATCTATAAAAGATAAACTTTGCAGAGCAGATCAGATCTATGAACTTACCCAGATTTCTTCAATTTCTTCATTAGATTTGTGCCAGGTCTTCATCACTTCTTTTCAGATCATCCTAGAGATTCATCATTTCTAGATCTTCATCATATTCATAGGTGCAGCATAGATTCAGATCTATCAATTAAGAACAAAGTTGAACCATGCAGATATACTTCAGAGTGAAGTATTCATTAAAGCCTAGACACTTGCCCTTACCTCTTGCACTATGATTTTCTTCTCCTTAAATAGATTTGGCCTTTATCAATACCATGATTCAAAACCACTCAACCGCGGATGGTATTCCTGGACGGGATCAATTAGATAATCAAGCGCTCAATACTTTGGGCCAATACCATGGTAATAACCCCTAGTTTTATAAAAATAGAGCGCAAATTGTCATACGTGACTTGGAACATTCATTTCCGTGTACATACGTGACTTCTTCTTAACAAAACCGCATATGCCTTGTGACATACCTTGTTCAACATTATTCTGGCACTTTCTGAGCTACTTCTGAACTGATCTGTAGATACATCAGATTTACATCATTAACAACTTCATTAGACAGGTTCCATCAAAGTCAACACACTGTATCACAATGCCAACATTCTCCCCCTTAACTCATCAAGTAGGTTGTCATCAAATTTATCAAGTAGGTTGCCATCAAGGACAACACATGCCAACAATCTCCCCCTTTTGACTTGATGGAAACCATAATGGTGTTTGATCACCAAGATACATTGATTATAACTATTATGCAAACACGATGATACTCTCACCCTATTCAAACATCATGTTACTCTCCCCCTTTGACATCAAGGGCAAAGGGCGGATGAAGGCCAAAACAAGGTTTTTCTTCTCTTGTAGAAAGAAGAGCTTTGTAGATCTGATGCGCACTGAAGTTACCATGCTCCCCCTGAGTTCATGCTGAAAACATATTTTTCCATGAAGTACATGACTCTATGACCTTTCCTATCACCAAGGACTCATACTTACATCAATGAGCCAACCAAGTGGATTTACATATGTGACTAAAGTACCCAACCAAGTGGGTTTACACATTTTGACTCAACTACCCAACCAAGTGGGTTTACAAATTTGAACAAGTCCTTACATGAATTAATATTACAATTTTACATCATAGGTCTCATCATGACCTTTTCATCAAATTACAAATATGAATTTTTATAATCAAGACCAAGGAATCTCAAACATGAGATCAGATCATAGCAAATCAAGAGAATGCCAACAATGCATCCTTTCCATATGACCAATGCTCCCCCTTAGCTTGTGCATCCTGAACACTTTCAACAGCAAATCATCAAGGAAAATTTACCCAATATCAGAGAATGAAAAGAAATATAACAGTTGAAACACCATCAGAGATACTATACAGCATCAGAGATACCAAACAGTACTGCAGTTGTGCTGAAGAATGCTGACCCCAAGTAAAAATTGTCAGCAACTAACCATACGCGGTTTTATTTGTATAAACTCGCGTATATACGTGATTGTCTTTCAGGAAACCCGCGTATCCAATTTAATCTTCTGAATTTAAGAAGTTCTGATTTTCTGCATGGCAGAGACTACTCCCAGTTTCTGTCTAAGATATTTGAATGCTTCCCTGGGCAGAGGATTGGTAAATATATCAGCAATTTGTTCTTTGGGGGGAACATACTCCAACTTCACCTTTTGTTCAAGTACTTGTTCATGTAAGAAGTGATACTTGATGGGAATGTGCTTGGTCTTGGAATGCATAACAGGATTCTTTGAAATACTGATGGCACTTGTATTATCACACATAATGGAGATAGGAGGTGAACATTTGATTTGAAAGTCTTGTAAGGTTTGCATCATCCAAAGAAGTTGAGTGCAACATGATGTGACAGCCACATATTCTTCTTCTGCTGTAGATAAGGCAATATTGTTTTGCTTCTTGCTGAACCAAGACACCAACCGGGGCCCCATATAGAATGCACCACCACCAGTGCTTTTCCGATCATCAACATTTCCAGCCCAATCTGCATCAGTGTAAGCATGAAGAGTGAGATCAGCATTCTTTGGATACCATAGTCCAAAGTCTTGATTTCCTTGTAGATATTTGAATATTCTTTTGACAGCCTAAAGGTGAGACTCTTTTGGATTAGCTTGGAATCGTCCAACAATCCCAACTGCATGCATAATTTCTGGTCTAGTCCCAATGAGATAAAGTAGACTTCCTATCATAGATCTCTATTCTAGTTGATTCACTGTGGGAGAATCATCATGAAAACTGAGATTACATCCGGTTATCATTGGTGTACTTACAGGTTTGCATTCTTCCATGCCATACTTCTTCAGAATTTTCTTAAGGTATTTTTCTTGTGATAAGAATATGCCATCTATATTTTGATGCACTTGTAAGCCAAGAAATAATGTTAGTTCCCCAAGTAAAGACATTTCAAATTCTTGCTGCATAACAGAAGCAAATTTCTGACTCATAGATTCTTCATTACTTCCAAAAATGATATCATCAACATATAGAACCACAATCAATAGTTTATCATTTTCAATTTTCGTGTATAAGTTGCTATCAGCAGATCCCTTTAAAAATCCTTGTTCATGAAGATATTTGTCAAGACGATAATACCATGCCCTTGGAGCTTGTTTGAGACCATATAGAGCCTTTTTAAGTCTACAAACAAGATTTTCATCATTTCCAAAAATGAAGCCTTCTGGTTGTTCTATATAAACTTCTTCTTCTAGATCACCATTGAGAAATGCATATTTAACATCCATTTGATAAACTTTGATTTTTTTAAAACTTTAAAAAGCAAGAAACATTCTTATGGCTTCAAGTCTAGCTACAGGAGAAAAATTTTCTTCAAATTCTATACCTTCTTGTTGAGTATACCCCTTGCAAACAAGTCTAGCTTTGTTTCTTACAACATCCCCATTCTCATTTAACTTGTTCTTGAATATCCATTTAGTTCCAATGACATTTTTTTTATGAGGTCTTGGTACTAATTCCCAAGTATGATTCTTTTCAATTTGATCAAGCTCTTCATTCATGGCTTGAACCCAACATTCATCTTTTCTAGCTTGATTGACATTGTGTGGTTCAATAGTGGATTGAAATGCCAGATAGGTAGAAGATCTAACAAGAGTCCTTCTTGTTTGTACACCTGATCCCTTATCTCCCAAAATTTGAGAT
Source organism: Pinus albicaulis (assembly GCA_034641835.2). NCBI lineage: Eukaryota > Viridiplantae > Streptophyta > Pinopsida > Pinales > Pinaceae > Pinus > Pinus albicaulis. The sequence goes on along the minus strand of CM076574.1, from coordinate 1,037,432,204 downwards.
TCTGGATGATTCTTTTGAACATATCTGGATGGAGCTTTTTTAGATAAATCATCTTCAGGTTCTTCATTGGGTTCACTATCTATATCATTGCTATTTGATGTAAAAGGAAATAAGTCACCATCGTCTTCATTTGTTGTTTGTTTTTCTTCTTTTGGGGCTACAGGAGACTCATCAATAACAACATAAATACATTCAATAATCTTCCGAAGTCTTTTATTGTAACATTTATATGCTCTACTCGTGGAGGAGTAACCAAGGAGTATTCCTTCATCTGCTCTAGGTTCAAACTTGCCAAGTTTTTCATCATTATTTTTGATAAAGCATTTACTTCCAAAAACTCTAAAATGATTTACAGAGGGAGAATTACCATACCAGAGTTCATATGGAGTTTTGACACTGTTTATACGAATGTGTTCTTTGTTGAGAATGTTTACTGTTGTATGTGCTGCTTCTCCCCAAAATGTGTCAGGTGTTCTAGAATCATCAAGCATAGCTCTAGCCATTTGTTGAATTGTTCTATTCATTCTTTCTGCTACGCCATTTTGTTGTGGAGTTCCAGCTACAGAGAACTGTCTTTTTATGCCATGTTGTTCACAAAATTCAAGGAATTCATTTGAAGTATATTCTCCTCCTCGATTAGATCTAAGACATTTGATTTTTATATCTAACTCATTTTCAACCAGAGCCTTGAAGATCTGAAATTTCTCAAATGCTTCATCTTTGTGTTTAAGAAACCCAATCCAACACATTCTAGAGAAATCATCAATAAATAAGATATAGTATTGTTCACCACGAGGTGACTTTTTCCTCATAGGTTCACATATGTTAGTATGAATGAGTTCAAGAGGCCTAATTGATGATCCTTCCTTGGCATTAAATTGCACTCTGGTCTGCTTGCCGAATTGGCAAGATTTGCATATGATACTTTCAGGTAGAGTAATATTGGGGAGACCACGAACAGCATTAAGTCTTCTTGATTTGTTGATTTGAGAGAAGCTTAGATGCCCCAACCTTCTATGCCATATCCATTTTTCTGAAGATTTACTCAAGTAACATTGTTCTTTGTAGTTCTTCAACACATACAGGTTGCTTGGAGTTATTTTTCGTTTTATAATTGTTTTACCTGTATCAAGATCACGAACCACACATTCTTTTGAACTAGAGACAACTTCAGTTCCTTGATCACACATTTGACTTACACTTAACAGGTTATGCCTTAATCCATCCACATACATGACATCATTAGACTTCACCTTTTCTTTTAGAAACACAGACCCTTTTCCTTTAATTACAGCAGGAGTATCATTTCCAAATGTAACTTCCTTTTCCTTTTCTAGAGCACTATATGCACGAAGTTTGTTTTTGCCACCTGTCATGTGTCTTGAGCATCCACTGTTGTGTAACCAGCTCCAAAAATAGAAGAAAAGAGATATCCACGCCTTAGAAATAAGCCACTTCGAGGGGGCAACCTCCAATACATTACATGAATGAACAATTCTTAGATGATACAAATGAACAAAACCTCCTTCTATATATAGGAGTCCATGGGGCCATAATATAATCCTAGTGGGCCACAATGTAATCCTAGCCGACCTAACAATAATAATGTAAGGGCACAATAATAACAATATGGGGGTTACAGGGGTACAATAATAACAATAAGGGGGGCTACACTAACATAATAAGGGGCTATACTATTAATATAGGGACTTAACATGCCCCTCTCCTTCAAACAAGTGTTGTCCTCAACGCTTGATTATTTCTTGATGCTTCTGTATAAAATTCTCATTCTCCCATGTGAAATCTTCTACAGGAAAGTTCTTCCACTTGCTGAGATACTCTGAAATTGATCGTACTTGTCGAGTTCTTGTTTCTATGACTGCTTCATAACTTATTTCGATGTCATGTTGATCTTCCTGTTGTTTCATTAGATTCTGCACCAAAGTTGGGTTATCCTTTGAGAGTTGGAGAACTTGTTGTTGATGCTCAATGTGATCTTCCATTAATTTATCATCCATATTTTCTATTATTTGATCCTTCAAACCATCCAACTTAGCCTCCATTTCTGCTTTTAAACCATCTATTTCATCTTCAATTGCTCTTCGTAAGATTGAAACTTGTTGCACTTGGTACCATAATTTAGATATCTCATACTGCAACTCTTCCTCTTCATGCGTCATAGTATAGCTTTCCAAAGGCTTAATGGGTGTCGAATTATTTTTAGGGGCCATTTTATAATCCAATACTGATATCTATTCTACAATATTCCCTTGCAATCAATTCAACTTGATTCTTCAAACAAGACTTATGCAATTCGGAAAAAAATACACACCTTTTACTAGCTTGTAGGAGCTCGATATTGAAATTGAATTATCTCTGTAGTTGAAAATCTTTGATATCTGAAATTCAGCCCTGTAGTCGATCTCTGAAGCTTATTTCAAATGCCACAGGTCTGATCTGATTTGGATTCTCCAAGACAAATTTGTGTCCAATCTCCCACAATGACCTAATTCTGGACTGGTTTAGTAGAGCGAACTTGTACGACTTGCCACGTGTCACTGTTTTGTCCTTTGTCTCTGAAATTGATAGCCCAGAAACTTCAGTCTGTGTACTTGCGACCACTTTTTATGGCACTTCAATCCAATGCCCAGAGAGAGAGTTATTGAAGTTTTCCCACGATCACCTCTTTGAGATGCAATTCAGGAGCCTGAAAAAGCACTACCTTCCACAGATCATATCTCCAAAAATATTGCGAACCAAGTTCTGAAATTTTTTGACGAATTTCCTCAGGATTTCAGCTTCGCACCATATGAATTTCAGACTTTGACCCTTCGTAAAAAAAATTTATAGCGCAAATGCCACGATGACCTGTTTATGAGCCTGAACAAATACCTAACTTCCACAGATGATATCTCCTCAAATATTGCGAACCAAGATCTGAAATTTTTAGACAACCTTCCTCAAGATTTCAGCTTCGCACCCTTGAAATTTCAGCTTCTGAAGCTTCGTAGAAAAAAAATTATAGCGAAAATTCCACGATGACCTGTTTGGAGCAGCGAAACCCTAGAATCCCAAAGCTCCGATACCAAATGTTGTGTAACCAGCTCCAAAAATAGAAGAAAAGAGATATGAACGCCTTAGAAATAAGCCACTTCGAGGGGGCAACCTCCAATACATTACATAAATGAACAATTCTTGGATGATACAATTTACAAAACCTCCTTTCTATATATAGGAGTACATGGGGCCATAATGTAATCCTAGTGGGCCACAATGTAATCCTAGCCGACCTAACAATAATAATTTAAGGGCACAATAATAACAATATGGGGGTTACAGTGGTACAATAATAACAATAAGGGGGGCTACACTAACATAATAAGGGGCTACACTATTAATATAGGGGCTTAACATCCACTAGAAATGTACCATTGATTTTCTTCACCTTCTGCAAATAACGCTATGCCACAATTTTCAACCTGTAATTCCTTCTTTTTCCATACTTTGGAACTTGAAGGAAAATTCTCTTTTAGCTGAACTTTGCTCCCGCATTCAGATTCTTCATGCCCAAAGTTATTGCAATAAGCACATTCAACTTCATTTAAAAAAGGAGAAAAGTTGTTATAGGTATTCTTCTCAAATTCAATCCTTTTCTTTCTTGCTTCTCTAGTCATGATGGTTTTATATGGAACACATTGAACAGCTTTATGACCAAAATTGTGACATTAAAAACATTGTCCATTGAAGAAGAAATTTCTGCGATCATGAAATCTTCTACTTGAAATTACCTGTTGATTGGTGTTTCTTTGAGAGATATTCCTATTAGTGTTCTTTGAATTGAGATGATCATGCTTTACCTGTAATGATTCTTTATTCCCTTGCTGAGTGGCAGAATTTTGTAAACTAGTTGTAGCTGCTTTTAGATAATTTGGTGCTGAAGCCTAAGAAGATTCTCCGGTATATCCAAGACCTGTCTTTGTAAGAGGAGAACGTTGTACCTTGATAATCTCATCTAAGGTTTCAGATCCTTTAGCAAATCTAAGATTCAGAGTCTTTACTTTCTCAAAATATTTTCTTAGACTTACCACTTCACATTCTAATTTCTCAATGTGTTTCTTTGCTTCTTCAACCTGCTTTTCCAGAGTCTCTATGGTTATTTTCCTTTCTTCTAAGAGTATTTTAATTTCTTCTAAGTGTATTTTGAGTTGATTTTTTTCTTCAAGAAAATAATTTTCCTCTAAAGCATCCATAAAAGTATCCTTCTCTTCTCTAGATTCAAATGCCATGAGAAGTCTAAGATCTTGTTCACATTCTTCCTCACTATCTGATAACCCATCACTGTCTTCATGAGTATAGTAACTTTTTCTAGTGTTAAACCAACTCTTATTCCTTCTTGCTACTTCCTTCCCTTTTGCAGGTGTTTCCTTTTTAGGACACTTAGCAGCATAATGACCAACTCTTCCACACTCAAAACATTTGAAATGAAGCTTACCTTTGAACCATCCTGTGCCAAGTTGGAGTTTCTTTAAAAAATGTGCCTCGTCTTCTTCTGAGATATATCCTAATCCTTCTACTTTTTGTACTTCTTTCCCTTTTGTAGAAGCTCTAAAGACAGCCTCTTTGACTTCAGATTGTCCTCCTCTTCTCATTTCATATGCGGTTAGTATGCCATGAAGTTGCACCACAGTAAGATTTTGAAGATCCTATTTTTCTTCAAGAGCAGAAAATTTTGACTCAAATTTTGCTATTAGCGATCTTAAAATTTTCTCAACCAAAGTAGATTCGGTTATTGTTTCTCCTAGATTTCTCATATGATTTACAACATCATCAACACGTAGAAAGAAACTGGCAATATTCTCATCACTATGCATTCTTTAATTTTCATATTCCATTCTGAGAGTTTAAAGTTTTGCACTTTTTACCTTTGCATCACCTTCATAACTCAGAATGATTTTTTCCCATATCTCCTTTGCCGTATTCAGCTGCATAACTTTGAAAAATTCAGATTCGGTTAGACTTCCCATTAGAGCATTGACTGCTTTTGCATTTGTTTCATAATTCTTCTTTTCAGTCGCATCTGTTGGTATTGCAACTGGATATTGATATCCCCATTCAACAATGTCCCATACATCTGCTCCCATAGACTGAAGATATGATCTCATCCTTATTTTCCAGAAGATTAAATTGCTTCCATTGAAGAGTGGAGGCTTGATAGATGCTGTTCCATCTTGATTGCTCATCTTGCTTGATCTTCCTTCTAGCGGCTGTAGAAATTTGAATAATAGCTAAATTATTCACCGAGATTATCCTGATTACACACTATTTAAGCTTCATGCATAATACATAACCTCTTCTACAATTGATCATCAATATGCGGAAATAGAAGCAGTCGCATGTGCACATTAAAACATAATCAAGCACACATATCAACACAGTATGTAATGGGGAAAGAAATAGCTGAAACCCCCCAACTATATATATATTATAATGATAGAGAACATGTAACAATACATAGCACAAAGCTCTCACAGCTCTCAACACTATCTCACATGCTACACACAAAACTAGCTCATATCTGAACAAGTCACAGGTTCAAATCTCCTCCACTGTTTTCCTGCCTCTACTGTGCAATCCAAGATGAGAATGAATGAGATCCAAGTTCAAATCCCCTTAGCTTGTACTTCTAAATCCTCATTGGAAATCTCAATCAATGTGTGTGAAAATCTCATGCACAAGTATAGTCACAACTGATAGCCACACTCACCCTTTCACCCACCTCTAACACTAGTCTTCACTGAACTGTCCATGCATTGCAGTTAACTGATGTATTATTTAGTTGAATTATGAGTTAATAATTAGTGAATTAATTAATAATTAATTCACACCACTCATCACTAGTGTATTTATCAGTTAGACTAAATACAACTAGTTCAACTAGGTTAAACAGAACACAACTCCACCAACTGTCTCATCAACTCCACCAAACTCTGCCACATGAGTTCTAACTGAAGTCAACCATGCAATAGCTCAACTAACCCTTAGGAAAAGCATATTTCCTTCTGTCAACTACATGTGCCACATCCAAGCATCAAACTGAAGTGCTTCAAGAGGATAAGATAATGTTTATAGTCTAAATATTATTAAGGGTTAATAATATTTGACTGTTCTATTTTTAGCCTGGCAGTCTAAAAATAGATTCCGCCCAATGTCTAAAAATAGAGTTCCATATATTTTTACCAACTCGACCAATCATCCATAAATAACATCTTGCAACTCATAGACCATGATCCATATGTCTAAAAATAGACATAGTCTAAAAATAGACTTTGCGACAAAAATCACTTGTGTGGCCCCCACCTAGTTTAGGTGATCACTTTCCAACTAGGATCAGGAAAGATGTTTCAGGATGCCTCCTTCATTGTTTCTTGTTGCAATATTCAACACTCCCTCTCAACAAGAAAGGACTGTCTTTGCATGCGACATGCAACTCCATGCATTCGCCCTGCAACCTTCACAAGCGCCATGCAACTCCATGCATCTGCTCTGCAACTCCTCTGAAACTAAATAGGCTCCAAACAACTCAATCAGTCTGATGTACCATGCAAATCCATGCATCTATCATCAAAGTCTTTGACTTCTGCTGGTACCAACTGCACATGTCATCAGGAACCACTGCGATGTTGAACTCTTGCACCCATGCACTCTGCACTTGCTATCAACTCTAATCCGCGCTCCAGTATCCGACACTGTCACTTTGATCTGCCTGCATCAATCCAACTGATCATGCTACTACTACATTGTGGGAACCTCGTAACCAGGTTCATTTCATGAGATGCACACCATCTCCTGAATCCTGTCCAGAAATATCCTCTTGGGATTACTGATGCATGTCGCCCCACCTCTCACCTGGTGGTATAGCTGCATGCACTCCCTCTGCCCATCTGGCACGAAATTTCTCTGCATGAATGGTTTCTTCCACTCCATTATCCTCATCTTGTGGCTGCTCCACATCCCGAGGTTCACTATTACCTACATGCAAAACTTTCTCCCTCTCAAGCATCAATTGCATGTCTTCCTTGCACTTCCCAATAGTAGGAAGCTCCATAGACATCCCATCTACTTCAAGTCTGTAGAGATTATTTTCTCGAATCCCAACCTTCTTGACTTTTCCTGTTTCCTTGTGCCGAAGGAAAACTTTTCCTTCACTGAAGACAACTTCATACCCTTTATCCTCTAACATTGCGACTGAGATCAAATTCTTCTTTAAACCTGGAACATGCACTACATCTTGTAAAAGAATGAGTTTACCTGACTCCCTTTGAAAGGTTATGGTACCAATTCCAGTCGCATTGTATCATCCATTGTCACCCAACTCAACATGCAACTGGATATCTTTCTCCACCAAGTCACTGAAAAGATTGACATCTCCCGTCATGTGAAAGGATGCGCCACTATCAAAATACCACCCCAATCCCAATGCACTAGACACCATGCATGCGATCAATGAGAATTCCAGCTCAAATTGTGAGGCAAGAGCCTCACCAGCTGCAGCTCTAGCAGCCTGCTTGTTCTTCTTCTTCTGTGGACAATTCGTGGTGTAATTTCCATGATCGTGACAGTGAAAGAACTTCACTTTGGACATGTCACGCTCTTTACCATCCGCACCGGATTGAGAAGCATTCTTCTTGCCCTTCCCCTTCCTTGCTTTGGCAGCCAAAGTACAATCCTCTTCATCAGATGCCTTTGATGAAGATCCATCCCTGGTACTCCGCCTTATCTCCTCTTGCATGAGATCCGACCAAAGTCGCTCCCATCCTGGCAATTTCTCCCGAACATTGACAGAGTCCTCATAGGAATTCCAAATCTTCGAAAGACCAAGGAGAGCCAAGCTCACCAAGTATTCTTCATCCACACTAACTCCTACACTCCCAAGCTCATCCCTACAGTGGACAAACTTTCTCAAGTATACCGGAATAGTGTCATTCTTCTCCATCTTTATTTTCCTGAGTTTATCCTTGAGCGCTAACTTCCTCTAGTCGCTCTTGCTTTGGAATAAATCTATCAACGCTTTCCACATAAAATATGGAGAAGCTTTACCATGCAGGATGGATACAATGTGATCCTTCACACCCTCCAACAGAATCCTTCGACACCTTGTTGTCTTCTTTTGGCAAGCCTCAACTTGAGCAGCATCAGTAGGCTTTGGAACTTCAGCATCTATGAAATCCTTCAGCCCATTTTCATCTAACACCACCTCCATCCTATCTCTCCATGCAATATAATTCGAGCTGCCTTCAAGAGCATACTCCAATCGCAATCCTTGATAAGACATTTTGACTTTGACACCCAGAAAACATTGCTGCAAATTCGAATTCCACCAACTCAAAACTCAACCGCTTCTGATCTAATGAGATAAAAATGTATTTCTAGCACAAAGATCGACTGTAGGGGTATTTACTGGATATATCACCTTTCAGAGAAAGGATGGATCCAGAGGCTACCTGGCCCGCTTACAGACTCTGTCTACCGAAATAAATTGTAATCACTGTAATAGATCCGATGATCAATTCTGCTCTGATACCATGTAGAAATTTGAATAATAGTTGAATTGTTCACAGAGATTATCCTGATTACACACTATTTAAGCTTCATTCATAATACATAACCTCTTCTACAATTGATCATCAATATGCGGAAATAGAAGCAGTCGCATGCGCACATTAAAACATAATCAAGGACACATATCAACACAGTATGTAATGGGGAAAGAAATAGCTGAAAACCCCCAAATATCTGTATATTATAATGATAGAGAAAATTTAAAAATACATAGCACAAAGCTCTCATAGCTCTCAGGACTATCTCACATGCTACACACAAAACTAGCTCAGATCTGAACAAGTCACAGGTTCAAATCTCCTCCATTGTTTGCCTGCCTCTACTGTGCAATCCAAGATGAGAATGAATGAGATCCAAGTTCGAATCCCCTTAGCTTGTACTGTGCAATCCTCATTGGCAATCTCAGTCAATGTGTGTGCAAATCTCATGCACAAGTATAGTCACAATTGATAGCCACACTCACCCTTTCACCCACCTCTAACACTGGTCTCCACTGAACTGTCCATGCATTGTAGTTAACTGATGTATTATTTAGTTGAATTATGAGTTAATAATTAGTGAATTAATTAGTAATTAATTCACACCACTCATCACTAGTGTATTTATCAGTTAGACTAAATACAACTAGTTCAACTAAGTTAAACCGAACATAACTCCACCAACTGTCTCATCAACTCCACCAAACTCTGCCACATGAGTTCTAACTGAAGTCAACCATGCAATAGCTCAAATAACCCTTAGGAAAAGCGTATTTCCTTTTTTCAGCTGCATGTGCCACATCCAAGCATCAAAATGAAGTTCTCCAAGAGGATAATATAATGTTTATAGTCTAAATATTATTAAGGGTTAATAATATTTGACTGTTCTATTTTTAGCCTTGCAGTCTAAAAATAGATTCTGCCCAATGTCTAAGAATAGAGGTCCATCTACTTTTACCAACTCGACCAATCATCCATAAATAGCATCCTGCAACTCATAGACCATGATCCTAGTTTAGGTGATCACTTTCCAACTAGGATCAGGAAAGATGTTTCAGGATGCTGTGAACAGATAACGATCTTCAACGGCGGTTAAGATTTTCGAAGGACCTACTCTTATACCAATTGTTGGGAAAAAATATTGAGAGGGGGGGTTGAATCAATATTTAGTGCTGACTGAAATTTTTTTAAATTTTTTCTTGCTTTTAAACCCATACGCTACTTTAATGAACAAAACTCACGTATACACGCGGATATCCTTAAGTAAACTCGCGTAGGCTCAGAGATCTAAATATGCATTTAATTATTAACTTAGATCATTGAATCATTCATTAATCAGATGTTTAGTAAGTAGTAAACAGGTGTAGTAAGAATAGAATAAATCACCACACATAAGAAACACACATGAACACCAGGATTTAAGGTGGAAACCCAAATCGGGAGAAAACCACTGCTGACGTCCTCTCAGTCTTCAATATTTATTATATAAAGAAAAAATTTTACAATCATGTACTGGCGCAGACTCATACCAGAATGCAGGCACCCACCTGTAGAAGGCTACCCCCTGCTCTCGTTTACCAGCCTCTCCTAGAAGGGAGCTACAACCCCCTGCTCTCGTTTACCAGCCTCTCCTGGAAGGGAGCTACTACCCCCTGCTCTCATTTACCAGCTATCACTGGAAGGGAGCTTCTACCCCCTTACTAAAGGCTTCAACCCTCATCACTACTACTGACCACATTTCATCAATTTTCAAACTGGATCAAACATCTTCAACACAACCTTTCACTTCTCAACAAATATACTTTGCCCAATGCTTCAAACAGAGTAGTGATACCACTGTAACTAGAATATCAGAGATAACCCAGACTTCAGAATAGATATGTAGAAACACATTCAACCTTGAGCAATCATTAGTTCAGATACCATACGTACTTTTATTTACTCAGACCCGCGTATACACGCGCTTTTCATGAAACGAACCCGCATATACATCTGTGCATTTTTCAGAAAACCATAACTATCCATACATGCTTTTATTGAATCAGATCTGCGTATACATGCGCTTTTCATGAAACGAACCTACGTATAGATCTATAAAAGATAAACTTCACAGAGAAGATCAGATCTATGAACTTACCCAGATTTCTTCAATTTCTTCATTAGATTTGTGCCAGGTCTTCATCACTTCTTTTCAGATCATCCTAGAGATTCATCATTTCTATATCTTCATCATATTCATAGGTGCATCATAGATTCAGATCTATCAATTAAGAACAGAGTTCAACCATTCAGATGAAGTATTCATTAAAGCCTGACACTTTCCCCTACCTCTTGCACTATGATTTTCTTCTCCTTAAATAGATTTGGCCTTTATCAATACCATGAGTCAAAACCACTCAACCGTTGATGGTATTCCTGGATGGGATCAATTAGATAATCAAGCACTCAATACTTTGGGCCAATACCATGGTAATTTCCCCTGGTTTTATAAAAATCGAGCACAAATTGTTATACGCGACTTGGCACGTTCATTTCTGCGTATATACGCGACTTCTCCTTAACAAAACCGTGTATGCCTTGTGACATACCTTGTTCAACATTATTCTGGCACTTTCTGAGCTACTTCTGAACTGATCTATAGATACATCAGATTTACATCATTAACAACTTCATCAGACAGGTTCCATCAAAGTCAACACACTATATCACATTGCCAACATTCTCCCCCTTAACTCATCAAGTAGGTTTCCATCGAGGACACCTTCATCAAGTAGGTTGTCATCAACTTTATCAAGTAGGTTTTCATCAAGGACAACACATGCCAACAGTGCTAAGAGAAAATCCTGGAATGGCGGTAAAACAAAGATTAACTCCCGCTCGATCTCCAATGCCTCGATTCACCCAAATCAAACCAACAGCTCAAATTGACAAAGGACACATCGTGTACTCGTTGGAAGCCGTGGAATGGTTACAGCTATAGGAGGAGATGAAAGTTAGGATCAATTATTGAAGGCCATCAGTACCATAACCCTGACACCATTAAAATATGAGTTGACATGTGTAAGCAGCACCATCGTTATTACATATTGGGAAGCAAGATTGATAAATCAAGATTTTATATAGTTGACTTGGTAAGTTTTAAACCATGTTCAGAGTTTCTATATTCAAACCCGAAATGTTGTATGTATTTGTTATACATGATTATATGGTAAGTCTATATTAACAATACTTTATATTTGTGTAAATATTCAAACATGGGAGTTAGAAATAACTCTAGTGTAAAGTTAAAATAATTTTTTTTTTTTACTATGTTTTAATGTATGTGACACCCTCTCTCTCTCCAACTAAATTACTATATCCCTCCCTTTCTCCTCTCTTTTTCTCTCCCCCCTTCGTTCCATACATCCTACTTTGTCTCTTTTTCTCACCCCTAAACATACACACTCTCTCTCCATATCTCCCTTATCACTCTCTCTCTCTCTCTCTCTCTCTCTCTCTCTCTATTTCTTCTTAGTTATGTAGACTAATGAATTTAAATATTTGTAAATATATAGCAGATTATGGAGTAAATATGAAAATAATTTTTGTTTTCTTACCATACCTCTGGTTTATTTATATTTTTATTTATTTATCATACCTCTTTTATTTACTATGGTATTTTGCCCATAGCTTTGTTATATAATTAGATTTTTATTTATAATCCTATGTGATATATTGTTATTTATTTGCCTTACCTCTTTACACCTCTTTTATATTTAGTTATTTACCATACCTCATGTTATTTTTATTTTTATTTATTTAAATTTTAAAATATTGCAACATTCATGGGGAAATATTTATTTCTTTAAATATTTTAATTTATCCATAGAATATTGGTTTTCTTTTTAAAGATTCATTTTACAAATATTTAATTAAAAGAAATATTAAAAGATTTTGAATTTGATTGTTTGTGTTGAATTAACTCTTTCCTTTTATTTAGGAAATGGTATTGACTTTAGTAAAGAGTAAAGATAATTAAAATTTTACTTAATTTGGAAATTCAGTGTGGTAAATTTTTTTGTTAAAGGTAAATTTATGATCCATTCAAATTCACTTATATAATAAAGAAATTATTAAATGGTTGAGATAATTTACTATCCATTCAAATTATATAAATAATACATAGTTGTATTTTAATAGTTAATATCAGACCACTAATAAGTTAAAAAAATTATATATAATCTAAATATTCAAGTTATATAAAATTCAAGATTAGGTTAATGCTTTGGCCGACATTAGAAAAAGTAAAATTTATTATCTTTGAGAACGTGACATACCCAACATCGGGGTCATACTGGGCTGTAGATTGTGCCTCTCGAAATTTTTTTTTAAAAAATTATATGTATACTTACATACAGATTCTTTACCAAGTTTCTGTGTGTGTGTGTGTGTGTATATATATATATATATATATATATATATATATATATATATATATATATATATATATATAGATATATATATATTCCATATTTTGATTTTAAATGTTATAATTTGTGAGTCTTCTAATTTATTTACTTAAGAAAACAAATTTAAATTTTAAAAATAAATCATTTTTTTTATTTACATTTTTTTCTTAGTATTTTCTTTTAGAAAGCGTTTTATACACCAATTATGTTAATGTAAAAATCATTGAATACACTACCTAAAAGACACTGTAAAAAGATGTTATTTATTATTCATTGAAGACTGAACTACAAGGCATTGACATTGCCATCTTATAATCTTGCGAACAAATGTTATATTTATTTATTTATTTTGGTAAATGATGCTAATATATATTAATTCGAAAATAGAACAATACATATGCTACAGGCTGAGTTGGTTAGCTGCACTTAACCAATCCCAGCCTTTTTTTTGCAAATAAGTGGTTGCCTCCATGGAGGAAACCAGCCCGGAAAGTACATGAAATAAATATTACAAAATGTGTTGTAGCACCAGTGAAAATAGAAATTATGTGACAATAGCAAGCATGAAAAAAAACTAGGAGGATCTGAGCTCCTACGCAGTCATTAGTCTTCGGCATCATCATCACTATTTGGATCTTCCTCCACTATGGGAAAGGCGTACGCTTGTGCAGCAGCTTCCTCTTCAATGGTGGGTAGACACGGAGGCTTGGAGACCGGTGCGCAGAGGATGGAAGCCACCAAGTACTCGACTTCTAGGATGCACGTCCAGGTACCTTTTGAGCCCATTATCCAAACATCTATGTCATCCCCATCATCTTCTTGTGTTGGAAGAGGCTTGGTCTTGCAGGGCAATGGGTGCTCCTTGTGTGTAATGGTGGACTTCCTTGGTCCACTTTTGCCTCTCTACGAAACATGCTTGGGGACCTCCTCCTCCGAGTCAAGTTCAAGGCTCTGGGGAGTCTCTCTAACATGACCACCCAAGGAGGAGCCCTCAACAGATTCCAGGTGATTATCAGGCCCTTAGTGGTAGTGACCAGGGAGTGAACCTCTCTAGCCTCCTTTGATGGTTCTCTGTCGTAGTCTAGGTGTCATGGTCATCTAAAGCAGAGGAGGTGCGAAGCATGGGGAATGCACAGTAAGGAGGGAGGTATGAAGCAAGGTGCTAGTGGATAGGGAGGTGCACCAAAGGGGAATGCATGGCAAGGGGCGCGTGATTATGCGAGCACCCAAGTTTATGAAACTGGCAAGACAAATGGAGCAAGGGTCAGTCACGCAGTCAAGGGGGAATGTAGCCCAGGGAATTCTGTGCAACATAGCACTAGGGGGGATACTGCGTAGAAGACTGGGCATGCAGGAGGGAAGGAAATGAAACAACATATAAACCGGAAGGAACAGACTGTGACTCTCTTTGTGCTAAAGGTCCTTCCCTTTAATAGGCCAGTGACACATGCGAAGTTGTTGAGCATTATTGTGCCTTGCATGCATCTACGTGCTGTAACTATTTTCATGAGTCGGCACGTGCGAAGAGTTATGTCCGAGTGACATGTAAATTTAGGAGATCATTCAAAACAATTGCAGCAGAGAGGTACCCTGGAGGGGGTGATGTTGTCCAAGCGTGTATTCATTACACCCTATCTTTGTCATCGCATGTGGATGATTGCAAGAGTGTGGTTCCACGTCGAGTGAAGACCTGCATTGCAAATCTTCATCCTCTTGAGTGTGGGAGAGGCAATTATCATGTGTCCTTTTTCTGTCACCCGCATCCGGGGAAAAAAATGTTACATTTATCTTCACACTTCTAATCAAATATTATTGAATTTTGATTATACATCAAACATTCTTTTAAATTCATCTCTACAAGGCTCTTTATTTCTTTATGAATGCTCTTATTAATGAAAAAAGAGGTTACAATGTTTACTCTATTATATTGAAATAAATTTATTTCATTTTTAAAATAAATTAGTGAGGAATTTAGTGATTTAATTTTAGATTACATAAAAATGAAAAAAAATAAAGAAATTAATAATAAAGTTTGAGTTGATTTAATATTTAATAAATACTTTAAAATTTAGTTAAAATTAAAATTAGATGCTTACTTATAACATGGAAGGATGTTATTCACGCATTTTATGATATTACTCCCATGACGCTCAAGGTTCGAGTCTGGATGTCTATTTGGAATTTTTTATCCAAATATATGTAGAAATGAAATGAAATTCAAATCTAATTAGAAGCACAGAGATACAATGAAAATTGACCTTCAATTCATTAATAAAAAACACTGAAAATTGTTTACATATAGAATGGAACTAAATTAGCCTGAACAATGGTATATTATCTCTGAGAAGTGATGTGACTACTACATTCCTTTGAATTGTGTTACAATGAAGCTCACAAGCCTTTTTATTATTGAGAAATAAGGGAAACCCCAAACATTCAAAAGCCTAAATCTAGGAGATGAAGCGCCAAACGTTTGTGGGCCCTGTTTGGGTTAGTTGGTACACCAACTTCTAGGGGTCATAAATTTGGCATACATTCTTTATTTGACGGCTACAATACCACGTTAGAAATATATATCCGATGGCTACAATTGTGGACGAAAAACCCCTAATATAAACTATATATTCACATTTTTTTCCAGAAAACATCGTTTAGTGCCTCAAAATGATTCCAAAAGTTTAGGACCTGAAAAACTGCCAAAAATAAGAATTTGTGCTACAATTAATAAAATTGAAAGAAACATTCATGATTGTCTAAGTGGAATAGGCGAGTGGCCACCAATATCTACCCGGATCAATCATCCTCCCTTAGGAAGCAATGCTCCCCATTGCATTGAGTGTCTGCATGAGATGGGGAAAGTTCTTCTAAATATGGTCCCTAGTGAGCCATTTGAGTTGATGCAAGATTTGGCCAAGTTTGATAACTTGATATATTTGTATCCTGTATTTGTGAGTGTTATTGATATTTGTGTCCATGATCCAATAAATTATGGCTTGCTCAATGCAGTCTGGGATGAGCTCTGTTGGTGTGAACTACTCAATAATGTATTATGTGTCAAATAATTGTGGAAATTATGGATGAAGACGGTCTACATTCAATATGGGATGCAAACCAGGGAATGGGGCCATACCGAGCTTGGAAGAGTTGTCTCCCAAACCCTTGGTGATGGTGTGTAACGCCTGTATTAGAGTGGTTGAAGCTTATGTTGGGCTTTAGCGAGACACTCTTTCTGAAAATGTAACCAAACTTTGTCACCTACTTGAAACTTATTGGGAACCCAATGTTGACCATGTCATTTTTTGTATTTAGCATTTCATTTCTCTAAGATGTCATGAAACTGCTAGTAGATGTGCTAAATGTGATCAATAAACCAAGTGTCGTTATCATCTTTAGACTGAACATAGCAAAAATTGTCTTTTGTAGTTGCAAAAGGTAGTCCAAAATTAAGGGGACGTAATGGTTCAAATCTTAAGCCCAGTTCAAATGGGTTGTGGCCAGTCAAGCTATGGAGAGCTCTGTCATATATTTGTTGCACATAGGGATGACTCTCATCCCATGTTTTTTGATGCTCAGATTTGTACATGCACAGTATGTGCAAAATAATATTGTTAACGATATTTGTATGGCCATCAGTGTAGGGGTCGAATGCAGTCGACTAGGTGAGCTTGGTGTCCAAAAATGACCAAATGCTCAACCAAAACATGCTTAGTAACATGTTATCCTAATATGATGTATTGGTTTGGGGATCCTAAAATCTATTAAACAAAAGTATAGAACGCTCTTTAGTCTTGTGACCCAATTATATTTCTCCTCCAAAATCAAATTAGAACGCTCTTTTGAAGGAACCCATAGGTGGGCCAGGTAGCATGATAATGCATCCTAGAGATGGATTCTTGAAATTTCTTTCCATCCACTGGCAATTGGTATATAGTGTAAAAATATGGATCATTTCTATATAGTTTCAGCCATCTAGAGGTCTCATGGCCCCAAGAGTTGAGAACAGTGTTCAACGTTGCAAATGAGGGTAGATTGAGGCAATATAAAACATGAATGGTGTTTTCCTTCTTGCATTTAATATTCAAATTAAATTGTTTCATATATGTCGACCACTTATAATGGTGAACATTCTACAACTTCCCTTGGGTCTCTATAATATGCACAAGTTGGTGATATGTGTGGGTGATTATCTCCTTCCCCAGAATGTAATGTTTCCATTGTCGATAAACATGCACCATGGAATACATCTCCTTATCATAGGTAGGATATTTCTAAACTATGTCAAAAATTGTCTCATTATGATAGTCAACAAGATGCCCTCGATGGGTGAGAACTGCACCAATAGCATAGTCGGAGGAATCTATCTCAATTTCGAATGATTGTTGCATGTCTAGAAATGTGAGTACTAATGCAGAGAAGAGGAAGTCCTTCAGCTCAAAAAATTCCTTTTTTTTAGAGTTGGACCTAAAAATCCTTTCTTTTTCTCCACCTTCGGTAACCTGGATCAAAGGCCAAGTGATATGAGGCAATCCCAACATGAACCTCTGATAAAAATTATGAAGTCCCAAGACGTTACAAAGCTCTGTCAGAGTGGGCGAGACTGGCCAATCTTGAATGATGTGGGTCTTAGCTAGATCCACATGCAGACCTTTCCTGTCAATGATGTAACCCAGGTATTGGTCCTACTCATGCCAAAGGTGCAATTCTCCAATTTGTCACATAGTTTGTTTTGTTGTAGAGTTTGAACGACCTATTGAATGTGTTACACATGATCTTTCCAACTCTCGCTAAAGATGAGGTTATCATCATGATATACAATTTTGAACGATTTTCTAGAGGTCCACAAGATGTCATCCATCATCCTCATAAAATTTGAAAGGGAATTTGTAAACATAAAAGACATCACCAACAAATCAAAAAGGCCCTCCTTGGATTTGAAGGTTGTCTTACATACATCTGTGGATTCTACTGGAACCTGGTGATAGCCATACTTTAAATCGATCTTACTAAAATAACTAGCCTGTAACACCCTCATCCCACATCTACCTAAATAACTGACCAATCTGGGTAAAAATGTGATGAGAGGCTACTATGAATTGATTCAATCTCCTAGGTGACCTTAAGGAAGTGAAATCGATGGAAACATATCACACATATCGTTTACCTCATAAACAAGACTCCCAATATCCATCTCAACTTCTTAGGTAAATACCCCCTAGGTCCCACTAAGATTTCAAACCATTAAACCCCCAGATGCTCCCAAAATATAGGCATGTGTTCGTCTATGAGGTGTTGGATGCTCCCACAACATAGGCATGCATGTGTCTAGGGAATTTTTCCAATAGACATGTTCCAACATCATTGGGATTTGAACTACTTTTTGAGGCCCATAAATCAATTAAAAGTTTAGAAATGATTTATAATAATAGAATGATGATGTATTTTTAAAAACATTGATAAGGACTTGACTGGACCCCTACTAGCCATGACAAGGATTTCGTCAAACATTTCACAAATATGTAATCTATAGGTTTAAAAAACAAATATGATCATAGGAATCTCATAATTATCTGAGAATTGCCAGGAATCATTTCTCCTTTACATCATTAGCTACATTTTCATTTATTAGGCCATAGATACATTTTTCATTCATTTACAAATCAAAACATGAGAAGATACATATATCACCACGGTCATAATACATGCTTATAAAAAATATAATAACAACAAAAATATCAAGGATACATGACTCATATAATCCACATATAAAATATTACATTTTACACATATGATATCAAGGGGAGAACCTCTTATTAATGAAGGAAAAAACTAAACAGGGATGGGACTACCAAGTTCCACCCAACCATACATTAGCTAAGCAAAATCTCTCTTCAACCAATCAACCCTGTGGCATACTCCAAGCATGAATGTGGGAATCAAACCAATAGAACTAATCAGGGCATCATGAGGTTAAAAGATCTCACCCTCATCAATAAAAACTAGGCTTTACTTCAATCCATCCCAAATCACTAGGAAAAACAATAAACATGTAATAACAGGCTTTACCATGATCTCCACCAGATCACTAGGCCCAAAAAAACATGGATGGCAATGTATTTCTCCACCTCCAGCGTGAGGAATTTTCCTGTCTTCTAGTCTCTAGGATTTACCACAATCCTTAGTCTGATCTAGGGATCACTAGGCCATAACCATGACACTAGTCTCTTGGCTTTACCACAATCCATCCTCGATCACTAGGTCTGAACCAAGACTCCACTCTCCAAGATTTACCGTACATCCCATCTTGGGATTACTAGGCCTAATGGAGAGCACCCACCTCCATGCTTTACCCAATATCTTGTCATTAACCGATCGAGGATTCTTAAGCCCACCAAGGCACGCAATATAAGCATTTACCACAACCCACAGTCTAGTTCATGGGTAGTTAAGCTAGTGGCTTTACCATAATCCACAGTCTGGTTGATGGATCACTAGGTCATTTTTTCTTTAATTCATAGATCCACCTCACTGAGCTTCGAATCCATTTGAAAATCCAACTCAACCAAAAAATTAGAACCCCATTACACCATGGTTATCTATAAATGGGAAGGATAGGCTAAGACCCATTCCATGATAGCAAAGAACCACATGCAATACCATGCATTCCAAATCTAGCAAGGAAATTACACATGAAAATTGACACCTAGAAAGAATCATGATGTATTTGTTTGATATTTCTCTTCCTTTCTTGCTCCTTCCTTCATCTTACCTTCTCTTCCTTTCCTAGTCCAATGGAAAAGTGCTCCAAGAAAAATCTAAGTTTCCAAGAGTGATTGAGAGAGATCTAATAATGAGAGAGCTCCAAAACTAAACTGACAAAAGGTACCTATTGATACGAATAATCATTTTTATCAATTAGGCTGCTAGTTTTCTTCAGTTTCCATTATTTTCCTTCATTTTCCTCGTCACATGCAACCTATAACCTTTCACCTTCGTTTTCTCTTATTTTCCATTATTTTCACAAATAGATGTACCAAAAAATCCATTTCGCCTTTCCAAATCCTTTTCCATTTCCTTTTCCAATTTCCTTAGCCATAATAAACCAAATGAAAACCCATAATAGGATGTATTTTCCAACTTCAGATTGACATATGTGTCCCAACAACCATGGTTATTATTTTTTACTTTATTAACTTTTATTACATTAAATTTTCACCAGGGCTGATACAGAATCCTCCCCCTTGGGGGACATCATCTTTGGTATTCAACCACACATATAACTTAGAAAAACCACTAACAAGCCGACATACTACCAATGGAGATTTATAAAATATCTTGATGCATTATTTACAATGATCAATCTACTGAAAACAAAACCAACATGACGGCATAAAAAAATGACAACTATAATGACATGACACCCATACCACTTAGTGTTTCTTTATAACATATTTCGTGGTAGTATTTACATCAATATACATATGTACTTATATTAAAACATCACACCAAAACATATGCCAAAACGTATACCAAAAATCATACCAAAACTACTTTGCCCTGACTGAAAAAAAATGAAGGATACATATCATTCATCTGATCTGACTTCTCCCTTGTAGCTTCATCGGGCCCAAAATTTTTCCACTGCACTTTAACCTACTCGATTATTCGATTATGGAGAATGAGCACCTTTCTCTGCAATATACACTGAGGTTCTAGCTAGAATTTTCCATCTGGCTCCACTTGTAATACAAACCAATTAATCACATGATCAACATCTTTAACATACTTCTTAAGCAATGATATATGGAAAACATCATTAGCTTTCACTATCGTAGGTAATGCAACTTGATAGGATATTGGCCGAATCCTTTCAGGAATATTGAAATGTCAACAAAATCATGGTGTCATCTTGGAACATGATCCAATCCGCAAGGAGCTCTTCTTGGGCTTGATGTGAAAGTACAGTTGTTTCCCAACCTAAAAATCCTTAAATAAACTCCTATGATCTGCATATATCTTCTTCCTATCGTCTGCTGCCTTTATATTATTCTTTATTACCTGCATTTCATGTTCCATTTTCACTAACATGTTTGTCTCAATCAATACCCTGTTAACTAGATCACTCCAACTAATTCGAGTATCCCAACTCTGCCCATACAATTCCTTGAATGGACTCATCTTCAAGGTTTCTAGATACTTCTTGTTGTAGGAAAAATCTACTAGGGGTAGATAATCTTCCCACTTCCATTGCTAACGAATTACATACATACTCAAAATTTCCTCCAAGATCATGTTGACCCTATTTTTCTGTCCATTTTTCTGTGGAAGATAAGCTATGATGAAGGCCAACTATGTACTCAAACCTGCAAAAAAATACTTAAAAACTTGGAAGTGAAATTTTCATCCCTGTCTGAAAAAATATTGTTTGTAACACCATGCAATATGACCACATCTTTGATGAACAACTATTCCACATTGCTAGTTGAATATGTAGTCTTTACTAGAATTAAGTTTGTAACCTTTGTCAACTTGTCCACAACAACCGTGATGGAATCATGTTGTTTAGATGTATTGGGAAAACCTGTGATGAAATCCATGGAAATGACCTCCCATTTCCACTCTGGAATCGAAATCAGTTGTAGCAGGCCACCTGGATGCCTACAATATTTCTTAACTTATTAAAAATCCAAGCACCTATCCATAGACTCTGCTACGTCTCTCTTGAAATTTGACCAATAGTAAAAATTATTCATTGCAGTCAATGTGTTTTGATAGCCTGGGTGACCTGAATATTGTTTCACAGAAAACTCCCTCAAGATTGCCTTCTTGTGCTCACTATTGTCTGAAACATTTTTCTTGTCTCTAAACCTGACCAATCTATCTGTCGTGGGACGATAATCAACATCCTATACACCTACTATTGCACCTGTGCCTTTACTATTTCAAGTACTTGTATATATACTACTACTTGTTCCTATACATGTACTCTGTTGCAACTTGTGCATGATTTCCATATATCTGTCCTCATGTCGACCTCCTTGTAAGATCCTATCATGTAAATATGTCCCATAAGAACTCATAGTTGCTATGTGATTTACCTGTATTTTCCTACTAAGAGCATCTATGACCCTGTTATCATTTCCTTTGACGTATCTGATCTCGAAGTCAAACTCATTGATCATGACCAACCATCTAGATTTTCTAGAATTTATATTCGGCTGGTCAAACAAGTATCTCAACCCACTGTGATCACTCATTAGTTGAAACCTCTTGCCAAGAATATATTGCCTCTAAATTTTCAATGCATGTATGATTGTTTCTAGCTGCAGATCATGTGTAGCATATTTCTTCTTGTGCTCATTTGGTTTCGGTGACTCGTAACATGCCACCTCTCCATTCTACATAAGGACTTCATCGAGTCCCCTCTTGCAATAATCTGTACATACTACAGATTCTTTGTTTAGATTTAACATTAGAGCATGTGTTAACAACTACTTATTCTACTCAAAAATAGCCTCACACTCCTTTTTCTATTAAAACTTCTTACCTTTCCTCTACAATGATGTAATATGATAAGCAATATGTGATAAGTTCCTGATGGACCTCTTGTAATATACTACCAGCCCCATGAACGATATAAACTCATCTAAATTTCTAGGAGCTACCCACTCCATGATGGCCCTTACCTTTTCTGGATGTAATGCGATGCCTTCCTTGGAGATAACATGTCCCACGTAATGTACCTCTATCTAAAAGACACTACAGTTGCTAATCTTAGCATACAACTAAAGCTTTCTTAGAAATGTCAACAATGTTGCTAAATGTTTGACATGCTCTTCCTCAGCTTTAGAATATACCAGTATGTCATCAATGAACACAATAACGATCTTTTCCAAATCAGGATGCAACACACTATTCATCAAACACATAAAGGGAGTTGGATCATTAATCAAACTTAATGGAACTACAACAAATTGGTAATGTCCATAACTGGTCCAAAAGGTTGTATTGTGAGTATCCTCTTCCATAATGCATAATTTTTGATATACATATATCAAATCAATATTTCAGAGCATTACAGCTCCCATCCGTTGATAAAACAAGTCATCAATCCAAAACAATAGATACATTTTCTTGATGGTCACTTTGTTCAACTACCTATTGTCAATGCACAATATCATAGTACCATCGTTCTTCTTTCATTAGGGGAATTTTGAGTTCTAAAATGGGCCTCCTAATGAAATTATAAAATAATAGTGGAAATAATAAAATAAGATTTGATTACATCATCAAATTTTAGAGGGAAAAAAAGAAAAAACTACTTTTTCAACTCATATTTTCAACTTATCTCCCAAATTTTTTACTCAAATTTCAAGCGGGGGTACTTATTGGATGCAAAATTTAATTCCTCGTCCAAGGAGTACCCATTTTGTATACTTTCAATGGATCCTGCTACATGAAAAATGAGAAATACATGAAAAATGTGATTGCAATCATGTTTTTTCATGTATTTCTCATTTTTCATGTAGAAGGGTCCATCAAAAGTATGCAACATGGGTACTCCTTGGATGGGGAACTAAAATTTTCATCCAACGAGTACTCCTACTCAAATTTTTTGTAAAAAATTTATGAGATAAGTTGAAAATATGAGCTGAAAAAATAGTTTTATTATTTTATTATTTTTTAATATATTTAACCTTTTACTTCAAAAATGGTGAATCACCCCCCATGGTTGACATCATCATCTTGAATCCTATTGGTTCTTATAAAGTTTATTTTGTTGTACATTTTTCTTAGGATGCCCATTGTAGACCTCAAAATTCCCCTAATGGTGAACAATACTGGTGCACCCCATGGCGATACACTTGTCCTTATCTATCATTTGTCAAGCATCTCTTTCAACAACAACTTTGAATCTACCAACTCAGGTGTGTTCATCCTATAAGGTTATTTTGATGTTGGAGCCACCCTTGGTACCAAATCAATAGAAAAGTATACTTCTCTATGACATGAAAACTCTACAATATATGTAGGAAATACATCCTGAAACTATTGTAGAACAGGGTACCTACACAAAACATTTACATCATCAAACTCCTTACCTTTTTTGCTAGAGATATGTACTACAAATAACAGGCACCCTTTCCTGTGACTACCCTTAACCTCCATAGATGTCACCATCTTAAATGATGTGTCTTTATTATTTCCCTGTAAGACTATTGGTTCCCTTTTTTCATCCAAGTACTCAATGGCTTTTCATAACAATTCATCTTTGTCCTATGAAGGTATATCCAATCCATACTCGATATAATACTTCATGATCCTAATTTTTATTATATATATGAGACCTACCACCCTGATTATGTTGTAAATCAATCCTAAGGTGTTCCTGTAACACCCTCTTCCCACGTCTACCCAAGTAACCAACCAAACGGGGTAAACATGCGATGAAAGGCTATTAATATGATATTTTACCTTCTATATTACCTTAACGAATTAGAACTGAGAGAAAAAATTACAACCACGCCTTACACAACATCAAAAACACCTACATCAACTAAACTACCCTCCCAGACCCCTGAAAAATTGAAGGGGGGCTAGATTTTGACCCTCTTGAGCCTTCATTATGGACATATAAGGGAAAAGGAGTGGCTATATACCCTTAGCTATGGGATAGCCTTAACAAGGTAGCGGCTAGGGCCCTAAAAAATCAATTCTGTGCCTATAGCTTTGGGATTAATGCCACATTTTTAGCCCATGAGACTAGGTCACTGCCCATAACTTCCTGTAACTTCAAGAGGATAAATAACATTAAAAAAAAATATACAGAATCAATCACATCATCAGGAACTCACTTGACCCCACCAAACCATGATAATAATTTCGTTAAACACATCACAAACATTGCATCTACAGGTGTAAACAACATAATTAAACATGGGGGTCTGATACTTATCTAAGAATCACTAAGAACCATTGATCCCTTATAGCATGAGATGCAATACAATCTATTTGACCATAGATACATTGTATATTCATTTACAGGAAAAAACATAGATAGATCCATACATCATCACTAATCAAATACAAGCTTACAACCAAAATAATAGCTATATAAATTCCATGGATATATCATCATTGAAATCCACATAATAACCAGTAGATTTTCATACAAAATACCAAAGGAATGAGCTCTTCATTTATGCATGTAAAAACCAACTAGATATGGGACTTACACATTCCACCGGTCCATAGATTGGCTGAGCAAGGTCTCACTTCAGAAAATTACCCCCATGCCATATTCGAAGCATGAATATGGGCTTTATCAACACATAAATCAACACCAAACTAGGGCTCGAGAGACCTAACCATATTAACCCTAAACCAATGATTCCACCTCACGGTCGGATATCACTAACCATCAAAGAATTATCTCCATCGAAGTTGCTCTGGGGCTCTAGAGTAAAGGTTCCAACAATGGTTTCTAGGACTAGTAACTCAACCCCAACTATTACAAGGCTTCCAGAGTGTTTCTCCAGCTAAGGCTTCGAGGACTAGTAAATCAACCCACCTAGGGCTTCCAGAGAATTTCTCCAACCAAGGCTTCCAGGACTAGTAACTGAACCCACAGTTTTCCACCAGGCTTCCAGAGCGTTTTTCCAACCAAGGCTTCCAAGAAATAATAGCTTAAACCATAGCTGATGGCATGTCACCCTGACAAAACTCACAATCTCAACTCTCATGCATATAAAAATGCATCTCCAATTTTTAATCCAACACAAATTCTCGATCTGGGAAATTTCAATATTTTATTTTCTAAATTGGAAATTTAAATTAATGTGGAAGCTTTCTTTATATCTCAAATCACAGAATTGAGATATTAAAATAATATTCTTTATGGTTATAAAACCACACCTCCATATTTCAAGGTTTCATATCCTATGCAGAAGCTACCTTTCATTTCATATCCTACGCGGAAGCTACCTTTCATTTCTCCTCTGAGTAAATCCTTATTATAAAGCCAACAATGCGAATTTAAGTTGGAGGCTTCGCTTAGTTAAAACCATATCTACAACCCATTTTATGCAATGGGAATCAAAGGATATAATTTTTCTTTGAGGCCAAAATAAATCTTTGGCTCTCACTTCATGGCATTTGAATGAACTTTATCGTTAACCCCATTATATAATATGGCTCCCACATACATTTATATCTATATATGGCAGTGCTCTCTTTATAACGTTCAAAATTTTTTTAACTTACCATCCATTGATCTAAACCATATCACACAACATTTGCATTTGTCGATACGAACTCCTCCTCACTTCAACGTTTGAAATAAAATGAGTTCCTTTGTTATTTGGTTTGGCCCCACATCTCTCCTTTCATGCAAAGGTATCGGTTTTGATTAAAAACCAAACCCAACAAACGTTAAGGTGTATCTTGCTTTATCGACCATGCAACTTCACTCATGATCTCACAGTCAATCTGCGCTCACGCTTCAACACTAAGTTGTGCACCCATTCGATGATCATCATGATCCATAAGGATTCGGACTTTAACCATCATAATTCACGCGATAAAATTGGTAATTTAATACCACTACTTGCAACGTGTCAATCGGAGACCATTATCGCGTTATTTTCAGACATTCCGCTTACCATTTTAAACTCATGCGAACCCACTAGTTTTCTAAACTCGGTTTTACTGTTCAACCTTCCATTGAATCCTGGTTCCACACAATCGTATTTCCAATTCAATTGGATTCTATCTTCACAGTTCTGCCTTCCCTTAACACAATTCACTGTAATTGACAACGCATCCCAATATCACGAATGCCCCTTCATATTTATCTTGCGCCTTTGAATTATGTTTTTGTCTATGAATATTTAGACTATTGAAAATTGCATCCACATTCAACTACGCAATTACCTTTCATATGGGATCTTGCCTATGGCCCATTGAATCCACTCTTCAGTGAGTTAATTCAACACTTAACACAAGATTTAAAAAAAAAACCTCAATAATTTATATAGCCACTCATGAATCGAACCTTTTCAATTTGATGAGACTTATTTCACAATCTTTCAATTTCGACTCTTCAATGTTATGTGGAACCATCATATAAAATCATACTATAGAATTATTTCATGTGCACGATAGATCTCATCTGTTTATCTCTAATTTAGACACACAGGGCTCAAATCCATAAATTCATACACATTCAATGCAACATCAACATGAATGTCGATTCCTTCAATGACGTACAGAACCCATTAAAACCCCAAATTTCAGTATTTTTCCACACTGTTTTCGACACAATTACTTATTGAAATTCAATCCATTCACCCAGGAATTAAATCAAACCATATTCATGTAATACTGAAATATATGCTTTCAAATATACAATTGAATTCACTTACAAAACTTCTTGTTTTTGCCAGGTCTTCAAAATCAATTTTCCCTTCTACAACTGCTCGTAGGCTTACAGGAAAAACCTTGTTTGCCCAGAACTAAATCCGTCACACACTTCAGATATATCTACTTAATGCCTTTGAGGCTTATTTATACAAATTAATAATAAACCGATTCAGCTCCCTTAACGCTCAACCAAACTCTTGAAATTCTATATTTTCTAAATCTAGACTAAATCCCTAAATTTTCTAAAACTTATTATCTCTTCATATTCCCAGCTAATTAATTTTCTCATGTTCTCCAATGATTTGAGAACATTTACAATTCCTCACTATATTTATTCAAAATACTAATAATTACATAAGAAATTAGAAACATCATAGCCCCCTATGTCTACTTAAATACAAAGTATTTTATTATGCCTAATGCCCCTGCATCAGACTCCCAAGGTTAAAATTAATCATGATCTCCTAATCATGTGCTTTCAGTCCTTGCCTTCCTGGATCCCACACTTTGTTTTGTAGTTGATCATCCGCTGCAATATTATTCTTTTGTACTTCTCCAGGCTTCCATAATTTATGCTACATCTTCCCGCTTGCTATGCTTTTACAATCTGTGACTATATTCTTCTTCTTCTTGTTTCTTCTTTGCTTTCTTGCTACTGTCTTTTTTTGAGACACTTTCACCATCAACCTTTTTATCAATTCAATTTCCTAATCTAATTTATCTTCTGACTGCTGGATATTGTTTCCTCCTGATTGCTGAACTCTCATTTCTGCTCCTGATTGTTGGAATCCTTCTTGTTCAGTTCTTACTGCCACCCTATCATACTGGCCATCTTGTTTTATGTTACTGAAAACTTCTTCCTGATTGTCACTTATGACAATTTCTTCATTTCCTGACTTTAGCAATTCTTTGGACTGGTATTTAAATTTTTAGTCACTATCATCATCTCTTTTCTTCTCCTGGACCAAACATCCTTTAGTCCTTCCATTAGTACCTGCAATCATAAAACAAACATCAAAGTTATAAAATATTTGTGTCTCTTCCTCTTCTGGCAACACTGCAAATTTCTGCTCTGACATTTCTTCCAGCAACACTTCAATCTGTTGCTCTGTCATTCTTTCCAGCAACACCTAAATCTATTTCTCTGTCATCAGCACATCATTATTCTAATTCCAATCCTTCAAATAATTCTTGAGACTATCAGCTAGCCTCTCTTCTGCATCATCCTTCTCGAGGATTTCTCCCTGCTCTGGTTCATAAAAATGAACCTTTTCATTTCCATTCAACCCTGCCTTTACAATCCGAACACTTTTTCTCTGTGTTTCTAGCCTCTGCTCTAGAACACTTAATTCATGTCACAAATCTATCATCTCATCTAAGAAAAAAATTATATAATCTTCACTACCTTCCTCTTTATCACAAGTCAAGTTTCCTGCTGTCACTACTTCTTCATCCTTCATCAGAATAGAATTCTGATCTTCCAACTCTGCAATAAATTTAGTTATCTATCCATCACTTTTCATTACCATTTAACAAAATCAATTTGTCATTATCATCATTAATAACAAATTTATCATCATCAAACATAGTTTTCATATCTACATTGAAACAATTTCTTTCATAAAACAAGGAATTTATGAATTCCTTTTGTTGCAGTGATTCAATTTGATCTTCTTCTGAAAGATAATCATCATATGTGACTTGGAAACTTTCAACTTCACCCAATACAATTTCATCACATGAATTGTCTTCTGCAATACCTGCATTCACACACAACTTGTCAGTTTTAAAACCATAAGACTCCATGGTCTTATTTGATTATTCAATCATCAAATCCTCCTGTTGTTCCAAGTCTTCTATACATTTCAGAAATTCTTCAATGGTCCCCTCTTCAGTCTCCTCCAGCTTTTCAATTGATTTCTCAATTCCCAGCTTTGGGCCATCATCATAAATTAAATTTCTTCTGCTTCCAATGTATTGGAAAGTAAAACTTTTCTTCAGTTGTGCATGGACATTTTCAAAATATCTGGTTGTCTCATTTTCTTCCTTAGTGAAAATATCAACAGTTTTTCCTTCTCCACATGTTCTTCCTACAAACATACAAAATTTTTCAGATGTAAAGTCATTCGACCTCTTGGTCTCACTTGAATTTTTAGCCTTCAAGTATCTCTCCAAATACTCACACATTCTGAGTAATCTTTCCTTCTGCTAAGCATGTATCATCTGCTCTTTCTTCATCTGTAGGCTATGCCACTTTATTCTCTTCTTCATTAGCTAACCCACTCTTTGGCTTTCCTCTATCATCATTTTCAATTTGTTGAACTGCTCCCTGATCTCAGCTACCTCTTTCTCATACTCTTCCTTCTTTAACTGTCTCTGCATTCCATCTGTCTTGGCATCCTCTTTCTTCATCTTCATTCTATTGTGGCCTCTCTCAGAACATATGTAATCTCTGCTATGACTATTAGTATCCATCTTCTCCTTCATGTGTTCTCACTCATTCATCATAGGCTGCACTGAAACCTCTACAGTAACAAGTCCTACTTGTCACAACTTACCTCACAAATCCTCTCTCTGGATCTAGTCTTTTGGCAAGTATAGGTCCACTATGTCTGGAACCTCTTAAGCATCCTCTCTACTCCTTCAGGCTTCACTCCTCTACACCCTCTCAAGAACACAATTGTTCCTTTCAACCAACCTCTATTTGAATTTCTCCAGGTTCTGCCACACCTTCTTATTTGTCTTCAGAAACCTTCACTGTCTTCCTTCATCATTACTTTTCAAAGCTGTGATCTTCTTGCTGAGATGCTCCTCACTTTTCTGCAATCTACATTATGCAAAAAAAATTATTCAAACAGAATAAAAAATACCTGACCTTCAGAGTTTGTTCAACATCCATTTGCAATTGTTTCTGCAATTTCTCCCAATGCTCTACTGCACTGCACGCTGTCCTGTCAGATTTAGATCTGATATCTTTGCCATCACCATCACACCTGTGTTCACATCTTCAGAACGTAACCTGGAAATATTCAAAACATTTTGTCTTCAAATTCAGATTCTACAAACCTGAATACCTTCGTTGCACACCTCTTCAAATATTCAATCACTCTTAAACAAATTTAAAACTTCAAATTTTCCTCATTGCCTTTACCAAGCATGTATTCCAAAAATTAAATTTTTAAGAAGAGCCTTCTTGCTCTGATACCACTTGATGGTAGGTCACCTTGCCAAAACCCACAATATCAACTCTCGTGCATATAAAAATGCATATCCAATTTTTAATCCAACACAAATTCCCAATCTGGGCAATTTCAATATTTTATTTTCTAAACTGGCAATTTAAATTAATGTGGAACTTTTCTTTGTATCTCAAATCACAGATTTGAGATATTAAAATAATATTCTTTATCGTTATAAAACCACACCTCCATATTTCAAGGTTTCATATCCTACGCGGAAGCTACCTTTCATTTCTCCTCTGAGTAAATCCTTATTATAAAGCCAACAATGTGAATTTAAGTTGGAGGCTTTGCTCAGTTAAAACCATATCTACAACCCATTTTATGCAATGGGAATCAAAGCATATAATTTTTCTTTGAGGCCAAAATAAATCTTTGGCTCTCACTTCATGGCGTTCGAATGAACTTTATCATAAACCCCATTATATAATATGGCTCCCACATACATTTAAATCTATATATGGCAGTGCTCTCTTTATAACATTCAAACAAGATTTAACTTACCATCCATCGATCTAAACCATATCACATGGCATTCGCATTCGTCGATATGAACTCCTCCTCACTTGAATGTTTGAAATCAAATGAGTTCCTTTGTTATTTGGTTTGGCCCCCCACATCTATCCTTTCATGCAAAGGTATCACTTTTGATTAAAAACCAAACCTAGCAAACATTAAGGTATAGCTTGCTTTATCGACCATGCAACTGCACTCATGATCTCACGGTCAATCTTCTCTCGCGCTTAAACACCAAGTTGTGCACCCATCCGACGATCATCGCACTCGATAAGGCTTCGGACTTTAACCATCAAAATTCACGTGATAAAAGTGGTAATTTAATACCACTACTTGCAACGTGTCAACCAGAGACAATTATTGCGTTATTTTTAGACATTCCGCTTACCATTTTAAACTCATGCGAACCCACTGGTTTTCTAAACTCGGGTTTACTGTTCAACCTTTCGTTGACTCCTGGTTCTACGTAATCGTAATTCCAATTCAATTGGATTCTTCCTTCACAATTTCTCCTTCCCTTAACACAATTCTCTGTAATTGAAAACGCATCCCAGTATCACTGAGATAGAATTCCCCTTCATATTTCTCTTGTGCCTTTGAATTCGGTTTCTGTCTCCGAATCTTCATACGATTAAAAACTACATCCACATTCAACTACGCCATTACCTTTCATATGGGATCTCGCCTATTTCCCATCGAATCCACTCTTCGGTGAGTTAATTCAACACTTAACGCAAGATTTCAAAGAAAACCCTTAATCATTTATACAACCACTCATGAATCGAACCTTTTCAGTTCGATGAGACTTATTTCACAATCTTTCAATTTCGACTCTTCAATGTTATGTGGAACCATCATATAAACTCATACTACATAATTATTTCATGTGCATGATAGATCTCATCTGTCTATTGCTGATTTAGACACATAGGGCTCAAATCCATAAATTCATACACATTCAATGCAACATTGACATGAATGTCGATTCCTTCAATAACGTATAGAACCCATTAAAACCCCCAATTTCAGTATTTTGTCACACTGTTTCTTACACAATTACTTGTTTAAATTCAGGCCATTCACCCAGGAATTAAATCAAACCATATTCATGTAATACTGAAACAAATCCTTTCAAATATATAATTGAATTCATTTACAAAACTTCTTGTTTTGGCCAGATCTTCAAAATCAATTGGCCCTTCTACAACTTCTCATAGGCTTACAAGAACAACCCTGTTTGCCCAGAAATGAATCCCTCACACACTCCAGATCTATCTTCTTAATGCCTTTGAGGCTTATTTATACAAATTAATAATAAACCAATTCAGATCCCTTAACGCTCAACCAAACTCTTGAAATTCTAGATTTTCTAAATCTAGACTAAATCCCTAAATTTGCTGAAACTGATTATCTCTTCATATTCCCAACTAATTAATTCTCTCATGTTCTCCAATGATTTGATAACATTTACAATTCCTCACTATATTTATTCAAAATACTAATAATTACATAAGAAATTAGAAACATCACACCCCCCTATGTCTACTTAAATACAAAGTATTTTATTGCACCTAATGCCCCTGCATCAATAGCTAAAGGAATCATGAGAACCAACCAGAAGACCATTAATGGAAATAAAACCACAATACCACGGTTGTCCAAGAAATTGCAAGGCTATGAAATTTGACATGCATACACCATGCGTGAAAAGAATAGTGAGGAAAACATACATGCAAATCAGTACCTTCACTCAAAACCTATTGTAGATGTTGATCCTGATGTCCTCTTCTGCTTTCCTGCTTTTCCTTTTCTTCCTTTATCCAAATCTCCAAGTATGCCACACTCTCCAAGAGTGCTCCAAGAATAATCTGTGTCGAAGAATATGAGAGAGAGAAGGGGAAAGAAATGAGAGCTCCAAAACTGATCTAACAAAGGCCTATCCACTGATCCTCATAAGCCTTCTTATTAATTAGGCCTCCATTTTCTTCATTTTCCATTATTTTCCTTTAGTTTCCTCCTCAAATACAACCTCTAACCTTTCACATCCCTTTTCTCCTAATTTCCATTATTTTCATAAATGAAATGCTAATTAATGCCTCATGCCTTTCCAATTCCTTTTCCATTTCCTTTAGCCATAATAAACCTTAATAAACATGTGCCAAGATATTTTCTCCCACCATTTAGCTTGGAATATGTGTCACATTGACTGTGGTTATTATGTTTTCCTTTATTACATTTTACATGTAATTTTCACTAGGGTTGCTATAGAACCCTTACCTTGGGGGACCACCATCCTCGGTGTTTAATGGCACTTACAAACCAACAAGCTGCTAAAAGCAAAAAATACTTCCTATTGGGCCTTATAACATAGCTCGTTGTACTATTTACAATGACTAACCTGCTCAAAAGTAAAAACCATCATGACAATCATACCGCATACTAGAGATTTATAACACAACTCATTACGGTATTTAAAATAAAAACCACATATACGGATGCACATTTTCTTGAAACAGTAAATAACCATACTCTGTGTGGAGCTTTATAAAATAGCTCGATACAATATTTACAATAATATACACATATACACATTTTCTCAACCAACAAATAGAAGAATAGGACACCCATATCAGCAACAAGGGAATCTAGAGGCTCACACCTCCACCCTGAAGGTAATACCAGGATTCACCTCCTTCCCAGGAACTCCAAATTCCACTACCAAAGTAAAAGCTTCATCTAATGTCTAGTGCTACAATCCCGCGGCACTTGTCTTCTCAGGGAACAATTATCGACTCATTGTTCCAGGGCACACTCCCAATGTGCATCTGATTCCATTTGGAAATGCTAATGAAAAAATATATATATATTCACGACCTTCCCTTCTCTGCTACACAATCCCTTGGGAAATCCGGTCACCCCTTATGTGTACTTACTCACCTTCCAAGTTTCGCTGACACCCGCATCCCAAGTGCTACATCCCTTGGCAATGTTTCCTCGCATCAAAATTTGAAACAACCAAGGCATATACTTACCTCAAAACCATCACACTAGTCATAGCATGCTCATGGAAATTAATGGACACTATTGGGTACCAGTGTCCCATAATGGCCCTACTAATAGAATTATTTATCAGCATACTCCTGCATGTTTCAATTCCTTTTTCTAAAGTTGCTAGTTATTGCAGTCAGCTTCAAGCACCTAAACAAGAATTTTGATACTTTCATGTACCAAGCACATAATTTCCATTAGATTAAGAAGAAATTGAAATAAATTCACATCATACCTTCATTGGTATCTCGTTAATAACGTACACTTTCAATCATGTTTACTTCCTTTCACAACACGTCAAATTGGTTGCTTGATTAAATCATCATGTATAAACATATCACATCTAGCTAGCTCAAAACAAAACCATCATAAATTAAAATCATGAATCCAATGAAATCCCCATAAACCATTATCATAAATCACATGTAACCATCATAAGTTAGAATCATTGATCACATGCACAATAGAAATGAAGTAAAATATTGATACTTATCCTTCATCAGTCCTTACTTCTGCCTTTTTTCTTTTTGTACACACACCAAATCGGTTGCCACACCTAGAAAGCACCCAATATCTTCGTTTGTCTTCAATCATGTACACTGACATACATTGTACATCACAACAGATACATCCACACAAGGTTTACAACACCACAAAATTCATAAACCCACATTGACATATGACACATACACCTACACCCGACATATAATAAAATAAAATACATACACCTACACTGGCATACAATAGATAAACCTACACCTAGTTTAAAATACAACACAATACATATACATATACATATTACAACATAACAAATACACATGATGTGAAACCGCAACTACACCATGCACATATGTAGTACCCCATGCCCACAACACAACATGTATGGCATGCACAAAATACCACATGTATACTAGTACCATATGCAGAACATGTACAATACACTGCCTAGACAATGTGTGCACAACATCACATGTACATGACACCACATGTACAAAGCTCCAACAACACGACATCTACACGTCACCATCTATACTTAGCACTGCATATGTGATATATGCACAACATCATATATACAACAAGAATACAACATCATATGTACATAACACTACACATGAAACATTACACATCACCATAGGTACGATAACTGAATATACAACATGCATCACATATACACAACAATAGCACTGCACATCCACAGACCACACACTCACCCCACAAGAAACCTTTCTTCTAGTGTCTTTCCACTATCTGTGCTTATCCTAGCATGCCACAACTCATCCTACTTTCACTTCGCCGATGTACCCCTCAACATTATCTGTCCATAACATAAACATAGGCATAGTACAAGAATATAATATCAATTCATGTCTAAATGATATTGACCTCATAGATCTGTTAGAGTTACTATTCCTACTTGATTTCTCATGAGACCAAGAACCTCTTCATGTCATTCACTTGCATAAGAAATCATTCTTCCACAAGAATTATCCTTGAAAACCCTATCAAAAAATGACATAGATATATACATACATACATACATATATACATATAAACATTTAACATCAAACAACCATGATCCATGATGACCCTGTCAGACATAACATACATACATACATACATGTATACACATATAAACATCAAAATAATCATGATTGCAACAAAATTTACAGATATCATAAGGTCTAGGTTAAGAGAACTTCCTTTATTCATGCACAACATGCACAAGCCTGAGAACAACATTTTCCAACATAGCCAAGGCATCAAACACCTCAGATCCACTATCTTTACCTTTTTTGTCGCCTTTCCCATATCTATACTTCCACCATATATTTATCATGATGGACCCAACCAGTCCAGCCAATTTTCATATTCTTACCTTTCGTTGTGGTTACTTATGCACTGAGCTTCATCGAAGTCTTTCATTACATGTTGGGTACCACCAAGCTCTACCCGAGCTCCATTAAATTTCCTCTTTCCCAAAAAAATCCCAAGAATAAAAATATAAAAGAAAAGAAACAAACAAGAGGAAAACACTAAAAACCCATAACAATAAAATATGATGAACAAAGTGGCATGGTCATGCACTAGATGTAATCAAGACCACAAATCAAGGACAAAGAAATCAAAAATACTGAAAGAACGGGAATAGTAAAAAACACCATGACTCAATCACCCATGACTCCCCAACACTTCCAAAGGAAAGCTCAACTTCAAGCTTCTTCAATATTTCATGGAAATATCTCTTGCCATGCAATCCCTTGCATCATACCACCATTAAAACATAATTGTCATGATATAATTAAAATAGCAAGCAGCTACTTACCTTACTTTTTGTGGCAAACACATTGACCTGTAACTGAACACACATGTCATCCATATGTACCAAACATCAAGACAACATATCTATCAATTCAAAATCAACATTTACCAAGTCTAAAACCATGTCATAATAAAAAATCAACCCACAGTCATCACTCATGGTACACGATGCTACAAATAGCACCTACTTACACTCAAGTACAAATCAACTCTCTCAACACATACATATTAGTACCATCATCTTAAAACAATATCATTTCTTCATGCAACCTTACAGACACATCTTACTAATCAAGCATTCAAACAAACTATAAACATTGCATGTTATATCAATCAACTAGATGACATAATAGACACCAGAAACTCAACACAGAATAGATGACATAATCAAACAATCAAGCATCAAGTACACAACATAAACAAACTCATACCTTAATGTATCTCAATGGAGGCTATCTTGTCTACACAATCAATATAGTTAGCATGCTATAACTTCATAGCACATCAACTCAACCTAAATAAGGTCATGATATCCACAACAATAACTAGCTAACATGTTCACACTATAACTCCTAAGAAACTGGTACTCATGCAAAACAATCACATATGCATAGTCAGTATATACATAATATAACACACTATCATAATTAGGTCCACTCATACCTGAATTTCATAAGCATAACCAACTTCATAGGCCAATAGAAATTAGCATGATACACATAACATCAAAAAATTATTGTAGTAACCCTAATCATCATGTTAACTAACATATAACAAAAACAACTTAACATATAACATGCTCATCAACAACATATAACATAATCATCAAGTTAATAACATGCCTGACTAACCAACACATGTACGTACGATCACACTAGTCAACTAACAGATATCATAACATCACTAGAATGAGAGGCATACACATAACCATAATGCATATGACTATATTGATCAACCAACATTTATTGTACATGTAACCATAATAACAATATAATGACAAACACATAAGTAACCCTAACCTTAAAACAACTATGAATCACGTACCTAAATGCCAAGCATGGTAACTTGTATGATGATATGCTCTTGCCTCAAGGTCTAGTGTTGCAACTTCACCTTAATGGTCTACATCTCTTTTTGTATCTCAGCCAACACATTAACATCATAACATACCAAAAACATCATGATGACCTAAAATGCCTACAATGACCTCATGGAAAACAACGTTAACCAAGCCAATGCCAACTTGCCCATATGCACCCACTTGACATGTATAATCAATCATGAATGATCAATGCATCTTCAACATATGGAAACACACAAGAAAGCATACACAGATAACATCGAATCATAACAAATATGTAACCCTATCTTAAGAAAGAAATGCATGTAGAATATGTAATGATATGTAAGAAAGTGTGCATGAACAATACACAAGCATGAGGAACACCTAACCAGTCATACACTCATGACTACATGTTGAAAAAAAAAACTATCATCCCTTCTATGGTGACACCACTTCCCCCATGGCTAACACAACATGGATGCAAAAATAACATATAGACCACAAGTATACTAAACACATATGAAACCAATAGAAAATCATCACCAACACACTACCCATCCAGTCCAAGGGTTGAACCATGCTCTGATACCACTATGTAACACCCTCTTCCCACATCTACCCAAGTAACTAGCCAAACGGGGTAAACATGTGACAAGAGGCTACTAATATGATATTAAACATCCTATACGACCTTAAGGAAGTGGAATCGATAGAAACAATACAAGCAGACCTTACACAAAATCAAAAACACCTCTAGGAGGTAAACCACCCTCCTAGACCTCTGAAACTTGAAGCGGGGATAGATTTTGACCCTCTTGAGCCTTATCCATTGCCATATAAGGGCAAGGGAGCAGATATAGACTCTTAGCCATGGGGTATCCTTGGAAAGGCAGTGACTAGGGCCTCAAATTGTCAATTATGTGTCTGCAGCTCCGGGATACATTCCATGTTTCTAGCCCCTGAGCCTATGTCACTTTCCTGAACTTCTCATAAGTTCAGGAGAGGATAAATAACATTAAAAAGAATATATTGAAGCAATAAAATCATTAAGAACACATCCGACCCCACCCATCCATGACAGGAATTTCGTCAAATATTTCACAAACATTTCATGAACAAGTGTAAACAACATAATTAAACATGGGGGTCTAATACTTATCTGAGAATCACTAAGAAGTATTTCTCCCTTACATCATAAGTTGCAATACAATATATTTGAACATTGATACATTTTATATTCATTTACAAGAAAAAACATAGCTAGAGCCATAAATCATCACTGATAAAATAGAAGCTTATAACCAGGATAATAGCAGCAAAAATACCATGGATATATCATCAATGAAATCCACATAGTAACTAATACATTCTCATACCAAATACCAAATGAATGATCTCTTAATTTCTGAATGTAAAAACCAACTGGAGATGGGAGTTCTATGTTCCACCTTACCATAGATTGGTTGAGCCAAGTATCACTTCAACCAATCACACCCATGCCTTATTACAAGCATGAATGTGGAACTTCATCAAACACATCAATCAACACAAAACCAAGGCTCCATATACCAAACTGTGTTAACCCTAAACCAATGATTCCACCTCACAGTCGGGCATCACTAACCATCATGGATTGATCTCTATCTAAGATTTTCCAAGGCTCTAGAGTGTTTGTTCCAACCAGGTCTTCCAGGATTAGTAACTCAGCCCCAACTATTACAGGACTTCTAGAGAATTTTTCCAACGAGGGCTTCCAAGACTAGTAATTCAACCCATCTAGGGTTTCCAAAGCATTTGTCCAGCCAAGGCTTCCATGACTTGTAATTCAACCCACAGTTATCCATCGTGATTCCAAAGTGTTTGTCGAACCAAGGCATCTAGGAACTAATATCTCAACCCATAGCTAAAGGAATCATGAGAATTAACCGGAACACAATTAATGGAAATAAACCCACATTACCATGGCCTTAAAGGAAATGGAAGGTTATGAAAATTCCACATGCATACGCCATGCATTCCAAAAATAGTGAGGAAAAAATAAATGAAACTCGGTACCTGCACTTAGAACCTATTGTAGATATTGATCCTGATGTCCTCATCTGCTTTCCTTATTTTCCTTTTCTTTCTTGTTCCAAATCTCCAAGAGTGCTCCAAGGATATTATACGTGTCAAAGAGTATGAGAGAGAGAGAGAAATGGGAGCTCCAAAATTGTACTGGAAAAAGCCTACCCACTAATCCTTAAAAGCCTTTTTATTTTTCAAGCCTCTATTTTCTTCATTTTCCATTATTTTCCTTCAATTTCCTCCTCACATGCAACTTGTGACCTTTCACCTCCCTTTTCTCCTAATTCCCATCATTTTCATAAATAAAATTTCAATTAATGCCTCATGCCTTTCCAATTCCTTTTGCCTTGCCTTTTATAATTTCCTTTAGCCATAATAAATTGTAATGAACACTTGTTGGGATGTTTTTTCCTGCCATTCACCTTGGAATACGTGTCCCATCGACTGTGGTTATTATTCTTTCCTTTATTAAACTTTACATGGAATTTTCACCGGTGTTGTTACAATTCCTTACCACATGTTCAAAACTCCAACTATCTAGTACCATTACCTTTATGTTGTGATTGTGATCCATGTCCTTGTCTAGTTGCATTCAACTTCTTTTGTGGTGCCACATTTTCTTTCTCTTCTACACTCGGAGAACTTGTTTGTTTTGGTTTCCATATACCCTTACCTTTATCCTTCTCTTTCTATCCTTATTGAGATTCATTCTTACGCTTTGAATGTTCATAGCAATCCTTCAATTTCCCAGTAACTTCCTCAAGTGACCAAGGCTCATCATACTCAATTCAATCTCTAAATGCTAAGGGAAAACCATTAACAAATCCCTAAACTTGATCCTTCTCATCTTTAACATACGGTACATACCTCATTAGTTCTAGGAACATGGTCATATACTTCTCATCTATCCTCGATCCCATATTTAGCTCATATAATGTTTTGGCCTTACTGTCATAGTACCTTTCTGACAAGTACTTCTTCCTGAAAATCCTCTTAAACTCATGCCAACTCAAGTCCTTAGTCCTGATGTCTCATACCTTCTTAACATCTTCCCACCAATTATATTTTTTACCTTTCAGGCTAAAGATAGCTACTATAGCCTTCATATTATCTGTGTAATTATGAAACTCAAAGAACTTATTCATCCCAAATCCAATATTCTGCATATTCTGGTTTCTTCAAGTCCCCATCAAAATTAGGTGGCTTTGCTTTCTTAAATTCATCCAGCAAGTATCCCCGTCACTCCTCCTATAAGGATGGTCATGATGATGATTATAATGCCTATGCGAACTAGAATGCTTGAAATTAATGGAGAAATGGATAATTTTTTAGTTTGTTGCAATTAGGGATTATTTTTTTATTGTTAGGAATTAGTTCTAAACACCCTAGTGCTATGCATATTTATAAGGTTTTACTTGATTATGATAATTCGACGAATGTATTCACAAATGTGGGAAACATTGGGGCACCTCTCTTGAGGTTTTCCAATTTCATTCATATTTTGTCTTCAAGTGTTTTCTAGTTGGTATCAGAGCGTGGGATCAGAGGCCTCTGTGCTATCAGTTAAGTGAGGGTTGAGTCCTTCAAGGTGATGTGTTTCTTGTGCAGTTGAGATGGAATTTAATGCATTTTGTCTTCTACTCAAGCTGCATTCCTTTAATTGTTCAGTGTCATGTCGTTAGCTTCCTACGACGTCAGTGTCATTGTATTTGTAGTGCTCTCGAGTTTTTTTTATTTTTATTTTTATTTTTATACCACGAAGGCATCCTCCTGGACTTTCAGGAGCGTGGAGTTTACCTAGGTTAGAAGCATGGAGTTTGATCACTGGAGTTTTTAAAGACGATCGGGTTTATGGTGCCTCACCATGAACAGTTTGGTTGATGTTTCTCCCATGTTTTTATCGCCATGCATGTTGCTTATATTCACGAAACTATTTTAATCCATCACTGCGATGTACATGAAGAATAGATACGATTCTAGAGTATGGATATGATGAAAATACCCTTTATAACACTAAATCTTCACGGTGGTGCGTGTCTGCATGAATATTTTTCATAGTTACCATGTTCGGCCATACCGGCAAAAATAATTCGTAAATTCGTTAGTTCGGTTCCATACGGTGAAAAATTTGTTCGATTTTAATTCGGTACGGTGTCAAGCTACAGGGTCAATGGAAGCTATTCGCCCAAGTGGATAGGCTGCGAAGAACCATGGATGAATGGTTTAAGCAGGGTGGGTTAGGCATCTTACCAGAGGGTTAAAACAAACTAAATAAGGAAGGAGCAGGGAAGGTTAGGCATCTTTCGAGAGGATTAAAACAAACTAAATAACTCATCCTTCCTGAGGCTCTCCTAGCGGGTTCAGAAGTGGGTAAAGCGTCCTTACCTGAAACCCCAAACACCAATATCTTCTTTGAAAAATGCATGGTTGAAGGACTTTCGAGAGCTCTTCTAGCGGAGTTAACAAGTCGGTACAATGCCACTTATTTTTTTGCAGATAATGTTCACTTAACAACCACTGATTTCCGTAATATTGAAGATTGGAACGTATTGAATCCACAACCAGCCATTCCAGTAATGTCGAAGATTGGAATGCAGAATGCAAAGAAGAAGGAGATGAAGAAGTAATATATAAATTACCTGCACAATGCTTCCTTCCGATGATGACCTCAGACTGCCTCCCAATCTAAAAGAGGATCAAATGCAACCAGGATTGGGATCAAATGCAGCCAAGGATATTTCTAAGTCTTAGAAAACTTATTTAGGAAACAAATAAAAACAATAATTTTTATATTATAAAATTATAAAAAAATTCAAATTGAAAAAAAAAAAAAAAAACTTCTACCTTAAAAAAAATTATAAAATAGTAAATTGGCAGTAAATGAGTAACTACTATAAAAAAAAATGTAATTTCTATATTGAAAAAAAAATGATAAAGTGACAAATATCT
Organism: Pinus albicaulis; assembly: GCA_034641835.2. Lineage (NCBI taxonomy): Eukaryota > Viridiplantae > Streptophyta > Pinopsida > Pinales > Pinaceae > Pinus > Pinus albicaulis. The sequence continues at coordinate 1,037,389,543 of CM076574.1, read as the reverse complement.
GTTTCAAATTGAGCAGAAAACTTTAATTTTAAATCATAACTATACAAGAAAACATTTAATAAATTTGATTAAAATTTAGAATATAATGATTGTTTATTTAAATTATATATATATATATGTGTTTTTATAAGAGTTATAATCTCATTTTTTTTTATATTTGGTTTTTTTTCGTATTCGATTTTATGTTTTTTTTTTATATTCGATTTTATAGGGAAAATATTTTTTTATCGACATTCTAATTCAAATTTGAATTTGGTAACTACGATATTTTTAAGGCCCCATTTGTGCAATGTTGTCGTAAGAGGTAATATCGTGGATCTATGCTATGAAGTGCATCCGATGCATTGGAAGCATGGTGGTGTGTGGAGTGGATCGACTCACAACACTATGTGATGTGCAGCGATGAGTGATGAAAGTGTGATGAGGATATGCGCAGCGGAATTGTGAGCTGCTTCTTGTCATCTGTGATCTATACGTGGATAGAATTCTGGTGAGAGAGGTTGAGCCTTCCATGGAGGCATTTGGAAGGTTACAATCTATGCTAGCATGTAAGACTGGAGCTAAAGGATAGCCAAGAGGGAGTGTGAAATCCTGCAGCCACCGAAGCGTGAGAGAGGCGTGCCTAGAAGCATATCAGATCTGAGCTGAGCGTGGAAGTATCTTTTGGACCAGCACATCTCTTACTAGGGGTTGAGTTGCGTTGACAAAGGCAGCCTTTTACAAACTCTGAATTGCCAAATCCACCGCTCCCATAGTGTACTGTTGATATTTGCGTTTCTAATATAATTCAAAATCACGTTTGACTTTCTTTTCTTAAGCGTTGAGTATGGTATGTCTAGATTTTCATTTCTATCCTTGAAGCGTCCGGTAGTTGGGTAATTGAACCCTAAGTATGTCTTTTTTAATCCTCCATATTATATATATATTTTACTAAAAAGTGACGCAGTCATATTTGCTTCAAGGGAGACGATGATATAAGAGAAGAAGGTGCTAATATTTTCAAAGTTTTTTCATATATTTAAAAGGAGGAGAGGAGGGCCTGAGTGAAAGGTTTTTTCATATATTTACAACTGCAATAATTCAAGACGGGAAGAAGTGAGAAAATAAAGCAAAGCTGCTGCTTAGAATGCTTGTCAAAGATTGTATAATTACTAATATCCATGATTGTAAAAATTATATTGAAACCTGGAACACACTTAAGGAGACTAAAAGCACAGATCGAGTTCTCTTATTGAAAAGTAAGCTTTTGTATATTGAAATGGAAGAGAATGAATTTGTTAATGTGTTTATTTCCAGAATTAAAGAATTGAAAGACAAGTTGGGACATATAGGAGAGTCAATACCTAGTACTAATCTAGTAACAATCACGTTGAATGGAATGCCAAAATATTACCAGGGAGAAAGAGCCACAAGGAGAAAGAGCCAGAATTTGAGGAATTGATAGATATATTACTATAGGAAGAGGAGAAATGCAGGAACTTGAAGCGTCATAATATAGACTTGGCACTTGTGGCGGACAAGAAATTATTCAAAGGGAAACAAGGAGGAGAAACAAAGGAAGAAGCTCATCCCAGAAAAGGCCATTTTCAAAATAAAATCAAGGTATGTCATCTGAAATGGAAGTATTTTACCGTGGTATAAGTGGGCATCTAGCCAAAGACTGTTTTAAGAAGAAGAATGATTAATCTAGACATAAACATAAAATATAGTCAGGACATTTTGTAGGAGAAGCCCTGAATTCTGATCTTAAAAATATCAAGTTATTTGTGTCTAGTGTTGCGTTGTCTGCTGAAATGGATGATGCTAATACCTGGTTTGGAGACTCTGGAGCGTCGATTCACATGACATCACTACAAGGAATAGACCCTCTAGTGGATGCTTTTGAGAAACCACTCATAAAAATACCTCATACATTTGTTTCTAGCAGAGGTTACTAGAGGAGGTTGGTAGGCAGAGGGTTTTGCGGATGTTTTCCGCTCGGTGCACTTATCATTCAACATCACACTGATGCTCCTTACAAAAGAAAGCATCGGTGTGCACAAAAAATTGGCACACGGGACACCGTGCACTCCATACACACCCACCCGATGCATCGTATTACTATAGACCACTGGCGCTTCACAACTCTTTCGCACCGATGCATCATAAAACACCGCCCCAAAACTGAAAACGCCTGGTGTGGTACTAAGAACCTGCACCGATGCATCATAAAAAACGTGCCAAAACACAAACCAACCTGTGCGTTCATAAGAAACAACACCGATGCACCTATAAAGCACGTGCACCGGAAAAGGGTTGAAAAAAAAATTATGGCAAAAAAACCAGAATTTTCACTTTTTTTAGTGCTCTAGAGCTCTCAATTACCAATGCGTTCTACAAGAGAATGCACTGGTGCGCACAAACTCTTCTGCATCGGTGAATCATAAAACACCATGCCAAAACATAAGCAGATCGGTGCATTCATATGAAACAGCACCGGTGCGCCTATAAAACATGCGCACCGAAAAAGGGTTAAAAAAAATTATAGGCAAAAAACCTTTTTTTCACTTTTCTGCTCTCTATCACCGGTGCGCTCTACAAGAGAAAGCACCACTCACCCAAAACATTGGTACACCAGACACTGTGCGCTCCGTACACACACGCCCGATGCATCTTATTACTGTAAAGCACAGGTGCTTCATGACTATTCCGCCCCGGTGCGTCATAAAACACTGAGCCAAAATTGAAACAACCCATTATGGTGTTAAGTAACCGCCCTCATGCATCATAAAACAACGTGCCAAATCTGAAACTGCCCAATGCGTTCTTAAGAAACCGCACCGGTGCGCCTATAAAACCCCGTGCACTAGAACAAGGTTAAATAAAAAAAAATTACGGCCAAAAAACCATATTTTTCACTTTTCTCAGTACTCTAGAGCTCTCAAGCACCGGTGAAATTTCTCCTTCTTTGAGCCGCCCTAACATCGATGCTCCCATTGCACCCATTGTACGCACTACTACTGTGCATTGGCCACCAATCTCCAGCTTGCATTTTGCAAAACGGTGGGCAAACTGTCTTTTGCAAGTTCTACAACCATTATGCCTCATCGACGGCGAAATGTACAAGTATTTTTCTAGTTTATCCATTATTAAGATTTCTAGTGGATTAGAATTTGAAATAACCTTGAAATTAACTAAAAAAAGAAAAAGAAAAAAATTTGTCGCGTGGTGCACACGAGCCGTTTGGCTCACACTGGTAAGTGATGCTACCTATAAAATTTACAGGCCACATCGCAACCGATGCTAATGGTATCTGCACCATTTCTAGGGAAACACTAAAAGGTGCCCCGCATTATTTAAAAAAAAAAAAAAAAATCTGGTACGGTCATTTAGCGGGGCGCACTGTTGACCATGGGAATAGCAACGCGGTGCGTTGACAGATATATCTACCCCGGTGTCTGTCAGCGTACCACATTTGGCATTCTGACAGGGTCAACGATGTGGCCAGGTAAAAAACTGCACCATTGACTATATCATTTGTCAGGAAGTCGGTGCACTGACACAACTATACGTGTCGGGGTGTATATTTTAGTCAATGCATTGCTTTTCTGACACAATATATAGTCAATGGGGCTTGAAAAAAATTCAACTGCACTGCATATGGTGCGTTTTATGTCATCTAGGGCACCGCCTCTGGTGCTCTACAAAAAATTCGCATCGGAACCGGTGCATGACTGGTTTTGTGGTGCACTCACTGGTCTCCTTTTTTTTCCAAAAAAAATTATATATGTATATTCCTAAACACATGTCTGATTTAATATAAGAAATTTATTTAATATTTCAATGATTCAGAGAGAAGAGGAGGAACAGCAACAACAACAGGTGGAGAAGTATGACATGCTTCACCAGTGGGAGGCACGAGAGAGGGAGAGAGATGCATACCCTCGCCCTATTACTGCAGATATCTAGGGGCTCCTAAGGCAGGTAGGCCTCCTCAAGTTCTATGAGGAGGCTACTTCTCTAAAGGCCCATAGTGTCTTTTTGAGACATCTTATCCGCAGGTGGAATGCCCACCAACAGGCTTTCCAGGTTGGTGTTGACCAGTGGTACACACCCACTGAGGAGGATATTTATTTCATTACAAGGCTATCAAGGATGGGTGGATTTTCCCTCGTTCCCAGAGGTTCCAACTAGTTGTGTAGTAGGGAGTCAGTTAGTTTACTCCTAGAGATACATTGGAGCAGATGTACTGTCTCCTTCAGAGTTTCAGGTCCCTGGAGGTCAGCTACGTATTGGTGCACTTGTTAGACAAGACGTGCGGTGCCTCTCACTTCTCATTTCGACCATTTCACACAAAACCAGTGACAGGAAACGCATTAGTTGACCGCTTCTATATTATGTTGATTCTTTAGTACAGGAGCCATGACCTATCAGGTGGTCTGCCATTTTTTTCGGCAGTTTTGTACGGCCTTAGATAGATGTTGTGCTCATGCACAAGGGAGGGTCAACTTCCCTTTTTCTTCAGACCTTTTTTGTTTATTTTTTGAGATGTTTCTAGAGATGAGGCCTTCTTTTGTTCGGCAACCTCGTAGGCCGATGTTGGAGCCCCAGATGCACATGTGAGGGCAGATGATGCCCAAGAGGGGAGAGACTATGTTTCCAGCCAAGATATTGCATGATGCACTGGACTTACTAGCGAGTGTTGATGAGTTGAATCCATTCATTATGGTCCCATGTCCTTATGCTGGATTAAATTGGTGAGGGTGTGCCAACATCTTCTTCACAAATGATGAGCCGCTAGATGATAGAGGTAATATTATTGTTTTATTTATATTTATTCTAACATGTTCTTTAACTTGTTTTTATTAAATTGTGTAATGAAATTTTCTAACTATTTTTGTGTACTTGTATATATTTTGTAGACATTGGCTCTTTTTATGGCAAGGAGATGTCAGAACCACCATATGATCCAGGTGTGGATCCTGATGACGATCATGATATGGCAGATGTCGAGTGTTGGGCAATGAAAGAGGTATGAAATTATTGTGTATTTACTCATTCTTTACCATAAATATACTCCTGTTTTCCTTGGAAAGGTAATTTATCATAAGAATTACAATAGAATTGGAAAGGTTCATGTTTAATATGAAAATATGACTAAAGGCTACTTTTTGATTGACAAACAGGAATTCAGAGAGGTGAATAGCTATACCAAAGGCGGGGTTGAGAACAATCTAACTGCTGCTCCATCACCATTGAATCATATCCAGCCAAAGGCAAGGATATATGAACGAATAGCCCAGAAAGAACAGGGAACAGCTCGGCCTCAGTCAGCACAAACAGAATGATGACTAAACACAGAGGAGAGGATCGATGTTCAAACTCATATTGTTCCTTGATTGGTCCGTCGAGATTTGATATATAAAGCCACGTCCTTTAGTGATAAGAGGACAGATTGTTGTTGAAGTTGGGAATCGGTCGAAAGACTTTACATTTTCTCTGTAATGTAATGTTTTAATTAAATCTCTGTTTTGAGAGAAACCTTTCTGTAAAACTTTATGTTGGTTTAATACAAGGCACATGTTTTATCTATCTTCTACAGTTCTGAATTAGCCCAGTAGTATTTCACTGGCGTTAAGGGCCCGGCTCTAGTAGAATCACTTCGCTGTTTGTATTTTAATCTTTGCTTATTGTCGTGTGGAGTGCATTTAGTATTTGAATTGGTTTATTGTTGATTGGATCACATATAGAGTCATCGCTATCTCCTTCTTTACAAGAAGCACGATTTGTTGTTCGATTATCTTGCTATTACTATAAAGCTTCGCTGACTTGTATCTGATTTGAGTTGATGTTCCATTAGTTTATAGTCTGTTATAATTGATTGTTGGGTGGTAAGAAGATGTCAACAGAATTGAAGCATAGAAATCTAGTGCCTTGAATATGTTAGAATTGTAATTGTTGTTCATTTCACGTTGTTGTTCCATTTCTATTCATTACTTATTCATAGTATTTGATTAGCAAACAGATGAGTCGTAGTTACATGCTGCTGTTCCTTTTCAGATTGTGTTTCTTTTAAGTTGCTTTCATTGAATCTTCTTTCGTTTCAATTGCTTTAAGATCTCCAACTGTAGAGGATAGAGGCTTTTGCTTCCAAGTCCCTATATTGGTCATCTTGCATCGATTTCTAAGGGAAAGAGTTACTGCTACTACATCCCTGATCGTTGTTCTGCAAGATTGAAGTAGTTTAATCTTTCCATTCATGTCACTGTAATTAAGTTTCTTTCCAAGAATTTGTTACTTTTGTTTTTGTTACCTCGTACTACATCTTCATAGTATTGCTCTTAAACAATTGCAGCCTTAGACAGAGTACACTCTTGAAATAAAAAGACGCTCCCAGATTGATGATTAATGTACGCTAATTAGGTGTTCAAAAGATACTTTTTTATGACCCAACATTTTGGCGCCATTTCCGGGGAGAGTGTATGCCATTTTAAAGGAGTAATGCACAGTTGATTTTCTTTTTCTTGCGGAGAATTGGGTATTAAAGATGGAAGGTAAGAACCTACGCACTAGGAAAGAAAGACACTTGCTCGCAGCCACTTCACAGAAGAAGTAGGTAAGCTTCTTTATTTAGGTAGGAATGAAGGTTTGTTTCCTTGAATGAATAAATCAACTAAACGAAACAAAATTCCTCCTAAGACTAAAAAACCTAAGGGATCGGTGACCCTTGGGTGTACAACCTTTATTGACGAAATCCTTAAAAGAACTGAATCTCAGCCATCAATAGGATTTAAAAGAACTACTTCTAGATAGCCTACAAGTTCCCTTCAGGCTACAGAGTCACCATCTGAAGCCTTTGCTGAGATACAAAGTCAAACAGATGGAATTGAGCAAGATTCCCAACAAATTGAGAATCCTTGCATAAGTTTCCTTCAAGAAGGGAATGCTAGCAATCTCCGAGAAGGAGAAGGGGAAATGGGAGAAATCACAAACTTGAAATATCCTATTGAAACTGCCCAAAAAATAAGCAGCCCAGATAAGGGAAGTGTTGTTCAATTTATTCAGAACCAAGGTCTTGAATCACCTCAAACAGTAGGTCGACAGGAAATACTTATTATCCCAGACAAAGGGAGTGTTGTCAAAGCCATTCATGCCCTTGCTCGTCAACCTAGAAATTCCTTTGAAATCCCAGAGGGATACTGGCATATCTTCGATCAAATGGCCCAAAACCAAAATCAGAATCAGCAGCAGACCTCTACGCTGCAATATCCTATAGTACATACTGCAGTCAATGCACCCATGAAAGCTATTCCTCTTCAACATATTCCCACATTTCATGGCTTAACATCAGAGGACCCAGATGCGTTTTTATTTGAATTTGATGTGCTGTGTAGAGGATATGATTACACCACCGATGCCCAAAAACTAAAACTATTCCCTTCTACATTAAAAGGGGCAGCTCTACGATGGTTTATGGGATTAGGTGGGGGTGTCATAACTGATTGGGATCATATGAAGGCTGCATTTTTAAATAAGTATCAAGATTATTGCGGGTCTCGGGAATTAAAAGATGAGATATTCCAAATGACAGCAAAACCAAATGAGACCTTGGAAGAGTATGTGGAACGGTTTCAATATAATCTTCAAAGATCCCCTTATGCATCTTTACCCTTCCCTGATAATGTTTTTAAAACCACATTAATTAGGGGAATGAAAGATCAATGGGTTGAAACATTGAATATTATGGGAAAAGGTGATATATATCAGGAAAGTCATCCTAACATCATTGATTTGTGTATCAGGAGTTCGAGGGGCAATACAAGGTTGAAATCAGCAAATCGTGATATAATTACAAGGGAAAATAAGACCTCTAATGAAGGTTTGACTCGTGCAGAGATTGGAAATCTGCTAGAAGACTTTAAGATAGACATACTTGGGACTCTAACAACACATTACGATATTATGCAAGCCAAACAGAAACAGGCAGAACTAGAGCAAAACTTGGCAATATTCTGTCCCAGATGTAGAAAGAAGCACAACCACAAAGAATGTCCGTTGGATGTGATTAAAGTCTGTGCCATTTGTACGAACGATCACCCTACAGAAGGATGTCCTTCACTTCTTGGCCTAAAAGCAGTTTATAAGGAGGCAAAAGAGGAATCAGAAGTGGTATGTCTGCTTAATCAGCGCCGACAATGGCAGCCACGACCATCAGGTATGCCAAATGAGCCATTTTCTTTTCAACCTCTTCAATATAATGCTCAACAGTATAGTGGGATGTGGCAGAATCAACCATCTTTCCCTAATTGGTCACAACAGCCATTTCCTCCCACATCTTGGCCAAATCAAACAAATCAAAATAATTGGCCTAGCTTTCCTTTCTACCCACCTTTCTAGCCTACACAATGGTCCCCCTCTACTTCCCAAAGTTAGGCCTGGCAGTCAAACTGGCAAAAACCAACAAGTCAGCCAGCTAGATCAATTCCTCTCTCTCAACCTACATTGCCAGCTTTATATACAAATCCCCAGACCAATTTAAGACCACAACTCCCAGCCCAACCCAACCCAAACCCAAAAAATAGGCCAGTTCAGTCTGTTCAAATAATGGAACCCCCAGAAGTAGAAAATGAACTGAGGGAGTGTAATGATCTTCAATTAAGGTCTGGGCGCATAGTCAAAACAAAGAGAAACAATTATGTCCACATTGAAGATCTGTTACCTGTAGAACAAACAGTACAAAGTGAGAAGGAAGTTCAGCAACAAAATTAACAATGAAGTCAACAACAAGTAATAAATTCCTCTCCACCATTCCCAGAACAATTAATTATACCTCGTCCATTGGAACAGCCTAATTTTGATCTTCTGGGAGAATTAAAAAATTTATGTATAAAAATCCCTCTCCTCCAAGCTATTCAAGATATTCCTATATATGCAAAAACTATTAAGGAATTATGCATAAAGAAGCCAAAGAGGAGAACAACAATCAATCCTACTGTCCAAATAGCTGGTACCTTATCTGATTTATTATCAGGAATGGAAACACCCATCAAATATGAAGACCCAGGAAATCTTATAGTGACAGTGCAGATCAATGGCCAATCATTTCCAAATGCTCTAGTTGATTTGGGGGCAGCAATTAACATTTTAACAACCACCACCTGTCAAAAAATTGGCATTACATCACTGGAACCAACAACAACCTTGTTGGAATTGGTTGTTCGATCAGTAGTCAAACCAGAAGGTATACTACAAGATGTAATGGTATCTGTAGATTCCTAGGAATACCCTACTGACTTCCTGGTTATCAATCCAAAGAATCGACTAGATGGACATCCGTTAATTCTAGGTAGACCTTGGTTGGCAACTGCCGATGCTTACATTGGATGCTGACAAGGCAACATGACAATTACAAGGGGAAATTATGTCAAGAATCTAGCCCTATATCCCCCAGCCCAGCCAAGTCTATCAATAATCAAAACAAGAAAACCACCTGCATCATATCTTATGGAGAATATGAGATCACCTCTAACCATAGAAAATGCTCTTGATTTTAAAGATAAAAGAGAGGATGATATCATTAATAATTTTATTAATAAGTCACAAACCAGATCTCATTTGCAATGTCACATGATCAAAGCAGCATTCGATAATAAAGAAGAAGAAGATCCTTTCAAAGATATTCCTGATCAAACAATACCTACTACTTCTATGAGAAATAGCAAGGTTGTAGAAATTGAGCCGAGAAAAACTTTAAATATTAATAAAAATCTCACTGCTGAACAAGAAGAGAAATTGGTCCAATTATTACGAAAATACAAAGCAGCCTTTGCATGGGATTACCCCGATATAAAAGGAATTGATCCTCAATTGTGTACTCACCACATTTACATTGAAAAAGATGCAAGACCCATTCGCCAACCTCAAAGAAGACTAAATCCTCACCTTAAAGATATTGTGAAAGCTGAATTACAAAAATTATTGGATGTTAATTTCATCTACCCAATATCTGATAGCAAGTGGGTCTCCCCATTAGTGGTAGTACCAAAAAAGAACGGAAAGTGGAGGATATGTGTAGATTATCGTGAACTTAATAAGGCAACACATAAATACCACTTTCCCCTTCCTTTCATTGACCAGGTATTAGACACATTGGCAGGGAAGAAATTATTCTCTTTCCTCGATGGCTTCAGTGGGTACAACGAAATCCAGATTGCCCCTGAAGATCAGGAAAAAACTACTTTTACCTGTCCATGGGGGACATTTTCCTACTGAGTCCTACCTTTTGGCCTATGCAATGCTCCTGCTACATTCCAAAGGGAAATTCCAAGCATTTTTGCAGACTTAATAAATGAAGGCCTCGAAGTATATATCGATGATTTCACACCCTATGGGGATGACTTTGAGCCTGCATTGGAAAACTTACAAAAAGTATTACAAATATGTATTGACACTAGGCTTTGCTTAAGCAATGAAAAGTCTCTTATGATGATGACTGAAGGAGTTATCTTAGGGCATTATATTTCAGCAGCTGGAATTCAAGTAGACCCAGCTAAAATTCAAATACTCTTGTTAGTTCCTACACCTACTACACAAACAGAGGTACGTAGCTTTCTTGGATTTTCTGGTTACTATAGAAGATTTATAGAACATTATTCTCGAATAGCTACACCTTTATATGCACTGACTGGAAATGTTGATTTCACTTGGATAGATAAATGTGACAATGCCTTTAATGATCTGAAGAAGCTTATTTCAACAGCCCTAGTGTTGAGGGGCCCAAATTGGAATTTGTCGTTCCAAATTTCATCTGATGCCTCAGACACAGCAATTGGAGCAATACTTGGGTAGGAGGAAGAAAAGAAGCCATATGAAATTTAATATATTAGAAAAAATTTATCCCCTGTTGAATTAAATTATACTGTGACCGAGAAAGAATTTTTAGCTGTAGTTCATGCTATAAACAAATTTAGGCATTACATAACTGGGTATCCTGTAGTACTATATACTGATCACTCTGCCATTAAATTTTTAGAAAATAAACCTGTTAAAAACGAAAGAGTGACAAGATGGTTGATTTTACTGCAGGAATTCGACATCACAATCAGAGATCGACCTGGGAAAGAGAACCCTGTAGATGACTTTCTGTCAAGAATGCCAAAGCCAACAGATATATAAGCAATTGAAGACCACTTTCCAGATGAACATCTCTTTGCTGTTACTATTAGAACACTGTGGTATGCTGATATAGAGAACTATTTGGCAGTAGGTAAATTACCTAAACATCTGTCCCTTAATGAGTGTAAGAAAATAATACACCATAGTACCCGCTTCTCCTGGATTGGAGGCCACCTATTTCATACAGGTACACATATGAAAATAAGGAGATGTGTTAGGGAGGATGAGGTATTTGACATCTTCAAAGCATGCCATGATGGACAGTGTGGCAGAAATTTTGCAGATCGTAGAACTACCCATAATGTTTTACGAACAGGCTATTATTGGCCTACTCTCTTTAAAGATGCTAAAAAATTCGTGCAGGCCTGTGATAGCTGCCGAAGGGCAGGTCACCCTGGGAAGTCTGATGAAATCCCTCTGAACCCCCATCTAGTGATCGAACCGTTTGAACATTGGGCTCTTCACTTTTTTGGTCCTATTATCCCCCCATCAAACCAAAAAACATATATCCTAGTTGCAACTGAGTATGTCACCAAATGGGTTGAGGCAGAAGCTCTTTCAAAAGCAACACAAGACTCTGTCATACAATTTTTTTTCCAAATCTTTGTGCGCTATGGCCTCCCAAGAGACATTATCACAGATGGAGGACCACAGTTTGTAGGTAACAAATTAGCTGAAACATTGCAAAACTACCATGTTCAGCACAATATTACGACTCCATATCACCCACAGGCCAATGGCCAAGTAGAGAGCACGAACAAAGTAATTGAATCTATATTAACAAAAACATTTGCCTCTCATAGACGAGATTGGGCCTACAAATTGCCAGAAGCATTGTGGGCATATCGAACAACGTGGAGACCTACCACAGGATATTCACCATACAAATTGGTATTTGGAAAGGAACCCATATTTCCTATAGAATTCGAAATTCAAACATTATGAACAACTCAAAAGGTGGGTCTAAATTTAAATGAAGCCTAGGCTAAAATACTGCAACAAATTAATGAGCTAGATGAAATTAGGCTCTCTGCTCTTCAGCACACAGCATTAATTCAGCAACAGAGAGCCAAATGGCATGATTCTCATATCAAAGAAAATATCTTCCACGAAGGAGACTGCGCACTCCTATATGATTCCAGGTTTCAGGATTTCCCAAGAAAACTCCAGACACGATGGCTTGGACCCTATGAAATACAAAAAGTGCATGATACTGGCACTGTTACATTAGTTACCATTAACGAATCTGGACATTCCTTTAAGGTAAATGGTCATCGAGTATGATTGTATCATAAACCACTTACCCGGGAATCCTTTTACCAACATTTACAAGAAGATTCTACCATGGAAATTCTCGCTGAAGGGGAGAACTCCTCCTCGTCATTAGTTTGATAAATCATATTTTTTTATTTTATTTTTTTGTACATAAAGCTTTTTTTTTTTGTTTTTCGATTGTTGTTTTATGGAATTTGTTTTTTTAACATTCTGTTAATACTACCGCTTTATTTCTTCATCGTTTGTTTCATGAAATTTGGTTTCTTCAAAAAAGAAAAAGAGAAAAAAATTTGTTTATTCCATTTGTTTTTCTGTTCCTTTCTAAAGGAACAACACCGCTGTTGTTCCTTTCGAAAGGAATAGCAGTTTCGCAGACCGCTATTGTTCCTTTCGAAAGGAACAACAGGTTCGCAGAGTGCTTTTGTTGTTCCTTTTGGAAGGAACAACAGTTCCGCAGATTGTTTTTGCTGTTCTTTTTTTTTTAAAAGGAACAACACTTTTTTGTGGATTGTTTTTTTTTTGTTTTAAGCCAGCATTTTGAATTTTTTTGATTAATTTTCTGAAGGCAAATATATCATTTATATACAATCATACAAATCAAAGCTTACTGTAATCAACAAATCAAAAGAAATCGTCATTTTTTTAATAAAATTGTCTAGTAATGATAAGAAAAAAAGGAAAATGGGGCATGATCAATAACATAACTTTTCCATTGAATTAATCTAATCGATTATTTTTATCATGATTGGTTCTTTCCCACATGCTATAATTTTCTTTGATGTTTATCTATGAAATAAGAATAAGGGAATATTTTTTCTATTAAGATGTTCAAACTTCTTCCATCATCCCTACTCTTAAGGAGTGTTGAGCCATCCCTTATGAATAACTGAGGAAAAGTGTTGTGTGAAAAAATAAAAGAAGAGAAAATATTTATATATTTCATTAATAATGATTTTGCAGATGGAGGATAGGGGGTATCACCAAGAGCCAGCCTATCGTGATCATAGGGAAGGCATTGAAGTGGCATTCCCATTATGGCCACCAAACCAGGGAAATGGTACAATAGATAATTGAAAAAAATCAAGAAGTCCTTGGAACAGGAGGTCTCATCACGAGCCGGACTGCCCACCTTTCACTTCTTCCCGGTGAACGACATTGTGGTTTATCTGGTCACCAAGCCAGCACAATGGCCTCCGTCATGATATTCAATAAAAAGAAAAAGAAAAAAAAGGGGCACTTCCTCATCATACATAAAGGACAATGGTTCTGTGGGTAAGAAAGCAACTCTGTAAAGGTTATGGACACCTGTGGGCAACAGAGCTCTGCTGATGGTATTGTTGTCACATTTATACACATCAATAGTTATATTTAACCCTTTTCATATATCTTTATTTAAATGTCAAATGAAATATGAATCCCTTACCTTTCCCTCCGAACCTATTATACATGAAAATCATTACAAATCGATCATACTAGTTCAAAATGGTAAATAACACAATTGTATTTATGTTTATTTTATGTTGTCCCTTCTCCTCGCATTTGAATCGTTACAAAACAATTTTCTATTTATTAATGATTCATCACATGCATTGATTTCAGTAATTGCTGTAATTTGATTGAATGTATCATAATTACGCCTTCTTTTTACTGTTGTACTGCTACTGAGCCACACATGCTCCTCTCAATTGACGGTCAAGGGCGACCTTTCATTCATTCGGGGGGCGCGGATGTCTGCATACAAAACAAACTCCAAGATTTCCTTACTTGTATATGGATTAAAATCCCTGCATTTTAGGAAATAAAAAATTTTCAACGAACTGTGTTGTGTTGTTCCATTGCGATTACTGTGTGCTGAGAAATTAACAAAACGCATAAATGGGAGGACAGCCAATTTGTAGTGAACCGCAAGTATTGATCGTCTTTGATGTTGCAAGAGCAATTGTAGAAAGATTGGGGTGGATTACATATTTATTGAGAATGCAGCAACCCCATGAAGCTGTGGCCATCGAATTTTTGTTGAACCTACAGGAACGATCCTCCATGGTCAGAGGGAGGCAGATAGTTTTATCCGATGAGATAATTGCAGAAGTGTTCTGCATTTCCGTGCAAGGGACTATTTGGAATCAGAAGAAGATTAGGATACGGGAAGCCATGAAAATTTTTCAAGATGATGAACAAACGTTAGTTATCAAAGGTAAAGGAGCCCAGCCAGCGTCATTAGGAGAACCATGGACAGAGCTGGCCGAAAACGTTATCGTAAGCCCTTTACAGGAAGACCAATTGGCCTAGAATTTGGCCAATATGAGTGATTATGCACGGCCTCACAGCCCCTTGGATCTCAATATTGATATTAATCAACTACCAGAATACTCTGTTATTGATAAAGAAACAACTGGAGAAAAACTGAATGAAACAGCAAACCCTAGCGAAGCTAGGGTTGCTTCTTCTGAGAGGTGTGAACAGGAGAAAGAAAACATTGAAGCTGGAAGCCCCCAGGAGACTGCAGAGTTAACTGATAATAGGATCCCATGAGAATTGAGCCAAGGGCATATCAATGTAGAAGAGGAGCCCCAAGGAGAAGGACAAGAAGATAATTTTACTGAAGGCACGGCTGATATGGGCCAAAATTCTATTGAGAAAACGGGTTTAGATAAAGGAATGGTTGTTCCATTAAGAAAGAAGAAGAAAACAACTGAGATTGAGAAGCTTCGCAGGGAGCGAATAAAACTTCATAAACTAATAGAACAGCTCAGGCAAACCATTAGGGTTCTGAGAATGAAACAGATACCTAAGAAAGCCCCTAAGAGAAGGATCATTTCCATCAAAAGAAGCTCGAAAAAGAGAAGAGTGACTGCTGATAGGAACCCCCAAGTTATAGAAGAAACCATACCTTAGCCTAATTATGAGGATGCGGAGCAACAAATAGCTGTTCCAACACAAGTTGTTCCAGAGGAACCGATTTTTACTGAAAATATGCAATCTAGCAGTTAGCACACTTTCAGTGAGCTGACACTGGCCAAACTTCAATAAGAATTGACACAGGCCCGAATAGAAAGGTACAGACTAGAAGAAGATGTTGTCCCAAGAAAAATATATCAGGAATTGCAGCAACAAATGAGAACTATTCATGAAGTAGAAGCTGAAGCTCATGAAAAACGACAGGAAGCAGAGGTAAATGCTGATAAGGTAATGAACCAACTAAAACTAGCCTACACTAAAATGGAAACTCTCTTCTCCTTATATACTGATGTCTTAGCCTGTAGATTCCCTGCCAAAAACTATGCTTTGTTTTTACTAGAAAGATATTTACAATTAAAGATCAAGGCAGTTAGGGCAGGGAAATCCATAGAGCTAAAAACAATAGATGACTTGATATCATGCTACAACCTTTATGGGATAAAAGTACAGCGCCTGTTATGTGAATTTTACTTGCATAATCTAATATTTGAAAATGACTGTGAATCAAACCCTAGCCCTTTTATTGGAGATGTTCAGTTTCAGGCATTCATTTCCTTTGCTGTAAATCAATTAAAATGGCTTAAAGCTTATAACTCCTTTCAAAGGCGGGAAAATGGATTAGATCTATGGGTCAGAAGTGAACCTCAGGACCCACTTCAATTTTGGGCTAGACAGAAAAGTTTGATGACAAAGGAAGGCATTACCCAAACTCTGGGGCCTGTCCACAAATCAATCATTTTTAATGGAACAGATTATTTTTCATCCATTAGGGACCAAGCTTATATAGCAGCCAAGGTCTGATGGACAACCTCGAATCAGAATGTGCAAAATAGGGAACCATTTAATTATAGAAACTTTGGGCTAGCTGCAGACTGTTTCATTTCCTATAGCCATCTTGTTTTAAAAGAAGGACCGTATTGGTAAGGATGTAGGTTCCGCAGCCCTATTGCATGGTACCCTGCTTCAGACTACAAATCTATTTATGAACTTCCTGAAGGATAGACAGAACATATTTTTGAGGAATTAGCTGCACTACATGGTTTTAGGCCTCTGGATGACAAACCTTATTTGGCTTATTCTTTGACTGCTCTCCATGTGAACTATAGTTTTCATGAGGGCATGAAAAAGATTAAGCAGGGGGGTAAGTTGGGCAGTGAAAGAGGTATGAAATTATTGTGTATTTACTCATTCTTTATCATAAATATACTCCTATTTTCCTTGGAAAGGTAATTTATCATAGGAATTACAATAGAATTGGAAAGGTTCATGTTTAATACGAAAAGATGACTAAAAGCTAATTTTTGATTGACAAACAGCAATTCGGAGAGGTGAACAACTATACCAAAGGTGGGGTTGAGAACAATCTAACTGCTACTCCATCAGCGTTGAATCATATCCAGCTAAAGGCAAGGAGATCTGAATGAATAGCCCAGAAAGGGTAGGGAACAGCTCGGCCTCAATCAGCATAAACAGAATGATGACTAAACACAGAGGAGAGAATCCCTCAGGATCTTTCGATTCTGAGGGATCGCTGTTCAAACTCATCTTGTTCCTTGATTGGTTCGTCGAGATTTGATATATAAAGCCATGTCCTTTAGTGACAAGAGGACAAATTGTTGTGGAAGTTGGGAATCAGTCGAAAGAATTTTCATTTTCTCTGTAATGTAATGTTTTAATTAGCTCTCTATTTTGAGAGAAACCTTTCTGTAAAAATTTATGTTGGTTTAATACAAGGCACACGTTTTATCTACCTTCTACAGTTCTGAATTATCCCAGCAGTATTTCACTGGCGTTAAGGGCCCAACTCTGGTGGAATCACTTCGTTGTTTGTATTTTAATCTTTGCTTACTATCGTGTGGAGTGTGTTTAATGTTTGAATTGGTTTATTGTTGATTGGATCACATACAGAGTCATTGCTATTTCCTTCTTTACAAGAAGCATGATTTGTTGTTCGATTATCTTGCTGTTACTATAAAGCTTCGCTGACTTGTATCTGATTTGAGTTGTTGTTCCATTATTTTATAGTCTGTTATAATTGATTGTTGCATGGTAAGAAGCTGTCGACAGAATTGAAGCATAGAAATCTAGTGCCTTGAATATGTTAGAATTGTAATTGTTGTTCATTTCATGTTGTTGTTCCATTTCTGTTCATTACTTATTCATAGTCTTTGATTAGCAAACAGATGAGTCGTAGTTACACGCTGTTGTTCCTTTTCATATTGTGTTTCTTTTAAGTTGCTTTCATTGAATTTTCTTTCGTTTCAATATCTTTAAGATCTCCAACTGTAGAGGATAGAGGCTTTTGCTTCCAAGTCCCTAGACTGGTCATCTTGCATCGATTTCTAAGGGAAAGAGTTACTGCTACTGCATCCCTGATCGATTTTCTACAAGATTGAAGTAGTTTAATCTTTCCATTCATGTCACTGTAATTAGGTTTCTTTCCAAGAATTTATTACTTTTGTTTTTGTTACTTTGTACTACATCTTCATAGCATTTCTCTTAGACAATTGCAGCCTCAGACAGAGTACACTCTTGAAATAAAAATACGCTCCTGGATTGATGATTAATGTAGGCTAATTAGGTGTTCAAAAGATACCTTTTTATGACCCGACACCGAGGATCATGATAAGGAGGCCGGTGGAGAGAGACATGATCCTCATGCTAGTGCGCTAGTACTACCGTTTTCTAGGTGTGTTCGACCTGATACTCAATATAGGATGGAGTTAGGAGACCAACTAAGTGCATTTATTATTGAGGCAGTCATCAGGCCCGCTCATTATAAAGACATACAAGTCGATGATCAGCCAATACGGATGTTGAGAGGCATGTCGTGTGACATGTACAGCCTGATGCGGCATGTCATAGGAGCTACGACAACTGTTACGCGATTGAGAGGGACTATTGCACGTTATAGGTGTGGTCGAGCCGCAGCACGTGATGGACAGTCCGCGAGCACCGACTCATATCATGATCATTCACCTCGTGCCGTGCCTAATGAGTGTGAGGTTCTACTAGCATCTAGTAGTCATCATGGAGATGAGGTTGGACCATCAGCCACGTCTAGTCATCGACAACTTCCATCATCCATCAGCACTAGTCATGATCATGAGCAAGCTGGACCATCGAGCATCGAGGCTACACCATTGATTGAGTAGGCCTCCACTACTACTGTTATTGATGTTGTACTACCACCAGTTGATCCATGACATTTATATTACAGTTGTGTATTTTTAACATTATTGAGTTATATATGTATATATATATATATATATGGTCCATGTATTTTATGTTCATGTTGTAGTTGTACTTAATTTACATGTTGGTGATCATCATGATGTGTATATTGTTAGGTCATGTTAGATATGTTCATTTAATGTTTAGCTTGCAGATAGATGTGTACGTGATAGCATGAGTTATTTGACATCAGATGTATATTTGATGTTTGTATTGTGATGATGTTAATATATAATGTTAATTTGATTTTTGAATGTATTTTTTAGTCGAAAATGATATTTGTACGATGGTTATCATGATCGTGATGTTTATTAATTAATTTAATATTCAATCACCATGATATTCATTAAATATTATGTCGTGATTCTAATTGAAATTTAAATTTAAATTGTATGTAAAACTGTATTTGTGTATGTAATTGTAATTTTAACTGTAATTGTATGTAAAATATTTAATGTAAAAATTTAATTGTAATTCTAATATTTAATTTATTGTGAAATGATTGTAATTGTATATATGACGAATTGTAAAATTGTAATTCTAATTCTAATTGTATGTAAAATTCTAAAATTGTATTTGTATTTGTAATTGTAATTTTAATTGTAATTCTATGTAAAATATTTGTAAAATTGTAATTGTAAAATTTTAATTGTGAATGTAATTGTAAAATTTTAATTGTAAATGTAACTGTATGTAAAATTAAAATTGTAATTGTAATTCTAATCATAAATGTATGTGAAATTGTAAAATTGTAATTGTAATTGTAATTGCATGTAAAATATTTGTAAAATTTTAATTGTATTAATGTGAAATGATTTTACTAAAATATTTAAATTTGTAAATTTGTAGATAATTATAAAATAATAAATCTAGAATTATATGATTTTTTGTAACATAATAAAGTTTAGAAAATAATGCAAATAAATTCATGTACTTTAGAATTATCATTATTTTATTATGATCTTACATACGAAAAAAAAGAACTTTATACAGTCTGGTGCACTTATCATCATAATACGCACCGGTGCTTTAGAACTATTCTGCACTGGTGCGTCATAAAACACCGTGCCAAAACAAAAACCTCGATCTTACAAACCCCTTTGGTGCATCTATAAAACAGCGTGCACCAGAACAGGGCTATCTTGTAAAGTGCAATATTGGAGTACCAGAGGGTTCAAATCGCGGGCAAGAATTTTTCAGAGGAGATGAGGGTTTGGAGAGACGAGAGTTCCAATTTCAGATGAGAAGTTTGTAATAGAGAAAATGAGTGATTCAAATAGAAAGACGGACAAAGACGCTTACAAGGATGCAGACGAGTACAAAGCTCGACAGAGTACAAAATAAGTACAGGTTGAGACCGGCAGAGAACATTCAGTTGAGGCCAGGGATAGGGTTAAGAGGTCCCATGATGGAGAAATGGAGAGCAGAGTTGATGGAAGAGAAAGATCAATCGAGGTAGTTGATAAAGCCAAGAGGCACCATGAAGGGAAGGATTCTCATTCCCTTAAGGACAACAGAGAAAGATCAATTGACGTTGTTGATCGAGCTGGTAGGTCCCATGAAGTGAAAGATTCTCCAGAATGTGTTTAAAAGTAGCTGGGAGTATTGTCCAAGCTTCGGTTGGCTTACATAAACTTTTACCGGCAAAGTTGATGTCACATAAAATCACATCTTTGGCTTTCAATTGAACTTGAATTGCATCTCTAACTTGTCTGAGTTGTGGTCCTGCGGATGAAACCAGTAAAATATCTACTTGTATTATAAATGGAAATCTAGTGACCATTTTTGTGGGAAGAAAAGCATAGATACCTGCAGCTACCATATTTCCACCTGCAAATCGCTTTACCATTGGAAAAACTAATGTAATAGCCTATTTTGCAATGTCTTTCCTCTGCTCAACCTTATACTAATTTTCTATGGGAAACCATTTCCTCCACATGTAATAGCTGCATCCTCTAGTCGAAAATCGGTCTTCTTCTGCTAACAAATGCAGAATGAAGGACTCGTTATCATTTCTCCCAGAACATTACCCTTCTGCAGATTATATGTACCAATTCCTGGCAGGCCATTCGTCTATCTGCAAATTATATTCTAAAACATATTTGTTGCAAATAGTTAAGTGCCAATTATAACATGTTCACATGCTACAATTGCCCACTTGGGCCCTGTAGTACTGCATATTCACACGCCCCACATTGCATTCTCTCCACATAATCAGTGGGGACCTCCTCCAATAAAAGAAATGCATTGGAAGAATAGTTATTTCCATCAAGAATTTATACAATTCAAATTCTCAATTTTAATTCTAATTCTAATTCTCAAGAATAAAAAAAAATTATAATTCTCAATTTCTATTGTTGGAGTTCATTAAATTGTGGTGTACACATCTAAAGAAATTTCGGTTGCTTAACTGCAATTCAGTGCTACTATACATATAACCGCACCGGTGCCAGTGTTACAAAAATACGCACCAGTGCAGTGCTATTAAGTGATGCATCGGTGATGAATAAACACAAATTAAAAAAAGTGCAACTCTATTTTATTTAAGTGAAAAAAAAGTGGAAAATTGAAAAATGGGCGGCAAAATATTTTCAAAAATCTAATTTCATAAAATAATTCTTTAAATACTAAACATTTTTCATTATTTCACTATTTTCGCTAAATTTTTCAGCCAGATATTTGCAGGAGACATACCTGGAGCAAGAGAGCACGAGGGCACTATGGAGAAGCAAAATACATTCAAACAGAAGTATTCATACAATCAAAAGTCAAACCTGTGGTGATTCAAATCCTGTATCATAGAATTTCAAACCATCTCGTGATTAAATTTGATTATTTTTTTTACATTTTCTGCAGTTTTTTTTACTTTTTCTGTAGTTTTATCCATTTTTACCCTAAACCCTTCATTTTTTTGTTTTTTTCCCTTTCTTCTCCATGTTTCTGTGATTTCAGAATTAGGGCTTTTCATTTTAGATTGACATCCAACCCATGGGACAACTTTCATAGTCAGATCCCAATCCATTCTTCCATTGCGTGAATTTTTGGAAAAAAATGGATTTTTTTTATCGGTCCGCCTTGCGTAACCTAGCGCACTGGTGCGCTGTATTATAAAGTGCACCGTGGAAGTACTGTGTAATAAAAAAAATTGAAAATAATTGTTTTAAATCAGTGTGCCATATCTGAAATAGGGCACCGGTGCTGCATGTTACGAGGATAGCACTGTACGGTCTATTACACTGTTTGTGTGGTGCGTTTATAATACCCCACGCACCATATGGTCTATTGTATTGTTTTTCAGTGTGTTGGTAATACCCCCACACACCGCCGGCGGTGCGTATGTCAAGAAAGGCGCACTGGTGTCTTGAGATTTATTTTTTACCTGAAAAGTTGACAATTTATTTATAAATATATTAATGAATGATATGGTACAGGTTTTAGTTTGATAAATAAATGACTGACAAGAGATCAAGTAACAAAAATACCAGTAACACATCAAAAAAAGCAAAGAAGGCAAGTTCTTTGTAAATTCTTTATAAAAAATATTATTTTTGTACTATATGTAAGTTTAACTAATATTTATTGTTTACTGTGTATCATGCAGAGCCAAAAAAAGACAAAGCTTGATAGTATTATTTCTGGTCTAGGACTAGAAGAGCGTACAAGCTTGATGGAAAAATTGCAAAAGGATGAATCAGGTGAATGAAAAGACACTATCGATCCAATATGGGTTTCTTTTTTTAATTATCATTAATAATATACTTAAAATTTTAGATAACATGTGTCAAACAGTCTATTAATTCACATATGTTTAATGTTCTACAGGGACCAAGAACTCAGAAAAGGAATGTTGTTCTAAGAAAAGAAAAAAAATAGAACATGCAAATGAAAATGAATTTCTCCTTAGCTCATATGGAGTGGTGTTGGAAGTTAACAAAAAGGGGAAAAAATTTTACAAAAGTTTGAGGGAACTAGTGGAACGAATGTATAAATGTTATTTCCATTTACAATACAAAAATCAATCCAATGATTCCAAGAACCAATTTTTATCTAAACTAAAGGAAGAGTTTATGGAGAATTGGTCAATGAGACATGTTAGACTTTTAATAGCAAAAGCGTACAACAACCAAAAAAAGGAATGAAAAAGTAATATTCCTTTAAATGTTTGTCTAGAATTATTTATAAATATATCTTTTGTTATATATGCTTTTCAGATATCAATATAAAAATTAAATATTTTATTGTCATGTTACATTTTCGGGAATATTATGAAAATCTCAAAAGATGAAAGATTTGATATCAAAAATATGCCAATAAGAATGTCCAAAAAGTTGTACAAGGAGATGGTTAAAGAAATGGACAAAATTGCATCGCAGGAGGAGTCATCTCAACAACAACGTGCTTCAAATGTAATATGTAATCATTGAATTTTTCTATCATTAGGTACAATAAATAAACAATTTAGCATTAAATATTAATTCTCAAGAATTTTCTTGCAGAAAAGAAACGAAAATTGAACCCATTTAGCACATAAAACAGGACGACAAGGAAGAAAAGGGTTGATATCTAAGTTTGTGAGTAATTGTTACTTCCCTATAACAACTTAACTAGATTTCATTTTTGTATTTTTTAAGTTGTTTTACAAAAATCATCATTGAATGTCTTCAAATAGGTGCTAACATACAAAGAAGAACCATCAGACGAATTGATGGAAATTGGGTTAAATATGGGTTGTGAGTATGTGTTGGCATATCAAAAATTAATTGTGGAATTTGTAAGCATCTATCGATCTTATTTTACTTAGCTCCACCTATAATTAATAGAACAAAAACATAATTTATATTAAATATATGATTTTTTACGCGGTATATAACTTGCAGGAAACAAAGTATGGAACTGCGCCAACAGATGAAATTTTGAAAGATGACATGGTACATGGTTTTGAAAGAATGTGTATAGTTTATGAGTCAATTTTTGCTATGGTACATCATTTTTCTTTTCGATTTACATTAATGTATATTATTTAATATTGCAATTTTCATTATTCTCACCAATGTATATACACTTATTTCAGTTTATTTTTATGTTTGTAGATGGAAGGTGAAGAAGAAGAAAACAATCAACATTGCGAACAAAACATTCCTAAAAATAACCCATCATGGAAGTAGCTCTAGCAGTGACAACAGTTCAAGCGAAGAATGATGATTACTATGTTTGGATATCAAAGCAAGGTGTTGTATTTTCTGAAATATGTGTGAAATCATACATTTTGTTTAATGTAATGGAAATAGTGTCCCAATTGAAAGACAAAGGGATACCAATAATTGTCCCATTTTGTATGATAAAGACTGTATTATTCATGTATATTATATATCATAAAATATGTTTTAATTTATTCTATTGTGTTCTCCATTGTCACTATTTCGTTCTCCATTGTCGTTCTCAAATGCACTAATAAAAATTTAATTCATATGAATATTGTTATAAGATATATATGTGTCAAATTTTTATGAATAATGAATTTTAAAAAGCCACAATAATTATGATATGATATAACAAATTAATCGAAACATCACATTCAAATGCATTAATAAGAATTTAATAAATATGAATATTGTTATAAGATGTGTCGAATTTTGATGAATAATGAATTTAAAATAGTCACAATAATTGCATTGTCACAGGTCGATGTTTCTAAAAAATACAATATGAAAACCAGTGTGTTTCAATAACTGTACACCGTTGTGTTTTTATTAAGAAGCACGCCGGTGCGTTTCTACGACCTATGAGCACCAAAAAGCCACCAAAACCAATTAAAAACATCGGTGCATTTTTGCAGTATGACGCACCGGTGCATTTATGTGTCTATACGCACTGGTTTCATTGTATGATCTATGAGGATTGCATGAATACCAATACCAATTGTAAATCTCAGTGCATTTGTGTGATACTGCGCACCGAGGTGTTTATGTGTCTATAAGCACCAGTGCATTTGTACGACCTATGGGAAATGCACGAATACCGATACAAATTATAAATCTTGGTGCCTTTTTATGATACTACGCACTAGTGCATTTCTATATGTCTATGCACCGGTGTGTTGATACGATCTATGGGCATTGCACAAATCCCAAGACCAATTAGAATGGCCCCATACGTTGTATCACCAACAGTACGCCGGGTGTGGTTTTACACCTTAACAGCCTGATGCATTTTCCTTTGACTGCCCCAGGGTGCCTTCTATATGTACGCACCAGTGCGTTAAATCCAGAGTAGCGCACCGATGAAAAAAACATCCATAATAACCTCCGGCTTCCCATTTTTTTTTAGTTTTGTTGAATTTCCCTTAAAAGCTCTGCCAAAACCTCCATAACCATCAATGGATGTGTTAGCAAATGTTTTTTTGACAATTTTGGCCAATTTTATAACACTAAAAACCTCCTTTATAACCTTCTCTAGAGGTTCTTTTCCTTGTAGTGCATGTAATAAGGACTGGTACAAAACCTTCAAGGAAATCAATAATGGCAGGAAAATATACCTTCGAGATGATCGAGCATATAAGATCATGGGATATGGTGATACAGCTATGAATTTATGAAATTAGAGTATCATATTTATCCATTATGTCAGGTATCTTCCTAGGATCAAGAAAAAAATGATCTTTGTGTCTACAATTACAAACCACAACCTGGAGGTTGAATTCTACAAATCACATTGTATAGTGCAAGATTTGTTGGACAACTGTAAACCTGTTGCTTCAGAGTTTGAGGCATGTACAAGCTTGATGTTTCTATTAAATGTCATCAAGCACTGACTTCTACAACCATGTCAATAGATATTTTTTAGCATCAAAGATGTGGCCACATAAATTATCATGATTTTTTGTTGCTACATAAACAAATTATTGTCAAAGGTCTCCCTATATTAAAAAATTAATATGTTGCTTGTGAAGGTTGTGCACTAGGTAAAATTATTAGAGATGAATTCCCCTCTAAATATGATAGGAGAAGAAGAATTGTGTTAAAACTTGTGCATTCTGATGTTTGTGGACCTATATAGATTAGATATTTAGGAGGAGCTATTATTTTCTATTGTTTATTGATGATTGCACAAGGTACACTTGGGTGTAGTTCCTCAAGAAAAAGAGTGATGTTTTTTAGTACTTTAAAGAATTAAAAAACATGGTATAAAATCAGACATGGAAGTTTATAAATATTCTTCATTCAGATCAAGGGGGAGAATATAGATTGGGGAATTTCATCAAGTATTGCAACGATCATCAAATTGTGCATAAATTTAGAGTACCCTACACCCCACAGCAGAACAATGTTGCAGAAAGGAAAAACATGACATTGCTGGAGTGTGGACGTAGTATGATGAAAGGCAAGAATATTTCAAATTATTTTTAGAAAGAAGCCATTAGTATTGTTGTTCATTTAAATAATAAAGGTCCAACAAAATATATTTATTTCAAGAATACATCCGAAGCCTTGTAAGGTTTTAAACCAGCGGTTCATCATTTGAATATATTTGGGTGTAAGGCCTTTGCACATATTCAAAAGGAGAATAGAAAGAAACTTGATGCTAAAGGTATCAAATGTATTTTTGTACAATATTGTTCATAATTTAAATCCTATAAAATGTTTTACCCATATACTCACAAAGTATTTGCGAGTAGAGATGTAATTTTCCATGAGAAGGTAAATGAAGGCAACAAGGATAACAGTTAGGAAAGATGGAACATTCTTCCTGAGGTTGACGACAATAAAGCAGAAGAAAAAGCTAAAAATAGTGAGAGAAAAAAGAATGGGGAAGAATCGAGTGATGTCGATATAAGTAGTCAAAGCCCAATAAAAAATGAAGAAGTATTTTTAGAGAATAGTGGTGAAAGCAGTGAAGCACATAGGAAATATACTCGACTGATTCAACTAACTAAAAGGTATAAGGAATATGCTCTTGTAAATATTTTTTGGAATGTCATAAAACCCATGAATGTTAATGAATCTATTGAATATGAAGAGTGGATAAATTAAATGGAAGAATAATTTGAATCTATAATTAAAAAAAAACTTGGGAATTGACTGAATTTCCTAAAGGAAAAGAGACCATAGGATGCAAATGGTTGTACAAACCGAAGTTTAAAGTATATGGAGGCATAGATATATATAAATCGATCTTAGTGGCAAAAGGAACTCTCATAAAGAGGGTATAGTTTATGAAGAATAATTTAAACATGTAGCTACATTTAACACTATTAGATTGTCAATTGCATTAGCTACTAAGTGTCATTGGAATTTGCACCAAATTTTTATAAAATATGCGTTTCTGAATGGTGATTTAAATGAGGAGGTGTATTTGACACAACCTGAAGGCTTAGTGAAAAAATTGCAAGAACATTTAGTTTGAAGATTAAAGAAATCATTGTATGGGATGAAACAGGCACCTAGGTCATGGTATGAAAATATAGATTCTTTATTTTTCTAGTGGGGTTTAATGAGAAGTCAAAGTGATCCAAATTTGTATACCAAATCTGATGCAAATGGGTATGTGGTGCTAATTTATTTTTATGTCGATGAATTAATAATTATAAGAAATTCAGTGAAGCTGATTAATGAAATTAAGATCCAAATGTCACAATTATTCAAGATGAAAGATCTCGGTGAGTTGCATTATTGTTTAGGTCTTGAATTTTGGTAGAATGTTGGGAAGAATTTTGTTTCATAGGGTATGAATGTAAGAGAAGTGCTTAAAATTTTTAAGATAGATCAGTGAAAAGATGCTTTTGTTCTTCTGCAATAGAATGTGAATCTTCATCTTGGTGATGGTTCGAAAGAGATTGATGGTATGTTGTACACATATCTAGTTGGAAGTCTGAACTATCTTACTACAACTACACCAGAAATTACATATACAGTTAGTGTGTTGAGTCAGTTTATGAAAAGACCTATAGAAAGCCATTGAAAAGTAGAAAAATAAGTACTGAGGCATATTAAAGGTACAATTTATTTTGGTCTTAAATATATTGATTCATTTGATGTTGAGTTGACATGTTAGTTTGATTCAGATTGGGCCGATAATCCAGATGATAAAAGATATACTACAGGTTATGCATTCATTATTGGATCTAGGATTATTTCATGGATCAGCAACAAGCAATCAATTGTACCTTTGTCATGTATAGAGGAAAAGTACAAAGCTTTGTGTGCAACAACTTGTGAATTTGTTTGTTTGAGTGGAGTTCGTCAAGATGTTGTGGAAGATCAAAGTAAGGCTACAATAATCAAGTGCGAAGAAAAAGTAATCTTTCATGCAACGACAAACCATGTTTATGCCCAATTTCATTTTATTAGAGAGAAGATCAATTCTAAGGATATTTTTATTGAATATTGTAATATTTGTGAAAATGTTGTTGATATTTTCTCCAAGCCCCTTGGGAAGATAAAATGTTAACTGTTTAGAGAGAAGCTGGGTTTGGAAATCAATCCTTTGTCCATTAATGGGGGAACTTGATATTAATGGAGAAATGGATGATTTTTTAGTTTGTAGTAATTATTGATTATTCCATGATTGTTAGGAATTAGTTCTAAATAGCCTAGTCATATGCATCTTTATAACATTGTAATTGATTATGTTAATTCAATGAATGTATTTGAAGTTATGGAAAGCCTCAGGGAATCCTCTCCCGAGGGAAACCTGTGTCCATCACCTCTACTATCTAAAGTATCCAACAATATTTCATCTCTCATTGTGTCATATGTACAGACCTGTGACCACCATGTCACCTATTGCCATACATCCCATTAGTTTTTTCCTCCTTCGCATTGGTTGATCTTAAGTGGCCCTTGTCGCTGCAATCTTGAAAAACTCTGAAGGAGTAGTACATTAGCCTATGTTTGTTTCTTTTGTTCCTATATGATACTATCATTGTCTACCTTAAAACTCCTTATTTTATCCTTCAAAATTCTCAATGTGTCTGCTAAATCAGAAGAGTGTCGAATACCACTTTCTTGATATGATTCACAGGGAGAATCTTTGTGGTCTACCATCTTGATATCCATTTTTATCTCTTTCCTGCAATGAATACTGTGTCATCTAAACCAAATTATAATAAACCAATGTACCTTTGCATAATTTGGTGAGGATAACTCACTTTAAATATCATCCACATCATCATAATACATGTACAAACATAATCATAACAACATATAGACATATAAAAAATAAATGTACTAACACATAAACATCATTCTAGCTGGAGTCGAGTCATCAATGCCTGACCATATCAACTACACATACCATGACCTCATATATGACAACAACAACCATACCAATGTATATTGTCAACATGTAAGCATTGATACACACAACAATGCATAACCAATCATACACTCATAATGGCACACTTCCCAATAACAAAATTCTCTTTCGCATGGTGACATCACTACAACCATCGCTGACACCATGCATATGAAACAAGCATATATACCAGAAAGATGAAAAATACACGTGTCACCGACATGAATGCATGACCAACACACACTTCCCATCTAGTCCATGGGGTGAACCATGTTCTGATACCACTTTGTAACACCCTCATCCCACATCTACCCAAATAATCGACCAACCACGGTAAACATGTGATGAGAGGCTACTATGAACTGATTCAACCTCCTAGGTGACCTTAATAAATTGGAATCAATGGAAACACCTCACGCAAACCTTCACATCACAAACAAGACTCCTAGGAACCATCCCAACCACTCAGGTAAATAGCCCAGGGCCTCACTTAGTTTTTAGACCATTAAACCGCAAAATGATCCCACAGTATAGGCATGGATGTGAGTATAGGCATGGGTGTGTCTGAGAGGCACTGGAAACTCCCACAACATAGGAATGTATGCATCCAAGGATTTTTTCTTATAGACCTATGCCACTTTCCCCGAGATTCAAGCCACCTTTTCAAGCCCATCAGGTCACTACCTAGAACTCAATGACAAGTTCAGAAATGACTTATAAGAGCATAAAAATTATGCATTCGAAAAAATATTGAGAAGGACTTGACTGGACCCATACTAGCCATGACAGGAATTTCGTCGAATAGGTCACAAATATTTAACCTACATGTTTGAACAACTGATCTGAGCATAGGGGTCTCATACTTATTTAAGAATTTCCAAGAAGCATTGTTCCTTTACATCATTAGTTGCATTATCATCCAGTAGGCCATAAATACATTGTTAATTCATTTACAACTCAAAACATGAGGAGAGCCATATATCATCACTGTCATAATACATGCTTATAACCATTATAATAACAACATAAATATCAATGATACATCAGCCATAAAATCCACATACCAACCAATACATTTTACACATAAGATGTAAAGGAGAGAACCTCTTCTTAACGAAGGTAAAAACCAACTAGGGATGGGACTACCACATTCCACCTGACAACATATTGGCTTAGAAAAATATTTCTTCAGCCAATCATCCTCGTGCCATATTCCAAGCATGAATGTGTGAATGAAACCAAAAGAACCAACCAGGGAAACCCGAGGCTAAACCACCTCACCCTAACCAATAGAAACCAGTCTTTACCGCAATCCATCCTGGATTAGTAGGCCCAAAAAATTACATGTAATAAAATAATTTTTACTTTGATCTCCACCATATTACTAGGCCAAAATTATACCAAGGGATCCTTCCCACTTTCATGGATGTGGAATCAACCCAGGAACTTGCTATCCACATGTCTAACAACATCCCTTGGGCTACCTTATAGCTATTTTATCCAAACAATGAATCTCTTTATTGCTCTAGAAAACTGACAATAGAGTAGTAGAGAAAGTTTAAAGATTGACAAGACATGCTTAAGACAAGAAAATCTGGCTTGAGTTAGAGAAAAAAAGGAAAATTTGATCTTCCTTTACAAAGGAGAAAATGACGAATGCTAAAACCAAAACGAGTAACTTTTTAGTTTTATTTTTCTACCGTCTATGGTTTTTATCCATGATTTTAAATAAACCTCTCTACTGTGCTGGAAAACTGACAGTCAGAGCTTAAAAAACCAATAAGAATTAGCAAATTGCTGATTCATTTTGTTGAAATAACAACAACTACAAAGCGGCTGCTGAAGACCATACATGCAGAAGGCGATGAGAAAATCTTCCATGAGTTCGATATTGAAAACAAAAATTCTCTAACGATCTTCCTTGCCACAAAAGATAGGATACTAGAAGAGGCAACCTTTTCCCTTCATATCTGAAACTTGTAACGATATCATCCCGACTAGTATTTTATTTTAATTTCTATTGTGCTGAAAAAATAACAACAAGTTCGTCAGATTTTAAGAACCTACGAACACATGCAAATTGCTAAATAGTCCGTTTAAATGGCAACGCCTCCAAAGTGGCCACTTAAGGCTAGACATGCAAAAGACTAATAAGCAAATCCTGCAAATATGTGATTTCCATTTGCTAGTAAAAACTGTGTATCCTAAGGAAGAAGCTAAAATCCTGATCAGGCAGGTACCAGGGCCATATCGAGACAAAATATCAAGCCAATCAGTGAAAAATAAGCATCTGGGCAGTTAAAAACATAGCAATATCATCTCAAATATCCACAATGTTATCAAAGCATTCGAATATACAGAGTTATCGTTGATCCATGGCCAAAAAAATGCTACACAGATCAGTAATAAAGATGACATATATCACACAAGAGGAAAAAATAACAGCGGGACATCCATGACTCTAAAATAGGGGCTAAAGATCAGCCATAATACATTTCAGTTGATAGATCAGTAATAAAGAATGACATATATCACATAAGAGGAAAAAATAACAGTGGGATATCCATGATCCTATTGTTGGAATATTGAAAATTCCAGAACAACAATGGAGAGAGTAATACTCTCCTCTTCTAACACAGAGAAAATAAAATTTCTTTGACAGGAGACAGAGTTTCCACTTGAAAAAAACTTCTATTGCATTCAATAACTTCAAAAAAAAACTATTACACTTTTTCCTCTCTGAGAGGGATTACAACAAAAAACAAGACTGCTACAAAACGCAGTTCTTACAAATTCTTCTTCGTCTCTTACAAAATAAAACTGTTGTGTTTTTCAATTCGCACTGTTGTGCATAAAACATAAAATTACGTTCTGTCACTCTGTTACATTGATTACCCATAACTCTCAGGCCTTTTCAAAAAAAATAAATAAATATATATATATATATATATATATATATATATATATATATATATATATATATATATATATATATATATATATAAACGTGTCGTTTATAATATATATTATATTCGTTTATAAAATCTAACTTCGGTTAAAACCTTTGAGCAATAATCCATAACAAAACATTAACCAAACTTTGATCGTGCATTGAACCCGGACGTCAAACAAAATTAAACCATCCTTCAATCGATTTCGGATGACAAAAGGTGTGCGCTGACGTCACCCAATTTGTGACCTGAAATCCTCATTTAAATCCTCCCTAAAGTCGTATTGGGTTCAATTTCTGACAAGATGACGTCGGCATCATTGTGACCCGAAATCCATATTTAATCCAACCTATAACCATTTTGGGTCTGGTTTTCTGCCTAGTGACTGGGCAAACCAAAATCCTGTACCAATAAAAAACCGCTGCGTGTTCTCCTGCTGTTGGCTGGCCTAATGACTTGGCCGCGGGGACCACAAGTCCTGCTGGCTGCTGATGTGGCCGTGGGGACCACCGGTCCTCAAACTACCAACTCCCGCATACCTGTTTGTAATTTTAAAATGATCCGTTTCAAAATAGAAATCCTTTGTTCTTTCAAACCACAAAGGACTGAAAAAAAAAATGACTGATCTTGACTCTGCATCAAAATAGAAAGTGGCTCTGCATCTAAGATATGAAATTAAAATGGAAAGCGGCTGCCAGTACTGAGCAGGTGAAAGTAATATTTCAACACTCCCCCTTACTTTCAGCTGTTGGGTTATCAGTCATACCCAGACATTTTCTCAAAATTCGAAATTCTTCTGTCCCAATGGCTTGGTCAGAATGTCTGCAAACTTCTCTTGAGTTCTGAAATGTTCCAAAAAAATTTCACCATTGTTTACCAACTCTCTGATGTAATGAAATTTTTTGTCAATGTGTTTCATTCTCTTGTCAAACACAGAATTCTTCGATAATGCAATAGCTGAGCTATTGTCACAATAAATCATTGTTCCTCTTGTCTGCTCTTGGCCTAAACTTCTCAACATCCTCCTCATCCAAATTGCTTGACAAGTTGTTGTTGTAGCTTCCACATATTCTGCCTCTGTTGTAGACAATGCTACAATAGGCTGCTTTTTAGAAGCCCATGAAATGGCTCCTAAACCCATGTGAAAAACATAACCGGAAGTGCTCTTCCGATCATCTACACTTCCATCCCAATCACTATCAGTGTATCCAACATAAATCTGAATTTTCTGAAGAAGTATATAAAATACCATACCTTTTGGTTCCTTTAACATACCTCAGAATTCTCTTCGCTGCCTGCCAATGTGCATCCTTTGGCTTCTCCATGAATCTAGAAATTAAATTAACAGCATGCATTATGTCCAGCCTAGTTGTAGTCAAATACATGAGGCTGCCAAGTATGCTCTTGTACAAGCTAGGATCAAAATCCTTGCTGTTATCCTCTCTGCTGAGTTTTAATCCCATCACTGTGGGAGTGATCGTTGCTTTGCTCTCCTGCATATTAAATCTTTCCAGCACTTCATTAACATATTTTTCCTGTGAGATAAAAATCCCATTTTCATCTTGTTCTACTTCTATTCCTAAGAAGTATTTCAACAAACCCATGTCATTCATTTCAAATTCTTCTTTCATGACTGTTTTAAAATTTTCAATAAGGTAATCATCATTACCTGTGAAAATAACATCATCAACATATAAAACTACAATCAACATTTTACCATCCTTTTATTTGATGTAGAGGGTGGGTTCTCCCTCACACTTTTCAAATCCATTTTCCAGTAGATAGGAATCTATCCTACTGTACCACGCTCTTGGCGCTTGCTTCAGCCCATAAAGAGCTTTCTTCAACTTGCACACTTTGTGCTCTTGGCCTTTTTTTTCATAGTGAAGAGGTTGTTCAATGCTAACCTCTTCCATTAACACTCCATTTAGGAATGCTGACTTTGTGTCCATTTGGTAAAATTTCCACTTGTTTTGTGCTGCTATGGACAACACTACTCTCACGGTTTCCATTCTAGCAACCGGTGCGAAAGTTTCCTCATAATCTATCCCATGCTTTTGCTTATATCCCTTGACAACAAGTCTGGCCTTGTGTCTCTCTATTTTACCTTCAGCATTACTCTTGGTCTTGTAGAGCCATTTAAATCCAATGACATCTTTACCTTTTGGGAGTTCAACCAAATCCCAATTCTTGTTTCTTTCTATTCGATTAATCTCCTCATCCATAGCTTCTATCCATTTCTTATCCTTAATAGCTTCCTCAAAGTGGATAGGGTCTTCAACATGACAATATAAAGCAAACAAAGAATTGATTTGCTGCCTCTTGTGCATAAATGTCATTCAAATTTCTGAACTTCTTACCTCTTTCATTAGATGTACATATGCTTGAAGAAGCACTTGAATTTCCTCCTTGTGGTGTGCTTGGAGAAGCACTTTCATTTCTCCTCAAGGGTGTTCCTTGCTGCTCTTGTGTTGGTGCTGCTGTTTGGGGATTTATTTCAGCCAACTCATCATCATTTTCATCATGAGATAAACAGTGTTTAACATTCACTATTTTCTCTATGCTTCCATCCCAAGCTTCCTCTTGAATAAACTAAACATCTCTGATCACAATAAACTTCTTGGTGGATGGGTTGTATAACTTGTAAGCCTTGGATTCCTCACTATATCCAATGAAAATAAATTTCTCCCCCTTGCTGTCCAACTTCTTCCTCAGTTGATCTGGAATGTGTGCATAAGTCACACATCCAAAAACCTTCATATGTGTGACAC
Organism: Pinus albicaulis; assembly: GCA_034641835.2. Classification (NCBI taxonomy): domain Eukaryota; kingdom Viridiplantae; phylum Streptophyta; class Pinopsida; order Pinales; family Pinaceae; genus Pinus; species Pinus albicaulis. The sequence continues at coordinate 1,037,354,907 of CM076574.1, read as the reverse complement.
CTTGTTTTGTGCCACTCCATGCCTCTTTTGGCACTTTTTTCATCACTAATTTTGTAGGGCATCTATTCAAAATGTACGCTGCACAATGTACAACTTCAGCCCAATAATCATTAGGCAAATGCTTTGTCTTTAACATGCTCCTCACCATGTCCATTATGGTTCTATTCTTCCTTTCGGCTACTCCATTTTGTTGCGGAGTATATCTAGTTGTAAACTACTTTTGAATACCATTTTCTCTACAAAAACGTAGAAAATATTTAGAGATATACTCACCTCCTCTATCATTCCTTAGGACTTTGATGTGCAGCCCACTTTGGTTTTCCACAAGTGCCTTGAAATTGCAAAATTTTTCAAACACTTCACTTTTATTTTTCAAAAAGTAAACCCAAGTTTTTCTTGTAAAATCATCTATGAATGTTAACATGTAGTGGCTGCTAGCAAGCGATGGAGTTTGCATCGGTCCACACAAATCTGAGTGGACAATATCTAAGGGTGCCTTTTCCCTTATACTTTTTCCGGAAGGAAAACTTTCTCTATGTTGTTTCCCCAAGATACAACCTTCACAAAGGTTGTCCAGTTTCTCTATCAATGGTAAACCTCTTACCATTCCTTTTTTGTTCAATAAGTTAAGACCTCCGAAGTTGAGATGTCCAAATCTCAAGTTCCACAACCAATTTTCATCTTTTGGTTCCCTTTGGATAGCCTCTTGTGCCACTGCTGCTTTCTCTTCTTCATTCTTCAAGTCTGCTCTCATTCTGAGAGGGAACATCCTATTCCTTGTCATCTTCACTTCAGCAATACATTGTTTGCTGGGTGGTTTTCCCATGATGGTACAAACATCATCCTCAAAAAATACATTGTACCCCTTTTGAACAATTTGTCCAATACTTAATAAGTTACACTTCATTCCAGGAACATAATAAACATCTACTATGGATTTCTTTGCACCTTTCCTTGTTAAAAAATTTACATTTCCTTTTCCCATAACAAAAACTTTGGTATCAGTTCCTAGTGTGACTTGTGACTTCACACTCTCATCTAACATAGAAAACATTGCTATGTTTCTTGTCATGTGGTTACTACAACCGGAGTCTAGAAATCATAAATCCTCGCTTTTTTCTTCAGCCATATTACAAGCTAAAAATAAATTTTCTTGGCTGAGATTTTCTCTGGTGAAATTTGCACTAGTTCTATTTCCCATATCATGCTGCTTCTTTCTACATTCATTATCATAATGACCATATTTTTTACAATAGTGACATTGGACATTGGACTTATCATACCTCTGTCCTTGAGCATTCTGCTGACCACTTTACTAGTTGCTTCCTTGGCCTTGATGCTGATTTGGATTGTTGCCCCTTCCTTGAGCATTTGCTAGACTGTTCCTTCCACCTATGTTTTGGCTTTTTCCTCTTCCTCTTTTGTTTCCTCTGCCTTGCCCTCTTCCTCTTCCGAAAGACATCTGGGTCTTAAAGGCATGCTCAAGAGATGAGTTTTCACTTCTACCCAATCTCTTCTCATGAGTCATCAGTGATGTATGTAGCTCATCCACTGAAAAATTTGTGAGATCCTTAGTCTCCTCTATGGTGGTGACAATCACATCTTATCTTGAGGGTAGACTTCTCAATATTTTTTCCACAATCCTCTTATCGTCAAGAGTCTCTCCATGAGATCTTATTTGTGTAACCATTCCAATCACATGAGTGAAGAATGATTCAATGTTATCTGACTCCTTCATACAGAGAGTCTCAAAGTCTCTCCTCAGCAACTAAAGTTTTGATGTCTTCACTTTTTCCATGCCTTGATAGGCTATCTTGATAGTTTCCCATGCTTCTCTGGATCTCTTGGCTGCTGCTATCCTCGGAAACACACTCTCATGCACTGCTTGATACAATAAGAAGAGAGCTTTGGAGTCTTTCTTCCTATTTCTCTTTAGCAATTCTTTCTCTACCTGAGTTAAATCATCAAACTCTTCTTCATCTACTGAATCTTCAAAGCCATCCTCGACAAATTCCCATAAGTCTTGGGAGACAAATAAAGCTCTCATAGTTATTGACCAGTAGTCATAATTTTTCCCATTAAATAGTGGGAGGTGGATATTTCCAATACCCATGCTAGTGTTGGCTCCAGCCATTATGCACTCTTAACTATGATTTAAAAACACTTGACTGTGTATTTAAAATAACTAACTGTTCTGCAAAAATATCACAATAAACTGTATAGAGAAATACCGTGGATTCTTTTTGGCTAAGTCTTCACACTGCTGGAGAATTTGCTGCAACAAAGAAATCCTTTCCTTCAGCTTCTTTAATATTCAAAGAGCCTAGAATAGCTCTGATACCATGTTGGAATATTGAAAATTCCAAAACAACAATGGAGAGAGTAATACTCTCCTCTTCTAACACAGAGAAAACCAAAGTTCTTTGACAGGAGAGAGAGTTTCCACTTGAAAACAAGCTTCTATTGCATTCAATAACTTCAAAAAAAAACTATTACACTTCTTCCTCTCTGAGAGGGATTACAACAAAAAACAAGACTGCTACAAAATGCAGTGCTTACAAATTCTTCTCTGTCTCTTACAAAATAAAACTGCTGTGTTTTTCAATTCGCACTGTTGTGCATAAAACATAAAATTACGTTCTGTCACTCTGTTACATTGATTACCCATCACTCTCTGGCCTTTTCAATATATATATGTCGTGCATATATTTCAACCAATACAAAACAAAAATAAACTTTAAACAAAATCTAAGTTAAAACCTTGTCGGCCCACTTCGCAAATGTTCAAACATTACAAAAAAGATAAAACAAAACTACTTATATATATATATATATATATATATATATATATATATATATATATATATTATAAACGTGTCATTTATAATATATATTATATTTGTTTATAAAATCTAACTTCGGTTAAAACCTTTGAGAGATAATCCATAACAAAACATTAACCAAACTTTGATAGCGCATTGAACCCGAATGTCAAACAAAATTAAACCATCCTTCAATCGATTTCGGATGACAAAAGGTGCGTGCTGATGTCACCCAAATTGTGACCCGAAATCCTCATTTAAATCCGCCCTAAAGTTGTATCGGGTCCGATTTCTGACAAGCTGACCTCAACATCATTGTGACCCAAAATCCATATTAAATCCAACCTATAACCATTTCGGATTCAGTTTTCTGCCTGGTGACTGGGCAAACCAAAATCCCGTACCAATAAAAAACTGCCGCGTGTTCTCCTGCTGTTGGCTGGCCTGATGACTTGGCCGCAGGGACCACACGTCCTGCTGGCTGTTGATGCAGTCGTGGGGACCACCGGTCCTCAAACTACCAACTCCCGCGTACTTGTTTGTAATTTTAAAATGCTCCGTTTCAAAATAGAAATCCTTTGTTCTTTCAAACCACAGAGGACTGAAAAAAAAAACGACTGATCTTGACTCTGCATCAAAATAGAAAGCAGCTCTGCATCTAAGATATGAAAATTAAAATGGAAAGCGACTGCCAGTACTGAGGAGGTGAAAGTAATATTTCAACAAAATAGGGGCTAAAGATTAGCCATAATATATTTCAGTTGACAGATCAGTAATAAAGAATGACATATATCACATAAGAGGAAAAAATAACAGTGGGATATCCATGATCCTAAAATAGGGGCTAAAGATCAGCCATAATACATTTCAGTTGAAGAGCAGAGAAGCCAAGAATGAGAAGAAAGAGGTGATTAGAACGTAAAATAGGGAAGGAAAGAAGGTCATTGAAGCATCATGTGTTTCCATTGTCGGACTGGGGGTAGCTACTGCTGTGCCCAACATTATCATGACAACGACCAAGAAAGCTGCAAATACGGATTTAACTAAGCCGTCCATTCTTTCTCACTCACAAGAAACTTGGTGCTACAGAAGATAATAAGAAAAATCAAGCACAACTCTTTCCAAACAAGCCTGAATATCAAACCAAGCACCGCTTGAAAGTATAATATTTGTGTCTTAACAAGGCTGAATCTCAAACCAAACACTTTTCAAAAGTATAATATTTTTCCCGAGACTCGAACTCTCAATCATCTTGTGTACGCATGTGTTGTAACAAAAAACAATTGATGCTAATCTCTATTTGAAGACTTTGTATTCTGCATTTTTCTCCTTATTTTTTTGTTCTTGTGACTGGTTGTAGAATACTCTACCAGTTGAGCGAAAATCCCCTAAACTAATGTGTGAATTGGCTAAGTAATACATGTGTGCAATGATTGGAGTTGAAAGGGGACCAGAATCCCACAAAATCTTAGCTAATTTCTTAGTTAACTCATCCATCAAACATGTGTCCAATACTTTTCTGTATGTCCTTTATACACTGTCTACGTATCTCCACTCTGGTGCTATGTGTTAGTTGTAGTCTATTGTGAGTAGATTGCGTGGAGGCTGAGATGAATATATGTAGGAGCGAGGCTAAGGGGAGTCCAACTGTCCAACTCCGAAATAACTCTGCCTCGAAAATTTCCAGTTAAACCTTACCAGAACATGTGTATAGGCTGCTATGTGGAGTATTCTCAGGCTGTTGTGTGGAGTTTGGAACTAACAGAGCGTATTTCGAATTTCCCTTTCTTGCAATGAATATGCGTGGAACATAAAGGGGGATTGAGGTTGGGTCTAGAGAAATTTGTGGAATCTACAGAATTCAATGTGCTCCCTCCTTGTCTTGGCTTGTTTGGCACTTGAACTTTTGGAGGCTAGGTGGATGCTCCAATCACTCTTTGACTCAGTATTTGACTTCATCTTGATTTTCCATGTCATTTTCCTTGCCCCTTTTGACTTGGAAAAATAATAAACAAATCACCACTTATTAATTTTTTGAATTTTTCTTTACTTTTTTCCATTAACATTAGAGAAAGTGGGTTTTGAGGGGGTAATAATGATCTTTTTTTCACCCTCAAAGTGTACATGGGAAGAATTTTGGGATGGAGAGCATGAATTTTTAATACTTATAAGCCCCCAAAATCTTCCAGGCTCACTTAGTTACAATTTTTAATAGAAAGATTGCCCACCCCTAGTATTCTTATTTCTGAACGAAGCTTTTTTATAAAAAAAATCATAATCTTCATCATCCTCATAGTCGTTAGTGATGGGTTACCCATGAACAGAAGCCTCATGACCTTGGTCCTCAATTCTTACATACTCCTCATTCTCCTCCATAGCTGATGCATATTCATGAGGGAGTTGTCTTTAGTTGCAGAATTTTCACATATTTCAAGGTAATTATAAATAATTTTCAAACTAACAACTTCATCTCACCATCATGGCATAGAAGAAGATAATTGCAGAACCAATGAGATGACTGATAACTCTGAGTAATAAATTAATTTTATGCTTGCAAGCTCAGTGATGTGAAATTAACGGGAGGAATGACTTGGCCATCGCTAGAACCGTGCACATTAGCTGATAAAGAAGTGGTTGGGTCTTCGTTGTCCAAGCGAAGGCTTATACCCTCCATCACAATTTTTGTACATGGAACTGTCCAGCTACATGCAAGTTTTATTGCCTCTTTCATTGCCAAAGTGCTAGTGATGTCTATGTATGTCAAGTTGTGAACTTGAACAACGAAACTATGATTGTTGCATGGTTTTAACTGATTGTGGCATCACAATGGAGGGACACAATAATATTGATCCATAATGATGGGATTTAAGATGTTAATCATGTTCACATGTTGTAACATTATTTGTTGGGCATACCCAAAATCCCCTACCATGTTTTTATGCATATTGATTCATTTTCTATACAATTGAGAGAATATCCATTAACAACCACGTCTCAAACTGTATCTTCTAAATCCCTGCTGCCAAGAATTCCAATACTTATTCTGTGCCCAGGCCCACAAACTAGTTTGTTGATTTCAATGTCTGAGCTTTGTGTAACTACATAAACACAATCATCTCCTGTTGCAATTGTGAAATTCTGAATCACTACATGTCGAGAGGCGGAGACAAGAATTCCATTTGTATTTGGACTATCCCTGGGAGCAACAATTTCGAAGCTCGACTTGAACATGTGTCGACCAAGCTATTTCGAAATGGATTTTTGGACTGTCCTTGAACTTCAAATCTCTCAATGTACATTTGAGCTAGAATATACCATCAATGATGTGGGGATATTGTGGAAAATATGGTTTTGGTCTCGGTTGAAATCACCAACCCACCATTTCTGGGTCGTCCCATCAATAATGCCTCTGCTATCAATAGCTAATCCTTAGACCTTGGAGAACATAAGCTATTCATTGCAGTCTTGGATGAATTTGGTAGAATGTATTCTCCTTAGACTTGGCACCCAAGCAGAGGGAATTCCATGTTATGTGATGCATCCTAAGACTTTGGGAAGTCATCGAGAGTAAATAGATATCTTATTGACATTTCATGCAATTTTTGGGAGATAGTAAGGCTAGATATTTGTCATGTTAATTAGTGGTCAAGAAATAGTCATTTTGCAATCGATGGAACAGTATATATATATATATATATATGACATTATTTTATACCAAGGATCTTACTAAGCTAATTTTTTCTTTTTTCAAGATTATTTTACTAGTAGTGTTCAATGTTCTAAAATGTGTTGTTATCAAAATTTGACTTTTGAAGCCAATGGTATTTTTGTTTCAAAATTACATCTCTAGAAAATACTTTGTTTTTCTGGACATTTAATATAGTTATAGTTTATAAGCTTCAAATTCCATGAGCACTGATTATAATTGATTTCACTTATCATATATTGGCAATTTCAAATTGCATCGTGATGCATGCCAATCATATAAATGGTCAAATTTCCATTTTAGGATCCTATAATGAATTGTGGAACAAAATTTTGTATTTTCATATTGAACTATAGTGTTCAGTGTGTCTATTTCCATAATGCTATTTGCAATTGACAATAACTGAAGGGGTTGGTCAAATTTGAAGGTTGTTTATACCTTCTATTGTTGGTCATAGTGTCCGTTTGATTTTCTGTTTTCAATTTGTTGTGTAAAATTTCAATTTATTTGCATGCAATTATTGGGTTCATAAGTCATTTTTTTACTAACCCCGTTAGTGCCCAAATCATGTTACCTTAAATGGAATCATAGGATATTTTTCCAGGAGATGGTCAAGAAACACAAGGAGTATTTAAAAACATCTATAACATTTTCTTAGAGTACCATAGTACACAACAACATTGAGTACTATCATGGGAAAGGAATGTTTGGATGTAAGTTTGGTTGCATTGTAGGAGGAAGGCTTTACTTTAGAGTAGCCTTGAGCTGAGTTTTTGATTGGATTGTTTGGACTATATAGAAAAATAATTATTTTTTACTTTTTGTTTAGATTATACATGAAAATTAAAAAATCTAACATTTAATAAAATAACAAATCTCACATTATTTTATACCATTTTTTGTTCTTTCAAGATTCTTTTCCTAGCATTGACTATTGATTAGTCTATGGATGGAGGAGAATCGAGATTAAAACTTGAAGGTTTGAGTGCTAGGTGGGGAAGTTGTTCCTGTAGATTGTGAATACTTGAAGAGTTTCCATTGTATAATGCAAAATTTTCATGACTTTCTTGTAAATTGAAATCATGAAGACTCAACAAATTGTTAGGATTGTTACCATGTCTTTTGAGAGGATGGATTAGAGCATTGACCATTAAGTGGATTTAAGATTGCAAATGGGAGGCTGGATGATCAAAATGGTAGTTAGAGACACCATTTCCTATCAAAGTTAAAATCCCCAAACATTTGTACTATGTGGAGTAAGGATAGAGCTAAACATTAATGATTATAACTATAAGTAGAACCAATTCTCGCTCGATTGGAAACTGTGCTTGATCATATTTTCTAGACTTGAAAATAACATATTCAACAATATCATAGGATCATAATAACATACATCAAAATTTCCAAGGAGCATGGCATGAAGTTGTGAACTAAGATGGACAAAGTTCAATTTTTCCATTATTAAGAGTCAAATCCAAAATTATGTTTCAAAATATGGTAATACACAACAAATATAATAGCTTAGGAATAAGTGGCAAAGAAGGCCCTCATGCTTTTGTGCAGTGTTTCTCCAATTGCATGAACTTATTTTTTTTTGGATATACTGGATATTGGGCCTCTTAACCTTGCTAAGCATTCCTTTTTAGGTTGCATCTAGGTTGCCCGTGTTAATGATAATAAGGTATATGTCTAGTATGTGAAACTAGTCATGATTTTGGTTTGTCTCATCACTCATAGTTGATTTTTTCTAGAAGTGATTTGGTCAAGCATATGTGAAAAACCAAAATTAATCTTTTCAAGATTTGTTTTCAATTTTTTCCCTAAGTATTAACAATATATACAAACACTAATAAATTCCAAAATAGTATTGGAAAACGAGATGAAATCAAATTTCCATTTTGGTGACAGACATAGTGGTTGGGTTGACGTGTGGGAATTGTGGGATAACAAAAGGATTTGCTCTTCCCTACAGGACCTGTTAGAGTCGGTCCTTACAGCCCTCCGTCAGAGATCGTTTCGCTTTTGCATATTCATTCTTAGGTGTCTCTCTTGTTCCACTTCGTTGCATTTCTCTAGGAGCATGCCACTGACTGACGAGGGGGTCTGGTTGTCCTTTGTTTCCTCATGCTTGTACCTGCAGGGCTATTTAAAAATTTCTAAAAAAAGTACTGAAGTTCATCGTCATTTCATTCATGGTCATTAAATCTCAGTTTCGTTAAAAAGGGTCTTTAGTCCTAGAGTCTAGGGTTTTCACGTCTTTTGCATATGTTTCATAAAGCCCGCAGGCCATGAGGTTGGTTTCGCAAGTTTTGATTTCATATTTTTATTATAATAAGCATTTGAAAACATTTCTATTCCAAAACTCTGTTTTGGAACTAGAAATTGTTTAATTCCATTTTTGTAATAATTATATCCATTTCACCATGAGAAGCTTCACTGCAAGCCTCTGATCTTTTCCTAAACTAAAGTGCCACATCCCTGCAAAAGACAGCAAAGTTATCAGTCCAAAAACTCAGAGAAGCCAAAGAGAAATATTGTATTAAATAGCCAAATGTCAAAATGCAGAAACATTATGAAAGTGGGTTGTCAAATAAATTTGAAAAGCAATCTGATTTGATGAGATATTTATTTCATATATAAACATGACAATCAAACTCATTTGCCAAAAATCCGCGAGGCAGAGGTCGAAGTCAAGTTTTTGAAGGCCGCAGGCAAGTTTTCATAGTTCTGGACAGTGTTTGGAGGGCGCGCGACCCACTTGAAACGGGTGAGACCCACTTGAGGGGCGCGACCCACTTGAGCGCCACAACCAGTGTAAAGTTGAACGGGTGAGACCCACTTGGGGGGTGCGACCCACTTAAACCAGCATGCGACCCACTTAAATCAGCACTCAAAAAATTGTGTTTTGCGCCCAGTTTCGATTCGAATCAACTCCAGCTGCTTCCAAACAGGTTTTAAATCATTGCTCAGTAGATTTTAAATATGGTTGTGGTGTCTTGAAGTGGGGAAATTAATTTATTTGAATGGAGAGGTTGGACTCTTGGGAGACTTTTGGCACCATTGTACATATTTTTCATATTTTGGCTAAGGAAAGATCAGAGGTTTTGCGGCACTTGTTGGGATCCTTGTGGTGTTTTGTTCTTGATGGTGTTTTCTCTCTGTTTACTGTAAGTTCTTCATGTTTAATGTATGCCATTCCTTTCATATTCTTTTGAACTAAATTGAATGAGTAGATGAGGTTGAATCCATTGTTTACCGTGCTCTGCCTTTGAATTCATTTAGTTCTATATTTTTTCGACTGTTTGGAGAGGATCCAAGTTCTTCTTTTCCCTCTTCAGCTCCTCGTTGGTCTAATCTGTCCGTATATCCAATCAAAAGCATCAAGACAATCACCTACCTTGCCCCAACTCGAAATCTGCAAAGGTCTGACCTTATCCCCGGACCCAAAATTTGTTTTCCCCATTCCTCCAGCGAAAAACCAAAAAATCAAAATCAAATTTACCTATCTCTTTACTAGCCTAAAATCAGCTCCTATCGTAAGTCATCTCACACCCTATTGCTCATTTTATCGAGATTGACGGAGAGAGCCCTCTCCTGCCCTCGTAGGGCTAGCTACGAGGCTAAGCGTGGTTTGATGTAGCCTTGAGTTTTACCTTAATTCAGCCTAAGGTAGATTTGAGCGCTAACATAGTGGCGACCATACTGGGGAAAAATCATCAATCTCAATGGTTTGCTTGTTGATGTGTTCGTTTCATGAGTCTTAGACGGAGTCTGAAGTCACGCCAGGTAGCTTTTGAAACGCTTTTGCTATGCATAAGCGGTAGTAGATAAACGCTGCTTCAGTCGATCTCCGGTAAGCTTGTGAGTGCAGCACTTGATTTGTAAATCACCCCAGTATACTTATTCGTTCTAGACCCTTTGGATGATTGAGTCTAGAAGTCGAAAGGCTGAAAATAATTGATTGTGTTCCTTGAAATTTATCCCGAGAAGATCAATACACTGGCTTCAAGAAGGAATACTAGGTCGAATCCTGACCCTGATCCACCAACAATATTTGAAAATCCAAATCTGATTCCTAGGATCCTTAGAAGACAAGGAAGTCAAGAAAGTTCTGAAAGAGAAAGTCAAGTGAGTTTTGCAAGTTCCAGATTGCTTACTAGATCTGCATCCTGTCCTGTGAAAATTATATATGTTGATGAAATTCCTTTTGATGCACGATTTGAAACATCTTTATTCGTAAATTTTTCTAAAACTGAATTATCAAGATTAGTTCCGGATCCATTGTTTGCTGAAGATTTGCAATATAGATTTGTTTCATATCACTTGGATAGACAGTTGCAAAATTCCGTTGTGGCTACCAACACTTCTGGACCATCTGAATTTGCATCTAGTTCACGCATTCCCACTGAACCTCCTTTTATCCCTACCATTCCTGTTCAGCCTGAGTTTTCTGATCAGCAATCCACAGTAATATCTCCTCCATCTCCACCGCATACACCTCGCACACCTATTGCTCCTAGTCTTCCTGTTTCTCCTAGACAGCAGATTATCATCAGTCCGCCAAGAGTCACGGCAGCCAGATTTTCACCTCTTGTTTTGCCGGCCAATTTAGATGTTATGCCTGCTGACTATCAGAGAAAAATTCCTATATTTGATGGCACCCCACAAAGTATATCAGCTCAGCAGCATATTGTTCGAATGACAGACTTCTTGGATCTGCATGAAATTGATGCAGAAAATGTTTCAATGAGATTGTTTGCACAGAAATTTGGAGGAGAAGTTCGCAAATGGTTCAGAGCATTACCGGCCAGAAGTATCAATACATTGCAAGACTTTCAAACACAGTTCTTAGATCGATGGGAAATGAAAAAGGATCCGCTGCAGATCACTTCAGAGTATACAAACATCAAGCGTAATCCTTGTGAGTCCGTTCAGGATTATATCATTAGATTCAATACAGTGTACAATGCGATCCCAGATGATTTAAGGTCGTCTAAAAAGTCAGCTCTTCTTAAATTCCCGGATGGTTTTGATCCGGAGATGGCTTATTCCCTTCGTGATCGAGATCCGCCTACCTTAGAAGATATGCAGAAGATTGCCGTTAGTGTTGAGGAAAATTTGAACGATAAGAGAGAACGGTTGAAAGCAGAGAAAAGAGTGACAATAAAGGAAGAGCCTTCCACATCTACATCTGAACAACACTTTATTCGTGAGATGGAAAAAATGCTCAAAAGGATGAACCTTGACAAATCAGAAACGCAAATTCGAAATCCAAATTACCGTGGCCAGCAGCAGCCACAGTTCAGAATAAAGCAGCGTGAACAAAGACCACCATAGCCAGCAGCCCAACAGCAGATCAAGACACCTCTTTTGCAGAATTTTGTGAGTCAAGATTCAGACGATGATGATGATGTAGCAGGTGAGCAAAATCATTTCTTTACTCCCGACGATCTGCCTATTTATATCACTGAGGATGAAGAATACGGAGAAAGTTCAGTTGTTCAGAAATATGAAGATTTGTTTCTAGCAAATGATGCAGATTTAGAGGAAGAATCAGATGAATACCAAAGAGGATATTTGAATGCTTTGTCTGCCCAACAAAAGCAATACTCATTGAGAAACCGAGATGTGCCCATAAATCCAATTCAGAAACAAAAAGAAGCTTCAGCACCAAAGACAGATTCACCGATACCACAGAAGAAAGGAAAAGAGAAAATTGATCCCGCAGCTAGTAAATTATCATCAGCAGAAAAGGTAAATCAGTCAAACATAGTGAAAGACAAGGCTGAAAATAAGGAAGTTCCGGTCAAAGAAGTTGAGAAAGTTTCAGCATTTAGTTTGGAAAATGAAATTTCCAAATTAAAAATATCTATTCCTTTGACAGAAATCATGAAGAACAGCAGCTATCACGGGCAAGTCTCCAAAATTCTTAACTTTGATCCAATGTTCGATACGGTAAATGTTGAGGATGATCAGCCAGAACTGATTTTCGGGCCTGCATTAGATGGTGAGTCACCTGACAGTGATGTTCCTCCCTTTTATATCAGTTTGAGGTTGCTTGAATATGCTTTGCACAATGCTATGTTCGATTCGGGTGCTTCGCACAATTTGATGCCAAAGGCAATCATGGAAAAGTTGGGACTAGACATTACAAGAAAATATCATGATTTTTATTCATTTGATTCCAGCCGTGTGAGATGTATAGGACTCATCAAAGATTTGGTTGTAAGCTTAGATCAAATTCCAGCAAAGAATGTCTTAATGGACGTGGTGGTGGCCGACATTCCTCCGCGATTTGGTATGCTCCTTTCGAGATCTTGGGGGGAAAAGTTGAAAGGTACACTTTAGTTAGATTTCTCTTATGCTACAATTCCAGTCTTCGGTCAAATGAGAAAGTTATATCGAGAGCAGAAGATGAAATACATGATAACTAGCAAAGAGAAGCCAATCAATCATCCTGTAAATTATGTGCATACCGACTTAGAGTCATTTGTGTTGCTTGCTGATAGTTTTAATGATATATAAATTCAATTAGTTCAGGCAGAAGATATACCAGAAATCACTGAGAATTTTAGAGAAGTTTTGCAAAAAGAAAGAAGAGAAAAACAAGCTATTGTGGAGCAATCAGCTAAAGACAATGGGCAGCAAACAGAAAAAACAGAGCCGGCACAATTTCAGCATTTAGAGGACGATGAAGATGGTCTTTGGACCATGGATTTTGATGGCGCAGTGGGCAGCGACGGTGCTGGAATTGGTGTTTGGATTCGTAGTCCGTTTTCCGCTCCGGATAAGGTCCCGAGCAATGTGAGAGTGTGTTCCTACAAGTTGGCATTTGACTGTTCTAATAATGAAGCGGAATACGAGGCTCTTATTGTTGGCCTTAAGATTCTTAAGAAGCTGAAAGCGAAAAGGATTGCAGTATATGGTGATTCAGAATTGGTGATAAAGCAAGTTAAAGGTGAGTTTCAGGCCAAGCATCCTCGCATGAGGGCTTACCGTAATGCAGTTTTAGACATTCTAAAGTTATTTTCTGATCATACTTTGACATGTGTGCCCCGCATACAAAATGGTGTTGCTGATGGACTTGCTAAGGCAGCAAGCAATCTTAAAATTACAATGAATTCCAGCAACAAATTTGAGATTCATGTGAAACACCGCCCTACCGTTCCAGACAATCAGCGATGTTGGCAAGTCTTTCAGGATGATGAGGAGATTAGTGATTTTCTGCAGAATAAGGGTAAGTTTAAAGACACCTCCATAGATACAGAACATGATGATGGTAGTGATGACATACAAATAAACCAAATGGAAGTGCTGCAACTTAAGGACAACATCATTCCTAAGGGATTGATTCCTTTGGAAGAGCTGTTTGATCAAGACGATGTAGCCCGCAAACCGACATTAAGTCCAACAGAAAAAGGTGTTGAGGAGGTAAATATTGGGACAGCTGAGAATCCCAAGATGGTAAAATTATCAAAGTCATTGTCGCCAAAGGTAAAGGCAGAATATGTGAAATTGTTGTCTTCATTTTCTGATGCATTTGCGTGGGATTACTCAGATCTAAAAACATATGATACTAACATCATTCAGCATACTATCCCCATCAAACCAAATCGGAAGCCTTTCCGTCAAAAGTTGAGGAGAATTAATCCAAAGCTGCTACCATCAATTGAAAAGGAGGTAAATAGGTTGTATAAGTCAGGAATCATTGTGCCTATCCGATTTTCAGATTGGATATCAAATTTGGTGCCCGTGAGAAAGAAAACAGGTGAGATCCGTTTATGTATCGATTTCAGAAATTTGAATAAGGTATCATTAAAAGACAATTATCCGCTGCCAAAAATGGACCATATATTGCAGCCAGTAGTTGGAGCATCAAGGATGTCACTACTCGACGGATACTCAGGTTATAATCAGATTTTAGTACATGAAGATGATCGTGATAAGACTGCGTTCACCACTCCTTGGGGAACGTTTCATTATGCAAAAATGCCGTTTGGTTTGAAGAATGCAGGCGCTACCTTTCAGCGTGCAATGGACATGGCTTTTGCCAACGAAAAAGACGTATTTTTGGTTGTTTACCTTGATGATTTAACTGTGTTTTCAAATTCTGATGAGGAACATTTATATCATTTGAAAATTGTTTTCCAGAAGTGCAGAAAGTATGGAATTTCACTGAATCCGAAAAAGAGCCTTTTTGCCATGGATGAAGGCAAGCTCCTTGGCCACATCATATCGAAAGATGGAATTCGAGTTGACCCTGCACGTGTTGAAGCCATACAGCAGATTGAACAGCCCCGGAACAAGAAAGAAATACAGTCATTTAATGGTAAAATGAATTTTCTGCATCGTTTCATTCCAAATCTTGCAGAGCACCTTAGAGAAATCACAAACATGCTGAAAAAGGACAGTCAGGTAAAGTGGACAGAAGAGGAGGTGAAATCATTAAATTTGGTAAAGATAGCTCTTTCCTCGGCCCCTATTTTAATCAGCCCGGATTACACACAGGACTTCATTTTATTTTCTTTTGCTTCTGAGCACACATTGGCAGCTGTTTTGATGCAAAAAAGGGATGGAGTTGAGAAGCCCATTGCTTTTTTCAGTCGGATCATAAGGGATGGAGCATTGAAGTACAATATTATTGAGAAACAAGCGCTGGCGCTTGTAAAGGCCTTGAAAGATTTCCGTGTGTATATACTGCATTCCCACATTATAGCATACGTTCCTAACGCAGCAGTTAAAGATGTTTTGGTACAGGCAGATCCAGAGGGAAGAAGGGGTAAGTGGATCGCTGCGTTGTCAGAATACGATGCGGAGATTAAACCAACCAAGCTGATCAAAGGACAAGGACTCGCCAAGCTCATGGCTGAAACAAATCTGCATGCTCTAGATATAAATTTGATTGCGGCCATGTCCGATGAAGATGAGGAAAGTACGTCAGTTCAGGTATCTGATATTTTTGTTTCTTCCCCTTGGTATGCTGACATTTTATACGTGCTTCAGAATTTGTCTCCACCTCCCAAGATGCCTAGAAATAAGAGTAGAACATTGAAGTTGAGAGCTGCTAAATTCTGCATTCTGAATTCTGCATTGTATTGGAAAGACCCTGGAGGAGTGTTGTTGAATTGTTTGGTAGAGGAGGAAGCTCAAAGAGTTTTGGAGGACTTTCACAAAGGTGACTGCGGAGGCCATTTGTTTTGGAAGACCACAGTGAATAAGATTCTAAGGGCAGGGTATTATTGGCCTTCTTTGTTTTCTGATGTATTTAAGGCTGTTAAAAATTGTCATGAGTGTCAAATTTTCGAAGGAAAGCAGAAACTACAGCCTTTGCCTCTAAAACCAATTGAAGTTAGTGCACCATTCCAGCAGTGGGGATTGGATTTTATCGGGGAAATCCACCCAGCATCTTCCGGACAACATAGATGGATCTTGACAGCTACGGACTACTTCACAAAGTGGATCGAAGCAATTCCCACTCGACAGGCCACGGATGCGGTAATTATCTCTTTTCTTGAAAACAATATTCTGTCACGTTTTGGGTGTCCTAGTAAAATAATTACAGATAATGCAGTGGCCTTTAAGTCTAAAAGGATGGTTGAATTTTGCTATAAGTACAATATCACCTTGGGGCATTCGACCGCCTACCATCCGCAAGGAAATGGCTTGGCGGAATCTTCAAATAAATCCTTGGTGAATATTATTAAGAAATTGCTGGAAATCAACAAAAAGGGCTGGCACAAGAAGTTAGTGAATGCACTATGGGCTGATAGGGTAAGTCAGAAAAAGTCTATTGGCATGTCTCTTTTCGAGCTGGTGTACGGAACAGACACGGTTTTTCCTACTTCACTTGCTGTCCCGGTGGTCAAATTGCTTCAGGAAGCTGGTAGTGAGGAAGATCCCATGCAGCGGAGAATTAATCAGATGATTCATTTACAGCAGACACGGGAAGAGGTATTTCAAAATACTTTCAAGTTGCAGGAGCGCATAAAGAAGATCTACGATAGAAAGGAAAAAGCAGATAAGTTTCAGTTGGATGAGGTAGTTTTGAAATGGGATGCTCGGAATGAAGATAAGGGAAAGCACGGCAAATTTGAAAATCTATGGAAGGGTCCTTTTAAGATCGCAGCGTATCGGGGTCAAAATGCCTTTCTTCTCAAAGAAATGAATGGAGATGATTGTCCTGGAGGACCGATCAATGGTCGGTTGCTGAAACGATATCACTTCTGAGTATCTTCTGCTGATTTCATCATCATTGTACATATCGTTTTACTTCTGTTTCATGGCAAGTGTGTATTGATCTCTCATCTTCAGTCTGGGGCCTGGAGCGAAGGCTATAATTCTGGAGATGGAGGTTGGTTGGTTTGAAATTGTCAAGTCAGTTTTATCAGTCTTTCAGTTTTAAAGTCATGTCAGTTTTGGTCAAATTTCAGTCAGTCTTTAGTCAAATCTGCAGTCAATAAATATGTCCAAAGTTTTTGTTTTATCAGTTGAAATAATGACTCCATCGCCCAATGGATGAAAGGCACTGTCTGACTCCCCCAGAGATCTACCGTTCTTGGCATCTCCATGGAGCCACCATCCCCATTGGAGCCAATGTTAGAGTCGGTCCTTACAGCCCTCCGTCAGAGATCGTTTCGCTTTTGCATATTCATTCTTAGGTGTCTCGCTTGTTCCACTTCGTTGCATTTCGCTAGGAGCATGCCACTGAATGACGAGGGGGACTGGTTGTCCTTTGTTTCCTCATTCTTGTACCTGCAGGGCTATTTAAAAATTTCTCAAAAAAGTACTGAAGTTCATCGTCATTTCATTCATGGTCATTAAATCTCATTTTCGTTAAAAAGGGTCTTTAGTCCTAGAGTCTAGGGTTTTCGCGTCTTTTTCATATGTGTCATAAAACCCGCAGGCCATGAGGTTGGTTTCGCAAGTTTTGATTTCATATTTTTATTATCATAAGCATTTGAAAACATTTCTATTCCAAAACTCTGTTTTGGAACTAGAAATTGTTTAATTCCATTTTTGTAATAATTATATCCATTTCACCATGAGAAGCTTCACTGCAAGCCTCTGATATTTTCCTAAACTAAAGTGCCACATCCCTACAAAAGACAGCAAAGTTATCAGTCCAAAAACTCAGAGAAGCCAAAGAGAAATATTGTATTAAATAGCCAAATGTCAAAATGCAGAAACATTATGAAAGTGGGTTGTCAAATAAATTTGAAAATCAATCTGATTTGATGAGATATTTATTTCATATATAAACATGACAATCAAACTCATTTGCCAAAAATCCGCGAGGCAGAGGTCGAAGTCAAGTTTTTGAAGGCCGTAGGCAAGTTTTCATAATTCTGGACAGTGTTTGGAGGGCGCGCGACCCACTTGAAACGGGTGAGACCCACTTGAGGGGCGCGACCCACTTGAGCGCCACAGCCAGTGTAAATTTGAACGGGTGAGACCCACTTGGGGGGTGCGACCCACTTAAACCAGCATGCGACCCACTTAAATCGGCACTCAGAAAATTGTGTTTTGCGCCCAGTTTCGATTCGAATCAACTCCAGCTGCTTCCAAACAGGTTTTAAATCATTGCTCAGTAGATTTTAAATATGGTTGTGGTGTCTTGAAGTGGGGAAATTAATTTATTTGAATGGAGAGGTTGGACTCTTGGGAGACTTTTGGAACCATTGTACATATTTTTCATATTTTGGCTAAGGAAAGATCAGAGGTTTTGCTCCACTTGTTGGGATCCTTGTGGTGTTTTTTTCTTGATGGTGTTTTCTCTCTGTTTACTGTAAGTTCTTCATGTTTAATGTATGCCATTCCTTTCATATGCTTCTGAACTAAATTGAATGAGTAGATGAGGTTGAATCCATTGTTTACCGTGCTCTGCCTTTGAATTCATTTAGTTCTATATGTTTTCGACTGTTTGGAGAGGATCCAAGTTCTTCTTTGCCCTCTTCAGCTCGTCGTTGGTCTAATCTGTCCGTATATCCAATCAAAAGCATCAAGACAATCACCTACCTCGCCCCAACTCGAAATCTGCAAAGGTATGACCTTATCCCCGGACCCAAAATTTGTTTTCCCCATTCCTCCAGCGAAAAACCAAAAAATCAAAATCAAATTTACCTATCTCTTTACTAGCCTAAAATCAGCTCCTATCGTAATTCATATCGCACCCTATTGCTCATTTTATCGAGATTGACGGAGAGAGCCCTCTCCTGCCCTCGTAGGGCTAGCTACGAGGCTAAGTGTGGTTTGATGTAGCCTTGAGTTTTACCTTAATTCAGCCTAAGGTAGATTTGAGCGCTAACAGGACCCTCTTCAAAATATTTGGGACGGTAATCCAGATAAGAAAATTGAATAATAAAGAAACCTTTGGAGTATAGATACACTTCATAGTAATTTTTTTTCCAGTTTGAATAGATCCACTTGTACAATTCTAATATAGGTGTTGTGAATCAGACTTCAGTGCATGTGATTCACAGAAAGGGTTTGTGACCTCTTGCTTAGAGAACTCTACCATTGTGACCTTTATAGCTTGGGCTCATAAGGAAACATGCACATTTAAAGTGCAAGCTAATAGAGGGCATTTATTTGCAACACATTTTGTGGTTTTTTCTTGACCCATTAATTAATGACATCTATGATTAATAACTCTTTGGTAATTTTAAATATTGTAAACTTGATTACAAATTATATTCGTTGAAGTGGAAGGATTTATTTGAGACCTTATCCTTGAAATAAATAGTCTCTGAGGATGAAAACACACATTTTCCCATCACTCCTTTTTCTAGGCACAACACCAAAATTAGAATAGTGTCTTTGCAGATGTTAGACAATAGATAATGGTCATAAAGTTGGTTTCTTGCAAACAAAGTTATTGTTGCTCTACTTTTTGCTTTTTATTTACTATAAAATCAAGAAATTTCACCCAAAATGTTAAGGTTTTCCCTATGATAGACTTGACGATAATTTGAAAGCTTGCTTTGATTTCAAAGCCCTCTCAAATTAAGGTCCCCTATCATTTCCATTGTTACTAATTGTTTTTTAAATACCTTTTGTTCAAATATTTTGTTGAACACTTGCCATGAAACCTTAGGTCCAAAGGAAATATTTTTTTTTTGGCCTAAGTGATCTTGATTGAAATGTGTTAACTACCGATCTATCTATGAGTACATCCAAGAATATTACTTTACCATACCCCTAAGAACACATCTAAGCCATTATTTTTTGTGCTTGGACTATCATGTTAGTCCCTAAAGAGTAGTTTGGGTTCTTCCATTACTAATAGAAACAATCATAGAGCTCTTTCCATATGAGCCATGTTAACATATTTTCAAGTTTCTTTTGTGAATTTCAATTCCTTTTAGAAAACTCAAACCAACAATAACCTAGGTGCCTCTGTTTACACTACCTTTAATCTCTGACACTTTGTGATCACCACTTCAAGGCATTCCTTCATTGTGCGAGGCAAGGGATGTGTTGACTAATTAGTGAATAGTAAACACCCCAATATTTGTGGTGTTCTTGGCCTTAATAGCTTTAATAGAAGGCTTAGAAATTGACCTTTGCCTAGAGGAATAACCATAAAGCTCTAGGAAAGTTTTTCAGTCACTCCCAAAGTTCCCTCTATGGCTTGAGTTCATAAGGAAACATGCTCATTTAAATTCCATGATAATAGAGTTAATTTCTTTGCAATAAGTTCTACGGTTTTATCTCCACCTCTTAATTGATGACATTTATGATTAATAGCTCTTTAGTAAAGTTTAATATATTTAAACTTGATTACGTTACATTATAGCATTGGAGTGTTAATACTCTAATATTATGCACTTGGATAACTCATTATATTAAAAGTTACCCCTTCAATGGTATTTTAGGGATGCATTTGAGAAAGTGGCGTTCATGGGACACCTACCCTAGTGGAAAATATCTGTCCTTGACCCACATGTGTTTGTATGTGTATGTGTGTGTTAAAGGGGCTTCCAATATGAGGATGAGTTGCATTACCCTTGAGATGCATTATCCAGTCACTTATAAATATGTACATTTAGATTGGGTTGCTTGTTACATGGATGCATTTAGTTTTATTTGTAAATAATTTTATTTTCCCCAATTTTTCACAACTTCATTGTGCTTTTAACAATTTTAATTATAGAATATGAAAAATTTGTATGGTTAAACTGTATTGCACACACACATTTGTCATTTCCTCTGAAGGACCCAATTTCTTGGATAATGATATATAGGATTGAATTGGAAATTTAAATGGAAAACAAAAACTGGCATCATTTGGACATAGCTAACATAAGTTGCTTCGAGACATGTTTGGATTTGCAAAGAAAAAGAAGCAAGTGCTAAAAATGTTATGTGTTATGTTATTTTTTATAACTTATTTTCATTTCAAACATTTTTACAAACTTTGTCAGCTGATAGGTACCCCAATAAGAAATTGAGCACAACAACATTAACACTTGCAGATTCAACATGTACGATTAGAAAAGTTCACATGGGTCCTTCCTATTATCACTTTGTACTTCTTTTGATGCATGAAAAATAAATTTTTAGTTTGACCCTAAGTATCACCAATAGAACTACTGAATTTACACCATATGCAAATACTTGAATTCTATTGATGGAAAAATAATTGCCTCTTTTATTATTCAAAGCATCCATTGTATCTATATATTGTTCATAAACATAAAAAAAATTTAAATAGGAGTGAAAAAACATATTGCATAAAGAAATAATTAGATCATACTAGCAAGCCAAGAACCTTCAAATTGTTAATGACACCATTGCGCAAATATGCAGATAATGTACATTTAACACATGCCTCAATCTTGATAGAATATAAATTTTTGAATGATTGGTTTCATGTAAATGTACTCCACAACATGCTATATTGTGATATGTGTGTGCATATTTTCTCAAGCTCCACACAGAATAAGGTTTGAGAACTAAGAAAAAATATTTATGATGTTACTTGTTTACAAATTTGAGAAAGCCTCAAGGTTTACAATCAAAATCTAGAAATTTTGTTTCCTGGTGGAATGTGAGGCATTCTTGGATTTGTATAACGCTTCAATGCTTGTTTAGAATCTAGGTAAGTGTGAATGAATAAAAGCTTTCTATCATTGTTCTATATTGGATTCCCATTCTCTCTAAGTTATCAAAGGCAAGGTAAAAGCTGATTAGACTAAGGGACAACATATTCCATTGCCAAAATTTAATCTTACAGGGAAGTGCAATACACTTTTTTGATACTTCCACACATTTTTAGGGCATGCCAATAGAAATGTTATTGTTGTTGGATACACTCGTGTTGGTTACTTTTAGAAAATTTCTCTTTGTCAAATATCTTGTTTTCATGAAGTAATATTTCCAACCAAGAGGATAAAGACTTT
This sequence comes from Pinus albicaulis, assembly GCA_034641835.2. NCBI lineage: Eukaryota > Viridiplantae > Streptophyta > Pinopsida > Pinales > Pinaceae > Pinus > Pinus albicaulis. The sequence goes on along the minus strand of CM076574.1, from coordinate 1,037,332,978 downwards.
GCATGTCTAGGACATAGTGGTGTTATTTCTTGCCTGTATTTTTGATTTATTAGTATTCCACCACTAATAACTTCATTACGTAGTTGTGTGTTTAGTAGTATATTACAACAATGACTTGTTAAAAGAAAATGATTCTAGTTTGTTTGAACATCATAAACTGGAAGGAAATATAGCTTTGAATTAGAAAATGGAATATATTCTGAAAAATATGTTTTTTAATCAAATATAGGCCTGTTTCCTGATCATTAAAAAAAATAGTCACGACAATAAACAATGATTTTGTACACGATGAATTACAGAACTCTCTAGCTCAAAAACAAGTTAGCATATTTTGTTTTTTCTGCATCAGAGAAAAATGAATGAGTAACCTTAAGTTTGCTTTGGATATTTATAGAATCATTTTAGAGACACTAAATGGAAATTGCGTGTGCTAATCTTTCTCAATTAATTACAGGGAAAACAAGGGGCATACATAATTTGTTAGCTTATGGGAATTGGATTCCTTTTCCCTTGGAATAGTATTTTGATAATTGAAGATTACTATATTGAAGCTATATTCTCGGTTAGTATCACAATTTACAAAGTCTCGTCTTTGTTTTTTTTTATTTTCTTGTTGTAATCTTGTGTCAGCAATACTTTGCTCCACCCACTAGATTTTTACTAACCAATTTTATTTTTGAAGTGTCACTGTTTCTTAGAGATAACTAGAGGAAATGATACAACTACAAAAGTGGAGCATGAGAAATTCTTAGTAGAAATTGCTAGCTTTGTTTTGTTTATTTGTGACATTTTATTTTCTTTGTTTATACAGGTCATCTGGCCACTATTTCCCAACTAATGAAAACTTGTTTGAGTTTCTTTCTTTTATGGGGAAAAATGACATTAACAGTATTGCTGATGTTGAGGCATATATCGTATAAATCCTTTATAGTCTACTTTAGTTTATATTCCAGTTTTCATCGACTTTCATGTCTTATACTCTTCATTGTAATATTTTTGTTTTCTTTTTGCAGAAAATGGACTCAGTATTGATGGTAAGAAGCAAGGATTGAAGAAAGAGGGGAACAATAACACTAGAGTGAAAAAGAGAGAGCAGTGTATTGGTCTAGTGGTACCCATAGATCCAATATCCTGCATAAGACACACACATAAAGACTGATGGTCAAGTTTTCAGAGTTGGTGAATTTGCTTGCAATTCCTTAGCAAGATAATGATAATGTTTTGAAGTGATGAACAATATTTTATCTATAAATTGTACTCCAACCAATATTAAGTTGGAAACTCATATTCTAATACTTGATATTTTATATAATATAATTTATGTGGTTGGAATTATTTATAGTCACACTTGATATTACTTGGTATTGTAATTAACATATGTAAGTTTGCGTTTTCATATTAGATGAACATGTAAATTGTATGACAGTTTTTTTTTTTAAATTTAGTTGCAAAATCATATTAATTAATTTATGTTGATTAATGATGAACACAAATAAAATTAATATACTACTAAATTAGTCATTTATAATGATTTTTAATGAAAGTAAATGAAATGAACATAAACTACTAAATTAGTCGTTTATATAATGAATAAATGACTACTGCAAATGATAAATTTGTGACCACAAATGATGACTCAATTTTGCATATATACGACTATTAGTAGCTAATTTATACTATCTTATAACACGGCCAACATTTTGGTCATATTTCTTTGGTCATTAATTGGTTTTCTCAGGTGATCATATAGCAATATATTTTGTTGTATATTTGGTCATTAATTGTGACAATTAATGACCAAATCAAAGATTAAATTAATGATTAAATCAATGACTAAATTAATGATCAAATCAATGATTAAATTAATGACTAAATCAGTGACTAAATTAATGACCAAATTAATGACCAAATATACAACTAGACAACAAAATTTAGATAACCAATTAATGACTAAGCTAAAAATGATCAAAAGTTGGTCGCGTTATAAGATACTGTAAATTAGCTACTATTGGTCACCGACCGAAAAATAGTTGTTTATATGCAAATTTTAGTCCTTTTTTTAGTAACTAATTTGCCATTTTTTACTAGTGAAATAAGCATGGATGCCACCAGATTTCTCCAATTGCAGCATGAGGAATTTTCTCGTCTCTTAGTCTCTAGGATTTACCGCAATCCACAGTCTAATCTAGGGATCACTAGGCCATAACTGAGACACCATTCTCCAGGATTTACCGCAAGCCATCTTGGATCATTAGGCCATAACCGAGACTCTACTCTCTAGTCTTTATCGTACATCCCATCCTGAGACTACTACGCATGATGGAGAGCACCCACCTATAGGATTTACCAAATATCCCACCACTAATCGGTAGAGGATTCCTAGGCCCACTGAGGCACACAATAGCAATGTACAGTCTAGTTCAAGGATCACTAGTCCAATGTCTTCAATGTAATCCACAGTTCGATTCAGGGATCATTGGTCCATGTGTTCTTCATTTCGGATATCCACCTCACTCATCCTCAAATCCATCCAAGAATCCATCTCAACCAAAACATGAGAACCCCATCACACCATGTCTATACGTAAATTCCAAGGCTAGGCTAAGAACACTGTCACACCTAGAAAAACCCATACTGTGACAAAAAATAACCACATGCAATACCATGCATGTCAAATCTAGTAAGGAAATTACACATAAAAATTGATACCTGCAAAAATTCTTGTTGTAGCCGCTTGATCCTACTCTTCCTTGCTTTCTCCTTCTATCCTCTTGCCTTCTTTTCTTTTCTTGATATAATGCCAAATTTCTCCAAGAAAAATTTAGCTATCCAAGAGTGAGAGAGAGAGAGAGAGAGAGAATGATAAGAAAACTCCAAAACTGAAATGAAAAAGGGTAATAATTGATCCTCATAAGCCTTTTTATCAATTAGTCCTCTATTTTATTCATTTTCCATTATTTTCCTTCATTTTCATCCTCCCATGCATGTTGTGACCTTTAACCTTCCTTTTCTCCTATTTTCCATTATTTTCATAAATAAATATGCCAAAAATGCCATTTTTCCTTTCCAAAACCTATGTCAGTGCCTTTGCCAATTTCCTTATCCATAATAAATGAAATCAACACCCACACTAGGATTTTTTTCCCAACATTAAACTTGGAATAACTGTCCCATCAAACATGGTTATTATTATTTCTTTATTAACTCTTATTACATAGAATTTTCACCAGGGTTGTTACATAGACCGTTTTTCTTGGTCAAAAAGGTCATAAATTCATGGGATTGGATACCTATTTCCCATAGTTCTTGTAATTAGTGCCCAATAATAAATTCAAAGTCTCTAGGTCCCATCCTTCTTCTGTACCAGTACAATCAGGCTCCCACAAGGTGAGGAAGTTGGTTGGATATTCCCTTTTTGTAACAACTATTAGATCTGCATCTTTATTTTTTCATTTTCTATAATAGAGCTAGGGTATATTTTCCCATTGGGTAAAGGTGCTCCCGGAGTTGTATCGATAGAATTATTGACCTAGCAGTGTGAAGGTACCCCTATGGGTGAGGAGAAAATGTCCTTGTATTCTTCCACGACGTTATCCACCTTCTTTTGCTGTGAAGTGGAACCCTTCGCAAGGGCCATGGATGTGGCCACAATCTTCCCATTACTTTTATTATGAAACAAAAAGAAAAATAAGGCCCTTGTATGGGAGATGATATTACTGCCTTGATTAGAAAAGATTAAAGAGATGGAAGTAGGTAGGGCTACCTCCAGTATCCTGTATAACTTATTGCCCAAAGTAATAATAACAATGTAAGGAATTTATTCATACACAACTTGATGCTTCCATAAGTATGGTTGGCCTAATAATACATCACAAACTTCCAGAGGAGCAATGCCACACAGTAACTTATTCGTGAAGGGTTTTATGTTGTAGGGAAGACAACATTGCTGGCTGACACGAAGATATCGTCCTTGGTGGAGATACCTGATGGTGTATGGATGTAGGTGTGGTGTGGTAGGTATGCCTTACCACTTAATGACCTCTCCCAAGATGCAGTACTTTTTGTTGCCACTTTCGACAATGAACTATAGTGGAGACCACTTCACCCACATCTGTGAGTGCAAGAGATGCTCCCCTTCATCTGGATTTTTGAGTTCAATATTCTAGATCTTGGTAGTGGAAATGGTGGCACTAGGCTCTGCATCAATAATATTCTTCCCTTTTTCATTCCCTTGTTGGGTTTTAACTTGGAGTTGGAACATGCATCTAATTCTAAAGCCTTCAGCTCCACAATCAGTTACTACTTGACTCGACACTCACTTGTATTGTGAGTGGGGATCTTATGGAAATCACACCACTTTCCTGCATACTTATTTATCTTCATAGTGTTTTTCTTTGCTTTCTACTTTGGTGGGTTGTCCTTGGTCACCTTGCCTTGGATTTTTCATTTTTTTGTAGTTTTGAGGCACCTTACCATTGCTTCAAACTCGTAGATCCAATCTCTCACTTTTTCTGCTTAAATTTCTTCTCATTCTTAATAGCATATTGATATGTGACGCCAAGAGAGGATATGTATAGGAAATGCATCTCATCCTATATTTATTTGTGTAGATATCCATGGTGCTTGAGTATGAGATTCCCGCTCAGAATCCTTGATACCTAGCTTTGTGCGAAGGCTATGAAAAATATTTTTGAACTCTGACACGTCTTGGGCCCTTACTTGTCGCATTGTGGTCGATTTTATGTACTTATATTTATATCTCCCGAGAGGGTAATAATATTCGTTGATGGTGTCTCAAAAATAATTCCAAGTGGGTGCAGATGAAAAAAATGAAGTTTCCCTTTCATCCCTCTGCTCACAATAGGTTTCCCACTAGTCCTTGACGTGGGGAGCACATTTGAGGAGTGAAAAAGTAATATTTTCCCTATTCGAAAAATCATGAACCGAGAATATATTTCCAATAGATTTAACCATTTATCTACAACATATACATCTATATGGGCTTCAAATATGGGAATTTCAAAGTTGAATTGTACCTTAAAGAGAGTGGCACCTTTAGGGTGGCTACTAAATGGAGATGCATCCCTTGTGGCCAACCACCGAATTATCTGACCAAAGTTGTTCATCATATCATTAATTTTTTTCTTGAGGGATTATTCAAGAAATATTTTGAAAGGATATCCCACTCCCTCGTCTTTATTTTCTTCCACCATGAGAGTTCATCGGGGTTGATGAGGCTGATCTTGCAAAGGTTTAACTAGTTCAACCCTAACTCCTTATACCCTGACCTCCTTGGTGACATGCAAAGAAAAATTGAGAAATATCATACAAATATGATACAAGTGATCCAAATTTATACAGGAACACAATGAAATAAAAATTTAAATGGAAACATAGAGCTACAACAAAATTTTAACTTCAATTCATTACGTAAAATTGATTACATTTAGGATGGAAATAAACTATCTTGGATGAGTTTAGCTTATCTTTGAGAAGATATGTGATGGGTACATGCCTATGAACCGTGTTAAAATTAGTCTCATATGTATTTTTATTAGTTAGAAATAAGATAAAGCCCATAAAATCCAAAAACCTAACCCTAGGAGATGAAGCAACAAATGTTTGTGGGCCCTATTGGGGTTAGTTGGTACACCAACTTCTCAGTGTCGTAACTTTTGCATACGAACCTTGTTTGACGCATACAATAACGCATTAGAAATATATACGCGAATACTAAAACTTTAAACTACAAACCTTTGTTATATTTTAATATTTTGGCCTTTTTATAAAAAGAAACATCATTTGGTGCCTCAAAACAACTCCGGAAGTTCATGACCTGAGAAACTGCGAAAATTAATAAATTGTTCTACAATTAAAGAAACAGAAGGAAAGAATGTTGGGGGTCCATGTGGAATAGGCATGTGGCCACTAATATCCACCTAGATCAAATATTTAGTTACTTTCACCTAAAAGTGGCTTCCACCCCCCACCCTCTCCTCCGCGCTCCCCATGAGATTTGAACCTATGACTTGGTGGGACCAAACTCCACACAAACTAATTAGTATACACATCATGGGTTTGATCTTATGTCATGTTATGTAATGTTATGGAAACATTTTGACTTGGAAAAATTACATATAAATTAATTAATTAAATTAAAAAAACATGAAATAAAATTAATAATTAATAGTTAAAAAAAATTGCGAAAAAATAATAAATTACCTATAAAATTTGCGACTCGAGGTTTTTACAACCCATGGTTTTTCCAATGGTATGATTATATAATGTATCCTATTTAAAGTTATTCTTCTCTAATGTAAGATATTCATTACAACAAAATATAATTTAATTTTATTCTTCTATAATGCGATACATTCATCGCAACAAAATATTTTAGGTAGATAAAATTAAATCCTAATTTCCTCCAAAAATATTGAAACCCTAACCAATTTTCATATCCTATTTAGTAAAGAGAACTACTCAATAAAGACACACCACCCAAAGACTCTAGACCTATGCCCATGCATGTCTTCTAGGTAAAACTTGGGAAAATATGGCGTACTCACCTTGTTACATAGACTTTAAATATTAGAGTTTCTCACATTGTTTTGTATGTTATTAATTTTATTTTATATGTTTGAAATTTTACCCTTCAGTATGAAGAGAAATGAAAAAACGGAAAAAATATCTTATAATTCAATTCTAATTTTCTTGTTCTAGAATTTTTCAACCAATGATAGAGTAGTGATATGGCTTTTGGCTTATATTTCATTTTCAACCTCCACGTTAAAATCCATCATAGTACATTTCTTGGTTCATAAGAACTCTTTTCATTTTTTCGACATTAAAATTTTTCAGGGTTTCTCACTCAACCATTGGTTTTAAGCTCCCCATCAAAATTTACTAGAATATGTCTCTAGATTCTCATAACAACTTAGTCTAGATACAATTTTTATTGATTTTATTAAGTATAGTTGTTGCATTGAAAGTAATGTGGATGGGACCAGGAATAGAAAAAACCATAATACAAATGGTAGTATGAGTAATCACTATAGTTTCTTATCTAGTGTGAATATTGTCCCACTATTTTCTTGTAGAGATATACAAAGTGGCCTCTACTTCCATCTTCCCTCCAATTAATCCTATAGCTTATTGATCTATGTTCAATATAGAGTCAAACGGTAGGATAATCATCAATTATATTCATATTTACTCATACTATACATATGAATGAATGATTTTCTCAAATGATCCATATTTTAAATAGTCAATCATAAACTAATCACTCAATCTCCTAAATATAAAGAAATCAACTATTATAAAAATTATACCATCAACTACATAATAAAATATGTATAAGTACAACAAAACAAGTTAAAGGACATTCAAACACTTAAAATTTCAATTAACCAAGTGTTTATATCCAATATTATAGCCAACCAAGTGTTATATCCAATACTATATCCATCTATAGTGTAACTTGTTGCACCTAATTAGGGTACTCACAAATACAGGTTTACATGTCCTCTTAAACATGTACTGACATATTAAGTAAAAATAAATAAAAATAAAATAAGATAAGAAAATAAACATAGAATAGAATTATAATTATAATTATAATTAATTATAAATGACAATTAAACTAGTCGTAAATTGGGAGTTAAAGAAAGTAGATAAACGAAAATTTAATTAAATACATAAATTAAATAATAAAATTTAAGTAGATTTAACAATTAATAACATGATTTTTCTTTTGAAAAATCACAAATTTCAAATTTAAAAAAATAGAGTGGGTATATTTCATTAAATTCTATTAATAAAATTATTGTACCGAAGTAAATACCTTGTCTGAGAAATAGGAATCTCATATACTAAAGCCAATTTGGAAGCAAGAAACCACTCTCTGTCTGAAATGGAATGTCTTTCATCAATAAGAAAGTAGCACCTAATTCGGAAAGTACTTTGATGCTTCCTACAATTATTGTATTCATCAACCAAAGGACTCACGAGACTCTTGATGATTTAGAAGTTGTTTACTCTGACAATTCTCAGCCCGTTTCACTATTATTAGTCACTGTAGGTACCGGGATTGAAACCTTGGAAGTGTCCTCATCACGTTTTTTATTCCAAGTTTCCTAATCCCTAGTACTAATCACAACCAGAATACATCCCTTCTTGGAAGACACGAACCTTACCATGGCCTCTGGCACACTAGCCTTGTTCGCAATATATTGTCCTTTGGAAGGGGCAAGGACTATGGGGAGAGTATTGGACACAGTTGAAGCTGCAATAATTGTGATATTCTAAATGTCTATAGGGGGGTGGAGGTCTTTCTTTGTTACTTTCTTTAACCCTTACAACCAAGTGGGTTCCTTCATCTAGTTTTTTTTTGCATAGGTTATTACAGGTTGAACAAATTATTAGGAGGGGATATACAAGGAGGTATATAATAGGGAGATAAAAACATAGTAAGGTTTGGGTTTGAGTGGATTTTGAGCTACATACATTTCACTGGAATTCACTGCCAAAGTAATCGCCATTAGTTGGAGTCAAACATGCACTCAAATGGAGCGGAAGACAGAGAGGCTTAGTGGAAGGGTGGAAAAAAAGTTATTCTATACTAGGTTCTCTAATCCTTGAACTCGACACAACTAATATTGCGTAAGAGAAGTCTTAAGCTTCTTATAAAACTATTTTGGTTTTATAAGTACAAACTATCCATACAACAATGGGAAGGTGGATAAAGATTACAGATTCCTTCTAAGAAGTCTTCTGATTAAGAAAGGTGTGGAGCACAGCCGAAGAGTGAGCGATTTTAATAGGGTGGTCATTCTCTAAGGAGGAAGGAGTTTGAAACGATAAAACTCGAGATATTTTGGCATGAAGAGGAAGGAGTATCTTGGTGACCAGATAACTTCAGATTATGTAGAAATTATATGCACTAAGCATGCATATGTCATAGATTCAGCTAATCTCACACTATTTGACTTTATGCAAAATACTAAATCATTCCACTTGTTAATCTTTTGCGGAAAATTAATTACACACACATGTAAAGCATAAATAAAAACAATCGCACATAACACCTTTTTTTTTAATTAAAAAGCCTGAAGCTTAAAACCCAACTATATATTATGTATCATGGAGATCATATGACAATCCTCATACAAAGCTTATCAAGCTCTCAGTACCATACAATCATCATACACTAATCAGGAACAATCTTGCAAATCCATGCACCGATATTTACCTCTTGCTAGCCTGCCTCAACTGCGCAATACCTGTTGTAGAATAGCTATGAATGAATTCGAATTACCCTTTCCTTTACTGCGCAATCCTCATTGGAAACTCCAATGTGTGTGTGATGCAACCAATGCATCACTATAGTCACAACAGATAGTCTATCTTGCCCTTTCACCTATCTCTCCACTGGTTCTCCACTGAAACTTCCATGCACTGTAGTTAACTGTTGTATTGTTAAATTGATTAATGAGTTATTATTTGTGAATTAATCAACTAATTCATTCATTCCACTCTCACTAGTGTATCAATTAGTTAGACTAGATACAACTAGCTTGACGAAGTCTAACTAAGTTAAATTGAATACAACTCCATAACTACTTCTTCCAACTGTGTCATAACTCTGCCACTTGAGTTCTAATTGAGTCCTCCATGCATTAGCTCCAGTAAACCCTTGGGAATTGTGTAATTCCCTTAGTCCACTGATGTGCCACATCTGTGCAGCGAAACAAAGTTCTCCAAGAGAATAAGTTGTTGTTTAGAGTCTGATTACTATTAAGAGCTAATAATAATCGACATGCATCTATTTTTAGATCAGCGATCTATAAATAGACTTTTCCCAATATTCTAAAAATATAATTTCATGTATTTTTCCAACTTGATCAACCATCCACAATTAACATCCTGTAACTTCTAAAATATGATCACCATGTCTAAAAATAGACATAGTCTAAAAATAGACTTGCGCCAAAAATAGCCTGCGAGCCCACTTAGTGAAGGTGACTCTCTTCACTATGCTCATCATATTGTTGAATCTCAACACTCCCTCTAAAAAAGATAGGGATTATCCTTCACCCCGATCCTTCCTCTATGGTATTCGAATTTTCTCCTGGTGAGCACCTTCATCAGAATATCTGCATCCTGATCCTCCGTAGGAATGTATTGAAGCAACATGATCTTCCGCTGCACACAATCTCTGATATGATGATACTTGATATAAATATGTTTATATCTATCATGAAAAACAGGATTAACTGAGAGTTTAATGCAACTCTGATTATCACAATGTATCATTGTGGGATCTAAATGTGAACCGAACAAACCAACCAGAATCTTCCCCATCTAGATAGCCTCACATGCAGCTTGACTTACTACCATGTATCCCGCTTCCGGTGAGCTAAGTGCCACGAATCTTTGTTTCTTGCTATACCAAGAAACTACCGTAGATCCGATACTAAAAATCCCCCCTGATGTGCTCTTTCTGTCAGTTGGGCTTCCTGCCCAATCTGCATCCGTGAAGCCATACAACTTCACCTCATCTGTCTATCTGTACCATAAACCATACTCAGATGTGCCCTTGAGATATCTCAGGACCTGCTTTCCTGCCTTCCAAAAGAGCTTGGTAGGCTTAACCATTGCTTGTGAAATTTGGTTCACTGCATAGCATATGTCCGATCTTGTATTGACTAAATACATGAGCGAACCCACCAACTGTCGATAAACAGTGGTATCCACTACCTCTGCCGATGTAGCATCCTCTTTCTTCCAATTTCTTGGAAGAGGAGTGTCGATAGGCTTGCAGCCTTGCATGTGAAACTTCTCTAGTATCTCCCAGGCATACTTTCCTTAAGACACAAACAGCTCACCTTCCCACTGCCATATTTCCAATCCAAGGAAATAATGAAGGAGGCCCAAGTCCTTCATCTGAAACTCCTTCGCAAGATCTACCTTGCATGAGTGTATCAACTGCTCATCACCTGTTAGCATTAAATCATCAACATAAAGTACAATTATTAAAAACTTACCCTCCACAAAAATCTGGTACAGGATTGCATCCGCCTCACTCTTGGTGAAGCCAAGTCCAGTGAAATAGTTGTCAATTCAAGTGTACCAAGAACGTGGTGCTTGTTTTAGTCCATACAGTGCTCCTTTGAGCCTGCACACATGCGAATCACTATTGAAGATCTCAAATCCTTCAAGCTGCCCAATGTACACCTCTTCCTCAATGATCCCATTAAGGAACACAGTCTTCACATCCATCTGATGAATGTACCAACCCATCTGCATTGAGAGAGCAAGGATGGTCTGTATGGAATAATACCGTGCGACAGGTGCAAAGGTTTCTTCATAGTCAATCCCCTCGATCTATGAGAAACCTCAGGCAACAAATCTAGCCTTTTACTTCTCGACGCTCCCATCAGCAGCATGCTTTACCTTGTAGATCCATCTTGATCCTACAACTGCTTTTCCCACCAGCCTTGGAACAATCTCCTAAGCATTGTTTCTAACAATTGAGTCATACTCCTCCACCATGGCATCTACCCATGTGGGCTCCTGCACTTCTTCTTCAAAAGAATATGGTTCTGTCACGATACACTTGCTCATAAGAGCCATGTATCTAGTAAATCAGTCAGGTGACTGTCTCTATCTGCGCTGTGATGTAGGGACTCCTACATTATGTGCCACATCAAGATTCAGTCACTCAGCTTCTATGGTACGATTTCTACCTTGTCTGATGTTTGGTTCTGCATCAGTGGACTCCTCCACTCCATGAATCTCCTACTATGGCTGATCCACATCCAGAGGCTCATATTTGGGAACAAGAAGTTCCTCCTCCGCATGCAAGTGTAGCTCCCTCTCAAGCGAAAAATTCATGTCTTTCACCTCATTGAACTTTATATCCCATCGCACAACAGTCATTTGACTATCTTGCAAATACACACGATAATTATGGGGTGTTTCTATGTACCCCACAAATATCCCAACTTCTACAATCTGCTCCAATCTCTTCCCAGTGTCCTTTTTCACATGAATGTAAACATGTGAACCAAAAATATTCAAATGAGAAATATCAGGCTTCTTACCAGTAAAATCTTCTTCAGGTGTACTCATGCCAAGTACTCTATGAGGACAACGGTTTTGCACATAAACCGCAGTGTTGCATGCTTTCTCCCACAAGTGCATTGGTAGGCCCTGGTCATGCAACATCGCTCATGCAACACCCACAATCATTCGGTTATTCCTCTCTGCAAACTCATTCTGTTGTGGGTTATGAGGCGCTATGAGTTCTCTTCGAATTCCTTCTTTGCTACAGAAGTCTTTGAATTCTCCTGAGATTTATTCACCACCATTATCGCTCTATAGACCTTTCACTTGCTTCCTTGACTCCTTCTCCACCAATGCCTTGAACTCTCAAAACTTTGAGAACATTTCACCCTTCTTCTGCATGAAGAAGATCTAGCATCTATGAGAGTATTCATCAAAAAATATAACATAATACATGTGTTTTGTTGTTGAAGCAACTGAGAAAGGTCCACACACATCTGTGTGAATTCTCTCCAGGATCACTGAAGCACAGTTCTCCTTCTCATGAAAGGTGGTCTTCAAAAACTTACCCATATTACATCCCTTGCACTAATCTGACTGCGTAAGAGTACCCTTGGGAAGTCCAGTGAAAATCTACTACAAAATCTTCAAAGTGCCATGGTGAAGATCACTCAATATCCTGTGCCATTCGCCCTCATCCCGGCTCACCACTTCTTCTGCTTTGCCCCCCATTGCAGCACAGCCATCTACCTCCAGTTTGTAGAGATTCTTAATTCGAACCCCTATCTTCTTGGTTTGACCCATTTTTTTATGTCAAAGGAAGGCTTTTCCCTCACTGAAAACAACATCATAACCCTTGTCTACCATCATTGTGACTGAGAAGTCCTTCTTCAAACCTGGAACATGCATAACATTCTTCAACAAGAACAGATTACCGGACTCCCTCTCAAAGGTAATGGTCCCAATGCTAGTGGCACTATAACGACCATCGTCGCCCATCTCTATATGCATCTAGAGGTCCTTCTCCTCCAAGTTACTAAACAACTCTTTCTCCCCCGTCATATAGAAAGACACACCACTATCAAGATACCACACCGATCCCATACATATTGAAACCAAGCATGCGATCAAAGAGAATCAAGTTCAAATTACGAGGCTAAGGCCTCTCTAGCTACAAATCTAGCAACCTTCTTGTTCTTCTTCTTCCGTGGACAGTTAGTGGCGAAATGTCCATGTTCATGATAGTGAAAACACTTCACTTTGGACAAATCGTGCTTCTTGCCTTTAACATGAGATTTTGAAGGATGTCTCTTCCCCTTCCCTTTCCTTGCTTTGGCAGCCAAAGCACAATTCTCTTCATCTTCATTCTTCGATGAAGATCCATCCCTGGTACCCCGCCTTAGCTCCTCCTGCACAAGATCCGACCAAAGTCACTCCCATCCCGGCAGTTTCTCCCATCCATTGACAAAGTATTCGTAGCTATTCCAACTCTTTGGAAGCCCAAGGAGAGCCAAGCTCACCAAGTCTTCATCATCAAAAACAACCCCCAAACTTCCCAGTTCATCCTTGCAGTGGACAAACTTCGTGAGGTATTTTGGAATACTGTCGTCTTTCTCCATTTTTATTTTTTTGAGCTTGTCTTTAAGCGCCAACTTCCTCTGGTCACTTATGCTTTGGAAAAAATCTTTCAAAGCCTTCCACATTAAGAATGGAGTGGATTTCCCATCAAGGCTGGAAACAATATGGTCCTTCACACCTTCCAACAGAATCCTTCTCGTCTTTCCTGTCTTCTTTTTCCACGCGTCAAGTAATGCAGCTTCGCTAGATCCCGGCTTAGGAACATCGTTATCGATGAACTCCTTCAGTCCATTATCCTCCAACATTGTCTCCATCCTGTCCTTCCAGGCTATGTAATTCGAGCTCCCATCAAGGGCATACTCCAATTGCAACCCATTGAAAGCCATTTCAATGTATACTCAACTTCTGCACCAAGAATCTTCTGTAGCAAATTCGAATTGTCCACTAGCACAAACTCACTTTACAATTGCAATCTTCAATTAAAAATTCTTCGATACCATGTAAAAATTATATGCACTAAGAATTCATATGTCCTAGATTCACCTGATCTAACACTATTTAACTTTATGCAAAATACTAAATCATTCTTCTTGTTAATCTTTTGCGGAAAATTAATTGCACACACATGTAAAGCATAAATAAAAACAATCTCACATAACATAGTTGTTTTTAATGGGAGAGCCTAAAGCTTAAAACCCCAAATATATATTATGTATCATGGAGATCATATGACAATCCTCATACAAATCTTATCAAGCTCTCAATACAATACAATCATCATACACTAATCAGGAACAATCTTGCAAATCCATGCACCGATCTTTGCCTACTTCTAGCCTACATCCACTGCGGAATCCTTGCTGAAGAATAGCTCTGAATGAATTCGAATTACCCTTGCCTTGAAAGTGAAATCCTCATTGGAAACTCCAATGTGTGTGTGATGCAATCAATGCATCACTATAGTCACAACAGATAGTCTATCTTGCCTTTTTACCTATCTCTCCACTGGGTCTCCACTAAAACTGCCATGCACTGTAGTTAACTGTTGTATTGTCAGCTGATTAATGAGTTATTATTTGTGAATTAATTAACTAATTAATTCACTCCACTCTCACTAGTGTATCAATCAGTTAGACTATATACAACTAGCTCAACTGAGTCTAACTGAATTAAACTGAATACAACCCCATAACTACTTCTTCCAACTGTGTCATAACTCAGCCACTTGAGTTCTAACTGAGTCCTCCATGCATTAGCTCTAGTAAAACCTTAGTAATTGCATAATTCCCTCAGTCCACTGATGTTCCAAATATGTGCACTGAAACAATGTGCTCCAAGAGAATAAGTTGTTGTTTAGTGTCTGATTATTATTAAGAGCTAATAATAATCGAAATGCATCTATTTTTAGATCAGCGATCTATAAATAGACTTTTCCCAATATTATAAAAATAGAATTTCATCTATTTTTCCAACTTGATCAACCATCCACAAATAGCATCCTGCAACTTCTGAAATATGATCACCATGTCTAAAAATAGACATAGTCTAAAAATAGACTTGTGCCAAAAATAGCCTGCGGGCCCACTTAGTGAAGGTGACTCTTTTCACTAAGATCATCATCTTGTTGAATCTGAACATATTATAGAATAGTTGAGGGAGATGGAATGTGGATCAGAATAGAGGGATTGCCTGGAATCCATCATCTGTCGATGGGTAATTCTTCCATTAGAGGTTTTCATTTGAGGAGTGTTGATCTTACGACCTGTTGGAAGGTTTTTTTTTTTTTAATTTTCCCGGTACTTTCATGGAGCTAATTCTATGTCCTTTTTCCTGCTATGGCCATTGGCGTTTGGTAAGAGGTACCCCAGTAGATTGGTGGGGGGCTAGAGCATGTAATTTTAATTGGATTTGTTACTTCTTAACAACCTAAAGGTGACTTGGCACAACATTCAGGATGAGCCCATATTTTATCGGACTAGTCGACATATGGAGGACATGCTAGGTAATTCCCCCATTTACATAGAAGTGTTGGTTGAGCTTGTTGAACGCACTGAGAGAGACACATTTCTGCAAGGTGTACAGTCTTCAGGGAGTTCATTTCCTTCTTTTCAACTTGGTGTCCATGTCTCGTCTAATAATTTTGTACCTATTCTTCTTTAGTCAGACATATCTAACACCCATATCCCTATTTGGAACAAGAGCACGTCGAGACACCAGAGTTATCGGGCTTTGAAAACATTCCAATGGTGAGCCTATGCTCCGTTTGGGGGCAGACTCATACTAGGAGAGTCGAGAGAGACTTGAGTTGAAGGAACTTGTTGGAAAGTGACAACATTTGTGAATGATGGGTGAGCAGCTGGAAACTTGGGTTGAAAACTGGTGGTTCCCTAAGCTCAAGTATCTGCTAAAAATTAGCGTCATTTATATGGGATATATCTATTTTCACATCCTGTCGATTGGGGATTCAGATCTCATTCTGGTGGTGCCTTGGGTCAAAGGGCGAGGTGTTATAGTGCTACAAAGATGGATTTTTGGATTTGACCCTTTCCTAGAGACCTGAAATACGTATCTTGTTTGGGGAAAACTACCGAGATTAGAATTGGAGCCCTGGAATGATGTTTATCTTAGGAACATTTCTACCTAAATGGGATATTTTTATTATGGGGATGGAAGTATCATGGGTCAATTGGACAAGCGCATGGCTTGGGTTCTGTTAGATATGGATTTCGGAAAGGGACTATTAGAGGACCTAGAAATTATTTCGGTCCGCTTCTCGATCTGAATATTCATTGATTATTGGGGAGTCCCATTTAAAGGTCTGCTTTGTCTGTTGGAAATTTAATTCCAACTGCAACCCTGTGTAGGAGGAAGAAATTGAATGCTGGCAGGAACGCCGAAGGACAGTAGCACAGGAATATTTTTTGTTAAATTCTACACTCCACTGAGAAATGAATTTCTATTTTTTTAATCAGCCTGCAAATCCATTTTGTTTTGCTCAAAACTGTATCCTTTGTCTGCAACAAATCTGTGGTTCTTCACACCACACAAACCTATATTTAAACCTACCATGCCGCCTTTAAGAACACCCACAAACCATTTTGATTAAACCCGCCATTTTCATTTGATTTGAATGACTCCACGTCATTCGTATTGAGCCCACTTCCGCTAGGTCAAAATTCCTAAACCAATCTGGCAATGCTCACATTGTTGTGAGCCTAGTCACTATGGTCCACAGCCTGTGCGATAAAATGGAGGACCCACACGCCACGTCAATTTCCCTCGTTCAATAGCGTGCCTATCGCATCGCTTGGGTGTACAATCAGCCCAGTGGAAAATGGATGCGATAATCCTTAATGAAATATGGTTGAATTCGTTTGAAGTCTGCCAAGGGTCTACCTTCAGCCAATAGGAGCCAAATTGTAAGGTTGAAGAGTCCAGTCAACAAGGGTTTTGATGGACGCAATAAATCCTTTAACCGGATTGCATAAAGGTCTTTCGAATCCATGAAGGGCGTGCTATTAAGTTTCTTAAAACATAGGTTAAAAGGTTAAAGGCATATATTTTTTTTGTCGCGACATGTTTTATTGAAATTTTTTTTGACTTGGGCATATACACAGAAGTTTTAATATATATATTATAAACTTATAAATTTTATAATATATATAATGTTAGTTTGTTATATACATAATATACACAACGAAAAATCATTTTTTATATAGAGACTACGTAATTTTTTGTAATAGCCCAATAAAGGAAAAAAAACAAAAAAAGACAGAGAGAAAGATTACAACAAAAATACTGCGTGTGCAGCAGTTGAAGCAATTTTCTTTTGTAAATTATAACAAGGCAGTTCTGAGGAAAAACCTTCATTTTGAAACTTATTTTATGCCTAATGAAAGAGAATTTTTTGTTTTGTGCATCTCTGTCAAATTGTTAAATGATTTCTCTGTGTTACAAGGCGAGATTTTGTTTTCTATCTGTGTGTTTGAAATAAGCATAAATTTCAACACGGTATCAGAGCTAGTCCAGGCTCTTTACGTTTTATAAAGAAGCTGAAGGAAGAAGGGTTTTTTGAAGCTTTTGATGAGCAGTGTGAAGGCTCAACAAAGCTAAGTATTTATCAAAATATAGTTTTGATTTTTTCTTAAAGAGTGTAGTCCAGAGAATTCTCTTGAAGACAGAGTTTATTTCTCAGCAATGAGAAGGTTTGTTTATTAAAAACACAGTCAAGTTTAAAAGCATAGCTCAGTGAGCTAGCAATGGCAGGATCCAGCACAAGCACGAGTATAAGAAATACTAAACTCCCACAGTTCAATGGGAAGGACTATGACTATTGGGCAATCACAATGAAAGCCTTTTTTTCCCCTCAAGATTTATGGGAGCTAGTTGAAGATGGTTTTGAACAACCAACAGATGAACAAGCTTTCAATGCCTTAACACAGGCAGAGAAGGATTTGCTAAAGAATAATAGGAAGAAGGACACAAAAGCCCTCTTCTATCTCTATTAGGCAGTGCATGAAAGTGTATTTCCAAGAATTACAGTAGTAAAGAGGTCCAAGGATGCTTGGGATACTCTCCAGACAACCTATCAAGGTATGGAGAAGGGAAAGACAGAAAATCTTCAATTAATGAGAAGGGATTTTGAAGTCATTTTCATGAAATAATCTGATACAATAGGTTCATTCTTCACAATGTTGATTGGGATGGTTACTCAAATGAGATGTCATGGAGAGACAGTAGAAGAGAGAATAATAGTGGAGAAAGTATTAATGAGCTTACCCACAAGATTTGATGTGATAGTCACAACCACTGAAGAGACAAAGGATCTCTCAAAGTTTACAGTTGATGAGATTCATGCATCATTGATGACACATGAACAAATATTGGGCAGAAGAGAAAACACATATTTGGAGCATGCCTTCAAGACCCAGATGTCCTTTGGAAGAGGAAGAGGTCAAGGCAAAGGAAACTACTAAGGAAAAGGAAGAGGCAAAAGCCAAAACAGAGGAGGAAGAAGCAACCCTGCAAATACTAGTGGAAGGGGTAGCAATCAAAGTCAGAATCAAAGCCAAGGCAATAGCCAGCAAGGTGGAAAAAATCAAGCACATGGACATAGGTATGATAAATCCCAAGTCCAATGTCATTACTGTAAGAAGTATGGCCATTATTCCAATGAATGTAGGAAGAAACAGAGTGACATGGGTAATAGACCCAGTGCTAATTTTACTAAATAAAATATCAATCAAAAGAAGTATTTTTTTAGCATGCAATATGGCTGAAGAAAAGAATGAAGATATATGGTTTCTAGATTCAGGATGTAGCAACCATGTGACTAGAAACATTTCTATGTTTTCCATGATTGATGAAAATGTAAAGTCTCAAGTAACATTGGGGGTAGACAGTAAGGTATATGTCATGGCAAAAGGCAGAGTGAGTGTTTTGACAAAGAAAGGAGAAAAGAAATCCATATCAGATGTTTACAATGTGCCTGGTATAAAGTGTAAACTTTTGAGCATTGGACAACTCACTCAGAAAGGCTAAAATGTTTTCTTTGAAGATGATGTATGCACCATCATGGATAAACCGCCAAGTAAGCAATGCATTGCACAAGTGAAGATGACAAGAAATAGAATTTTTCCTCTCAAAATGAGAGCAGATTTGAAGAAAGGAGCTGCAATGGCAGCAGTAACACAAGAGACATTCCAAAGAGAAGAAAATGATGAAAACTGCTTATGGCATTTGAGATTTGGACATCTCAAATTTGGAGGTATGAATTTGTTGCATAGGAAAGGAATGGTAAAGGAATTACCATTGATTGAGAAACCGGACAGCCTCTGTGAAGGCTGCATCTTGAACAAACAACATAGAGAAAGCTTTCCATCAGGAAAGAGCATAAGGGCAAAATAACCCTTATAAATAGTTCATTCTGATTTGTGTGGACCAATGCAAACAACATCATTAGCAGGCAGCCACTATATGCTGACCTTTATTGATGATTACACAAGAAAAACATGGGTTTATTTCTTAAATTTGAAGAGTGAAGTATTTGAGAAATTCTGCCACTTGCTCTAGTTGAGAATCAAAGTGGGCAACATATTAAGGTCTTAAGAACAGACAAAGAAGGAGAATATATCTCCAAATAATTTATCCTTTTTTGCAGAGAAAATGGGATACACAAACAATTTACAAGAATGTATACACCTTAGAAAAACGAAGTTGTTGAAAGGAAAAATAGAACCATCATGGACATGGTAAGAAGTATGCTGAAGGAAAAACATTTTCCAAATGAATATTGGGCTTAAGCTGTACATTGTGCATCATATATCTTGAATATATGCCCAACAAAGTGTGTAATGAAAAGAGTTCCTGAAGAAGCATGGAATGGCATAAAGTAGTTTGTCACCCAAATGAGAGTTTTTGGTTGTGTGGCTTATGCACACATTCCAGAGCAACCAAGGATTTTCACGGAATTGATCTCCGAGTTTCCCTGTGGGGATGAGATAGTCTATGATGAATCCTTCCCGGATGAACATTTGTTTCTTATCTCTCCACAGGATCCTTGGTATGGAGATATAATTGTGTATCTTCAGACTGCGAAGTTCCCCTCTACTTTTTCAAAAGATGAGCGTCGTAAGTTGCATCACTTGGCTAAGAATTACTTGATTATTGGTGATGCTTTATACCGTCGAGGGGTTGATTCAATCCTGAGACGTTGCTTAACTCTCGAAGAAGCTGAGGCTATGCTGAATGATTGCCAGAGTGGAGCTTGTGGTGGTCATTTATCTGGGCTTGCTACAACCCAAAAGATCTTGTGTGCTGGGTACTTTTGGCCTTCGATTTTCAAATATTGTATGGAGTCGGTCAAAAAGTTCCATCCGTGTCAAGTTTATTCTCGAAAAATGCGCGCTCATCCAGCTCCGCTTTTTCCAGTCATTACTGTTGGTCCCTTTACAAAGTGGGGTATTGATTATACTACTTGTAACCTGCCTTCGGTTAAAGGTCACAAGTACATTATTGTAGTAGTAGACTACTTTACGAAGTGGGTCGAGGCTACGCCTACTTTTGGGAATGATGGTGAGACTGCAGCTCTTTTTCTTTTCAACCAGGTTATTGCTCGTTTTGGTATTCCTAGAGAGATTTTCACTGATCATGGCAGTCATTTTCAGAATAGCATGATGGCTAAGTTGGCTCTAAAATTAGGTTTCCGGCAGGAGCATTCATCTCCGTATTATCCTCAAGCCAATGGGCAAGTGGAAGCCGTGAATAAATCCTTGAAGAAAATTCTTCAAAGGACAATCGATAAAGCTCGATCCAACTGGCATATCATGCTATATCCTGCACTTTGGGCATACAGGACGTCAGTGAAAACTGCAACTGGCTTTACTCCATTTCAGCTAGTTTACGGGTTGGAATCCGTATTTCCCATTGAATGTGAGATTCCTTCTCTTAAGTTAGATGTTGAACTTCTTCCTGACACTTCTAGTCTTGAAGAACGTCTCCTTCATCTGGAACATCTCGATGAGCAGAGTCGGGATGCCGCCACGATGAATGAAGTGCATAAAAACAGAGTTAAAGTTCAGTATGATAAAGCAGTCAAACCTAGGGTTTTTTCGGAAGGTGACCTTGTTTTGGTCTATGCCCAAGAAAAAGATGCCCTGGGGGCAGGAAAGTTTAAGTCTATGTGGTATGGCCCCTTCATCGTTAAAAAAGTCCTTAAAAAAGGAGCATATACCTTGGTTGATTTTGAAGGAAACGAGTTGCCGGAGCCCAGAAATGGGCTCTATTTGAAGAAGTATTATGCCTAGGCTTCGGCCTGGCATGTTGCTTTTGTATATAGTAGTTTTTCTTTGTACATATCTGGTTGTTTTTCGATCTTTGAAGGGATGGTGATGTTTTTGATCTGCTTTGGCAGGTTGTGTCGGATGTCATGAGTCATTTTGGTTTCGCCGATGGTGCTAGTAGACACACCCGGAACTTAGCTTCCGCGGCTTGGGTGCTTCATTATCCATCCAGTCAGCTGTTAGTATCAAGAGGGGTCTGCATTGGTCTTGCTTCCAATAATATAGCAGAATACACTGCAGTTATTTATCTACTCTCGGACGCAATATCTTTGGGTGTTGATTCGTTGGTAGTTTTCTTGGACTCTCAGCTGGTGGTGTCACAGTTGAACAATACTTATCGGGTTCGAGATCCATTTTTACTCCAGTTTTTCTTGAGGGTACGTTTGTTACAAAGATCATTTCAATTTTTAACTTTCATTCATATTCCTTGAGCTGACAATTGGTTGGCAGAATCATTAGCTAATCAAGCAATTGATTGGCACATTAATCATTCCATATAATAAAATTTAATCATCAAAAACATCATACATTTTCATACATTTGTTACATCACATCAAACATCGTTGTATATATATCATCAGAGTGTTCAAAACTATACAAAAATTTGGATCCATAGGTCATACAAAAACTTGGGCTTATGCCCGATCATGTTCAGTCTCAAAAAATATACAGTCATCTGATACATCATATCTATCTACTCCTGAGGTCCCTGCCCAGAAGTTGTGTTCCTATAGAACACGATCGCGGTGGCAACTCGGCGGAATAACCGTACCCAGTCTCGGGGCACTCCTACCACCCGTCTCTGGATGGCTTCAGGCATATCTTCCACTACAGCCATAGGTACTTGGTGGGTTAATCCCTCCAAGTTACTCTGTACAGCCTGGAGGGTCCTTTCTGAATCCACTGTATCTGCTTCGCCCCTGCGACGCTTATGTCGCGGGAAACCCTCAGGTCGAACTGGTCCAATATCTGTATCATGATCATTTTTAAATTGTAAGTCATTATGAATCCAATCAAAAACATGTTTGTTTTCCATTTTTTCATACATATCTGAAAAAATCCAAAAAATTATATAAGTCAAAAAATTGCAAACTTACCGACTGTGCCCCATGCCGCGCCTGGTGGAAGGACAAGATCTGGATCGCCACGAAAGTCCATCCCGACATAGGGATAGTCATCCACAGCGATGATTTGTTCTCTCCACCATTGGAAGAACTCATCATCCCAAGTGGTCCGGGGAACTTCACTTCCCCCCAATCTCTTCATCATGTCTGCCCAGTGGGAAATTCTTGGGTCTCTTGGGCTGCTGATGGTAGAGATCACTTTGGGTCTCAGTGCTGTAATCTTCTCGAAGAAGAATGTCATCAAGATCGTGCCATATCCAAAATGTTTTGTCTTTTCTTTTCAGATAGAAGT